>CM072515.1:3253327-3358327 GCA_036898135.1 Oncomelania hupensis | reverse complement strand
AATCCTTATCGGAGGCTTTCCTGCGGTCGATACACATGCTTGACTTGAACTATTTTACAACGATATTAAAAGTGCGTATGTGTGTGTGCGTGTGTGTGGCTAGGTAGAAACGTCTTTATTCTGACATACTCTTGAACCTCTACGTACTTTCTTTTGACGGACCCCGTTATTTTGACGTCAAAACAGTGTTCCGTTAGGGTTAGGGCTGTGTTTGGCGTAGGGTTAGGTTTAGGGTTAGGGTTAGGGTTAGAGTTAAAGTTAGGGATAGCTTCAAAAAATGGACAAATTTGTTTAAAAAAAAAGAAGTCAAAGTAACGTATGTAGAGTTTCATGAAAGTCATCACAACGGCGTTTCTACACGGTTGTGTGTGTGTGTGTGTGTGTGTGTGTGTGGGTGTGTGTGTGTGTGTGCGTGTGTGTGTGTACTTGTGCTTGCACTGCTTGAATGGTTTTAGATTATTTTTACGTCTGTCCAAATGCATGTGATTTTAGATCACACAGTCATTCTGACAAATGGACGCACGAACTTAGAAACGCATCCAACATGGGTTTAGGTAAGTATTTTAATTCGCATTGTATTTTAGATGGTTATCGCAGGAAATGTGTTGTTGTTGCTTACTTTGAGTAAAACTGTGGTGTAACGATGGTGATTTTTACGATATTATGCCGTGTCATTATCAATTTTATGATATTAATTTAGCAGCAAGCGTGTGTGTGATGGTGATGGGGAATTTTTTTTATTGTATTACATCAGTTCTATGCAGTAAGGTAAATGCTTACATGTGATGCTGTATTATTTTACGTAAGGCCAGTTGTATACTGTCAATGTGTATATTGCGAGGAGAGAGGGGATGGGGTGGATATAAGCGTTCGTGGACGCCAGAGGGTTTGTGGGCATACTGTATTTGAAAAAACAACGAAAGATTTTGTGCCTTATGTATCTCTAGTTTCACTGTCTATAAGTTATGTGAGCAACGCTTTAATGCCCGTCGTCATTCCTTGACAGTGGTGCTAAAGATTGGTTGAATTACATTCAATCGACTTGTTGCACTTCGCTCCACACAACCAACAACAAAGTTTCTTGGTAAGCGTTCGTGGACAGCTTGGTATGCTGGTCACGTTTAAGTGGAAACTCTTTTTCTCTGACCCCGAACTCCGGCAACAATACTCAACCCCCCCCCCCCCCCTCTGTCCCCCACACTCCCATCCACTTTCCTTTTACCCTTTCTCCCTCTCTCTCTCTTTCTCTTTTCTCTCTTTCTCTGTCACTCTGTATCTGCCTCTCTCTCTCTCTCTCTCTTTTCCCTCTCTGTCCCTGTCTCTCTCTCTCTTTTGTCTCTCTCTGTTCTCTCTCTTTTCTCTTTCTCTCTCTTTCTCTCTCTTTCTCTGTCACTCTATGTCTGCCTCTCTCTCTCTCTTTTCCCTCTCTGTCCCCCTCTGTCTCTGTCTCTGTCTGTCTCTCTCTCTCTCTCTCTCTCTCTCTCTCTCTCTCAAACTCCGGAATGAGATTTAAAATCAAAAAGAGGAAAGTTTACGGTTTTAACACGCACGTGAGCACATTTAAATGGGCTTGTATATATTAGGCAATACATTTTCCTTGGGGAAACGAGCTGGACATGTTCTCAAATTGGGTAAGAAAAACGCGATAATCGAGAGAGAGAGAGAGAGAGAGAGAGAGAGAGAGAGAGAGAGAGAGAGAGAGAGAGAGAGAGAGAGAGAGAAAGAGAGAGAGAGAGAGAAAGAGAAAGAGAGAGAGAGAGAGAGAGAGAGAGAGAGAGAGAGAGAGAGAGAGAGAGAAGAATCGGTGCGCCTAAAGGGAGCAATTGGGCAGCTTGAGCTAGATCCTGTATCGGCCAGCGCCTTGAGCAGCTCTTGAACTGGAAAAGCGCTGTATAAGAATATAAGAACACTACCACCAACAAAAAGGGAGAGAGATATTGAATTTTGCATTAAGGTAATACCGATAATTAGGACATAATGAAGTGTGGTGACACGTTTCGTTACGATAAGTGATCTGTATACGCGGGGGCGGAGATCATGGAGAGAGCGAGAGTGGGGTGGAGGAGGAAATGGAGGGAACACGATTGAAGCATGAAAGAACGAGTCCGTGAGCGAATGAGAAAAGTTTTAAGCTTGGTAGATGCTTACATGCATAGTTCATTGATCGAGTCCGTCAATGTGACTAAATTCCCCTGGGACTTCCGCCCAATACGCGTCAGAGAAACGGGTTGAGAAAGCACAATTAATAAGAAAAGAGAAGACAGAAAGACGAAGAAGATGAAGAAGAAGAAGAAGAAGAAGAAGAAGAAGAAGAAGAAGAAGAAGAAGAAGAAGAAGAAGAAGAAGAAGAAGAAGAAGAAGACGAGAACGAGGAAGAAGCCAGAAAACTGTATTATTTTGATTTTGTGAAATGAAGACTTCTTTGCAGGAAGTTAAATTTAAAAAACGAACATCAATCGATGGAAGATGCTTAACGCAGTTGATGTAGAACTCACCAAGTTGATATCTCTGGAGAAGAGGAAGGAAGAAAAAGAAAAAAAGAAAGAAGAAGAAGACACAATACAACAACAAACAAAAAGAAAAAGAAAGGAGAAAAAAGAAGTATGTTTATTTACATGTGCTAATAGAAGAACAACAACAACTACAACAACTAGTTATATAAACTGAACTTGTAAACAACATCGAACTTTTAAAGGAGAAGAAGAAGTCCTATCCTATCCCGTAACTCGAAGGTCGTGTGTGCACCACAGATGATCGTTTAACCAGCGTACTCCATCTTTCACGGTCCTCAGCAACTCTCATGGCTTTATCAGTGTCAAGGCAGTCCATTCTCGAATGTTGTCCTCCCACCTCTTTTTCGGTCTCCCTCTTCTTCTGCCTACTTGCACCGTGCCTTGCAGGATGGTCTTTGCAAGGCCTGATGATCTGGTGACGTGGCCATACCATCGGAGTTTCCGTTTCTTCACCATTGTGAGCTTGTCATCATGTTGTCCAATGGCTTGTGGGACATCGTCATTGGAAATGTGCTGAGTATAGGAAATGCCCAAAAGTCTTCTGTAGCACCTCACCTCTATGCTTTGTAGTTTTCGTTGTAGGACTGCTGTGAGGGTCCATGTTTCGCAAGCGTATAGGAAGATGGAGATGACAAGTTAGCGCAGCAGCCTCACCTTGGAATGTAGACTGATGGTCCTGTCTTTCCAAATGGAAGAAGAAGCAGTAGAGGAAATAACGAAAAGAGAGAAAGAAAGACAAATAGGAAGGAAGGAAGAAAAAGAAGGTTAACAGCAAACAAGTAGGTAAATTGAAGAAAGACAGAGGAAGAAAAAGAAGAAAAATAAGGCAAGGGAAAAATGAAGAAGAAGAAAGAAAATAAGAACAAGAATTGGGTAGATACTCGTAGATAAATTTAACTTTACAAACAACATCGAACTTTGAAAACAAAACTTGAATTAGACTACTAGAACTGTACGGGCGGACTTCTCAAGGGCTAATTCGGGGGACCTCAAGCCGGACAGAAGTCGAACAAAATGAGCATCACAGTTGCGACATGCAAACGCAGGGGACCGAAGCAAGCTATACCGCAGCTCAATTCTACTTAACTTTTATTACCTCTTAGGTCTCCTTATGCCTAGGGGCCGAGATGGCAAAGTGGGGAAAACGACGGCCAACCGATAGGCCCGTTTCTACTAAAACAGGACCTTGACGCGTAGTGTAGTGTCCGATAGGCCCGTTTTTACTAAACCAGGACCTTGACGCGTAGTGTAGTGTCGGATAGCCCGTTTCTACTAAACCAGGACCTTGACGCGTAGTGTAGTGTCGGATAGCCCGTTTCTACTAAACCAGGACCTTGACGCGTAGTGTAGTGTCGGATAGCCCGTTTCTACTAAACCAGGACCTTGACGCGTAGTGTAGTGTCCGATAGGCCCGTTTCTACTAAACCAGGACCTTGACGCGTAGTGTAGTGTCGGATAGCCCGTTTCTACTAAACCAGGACCTTGACGCGTAGTGTAGTGTCGGATAGCCCGTTTCTACTAAACCAGGACCTTGACGCGTAGTGTAGTGTCCGATAGGCCCGTTTCTACTAAACCAGGACCTTGACGCGTAGTGTAGTGTCGGATAGCCCGTTTCTACTAAACCAGGACCTTGACGCGTAGTGTAGTGTCCGATAGGCCCGTTTCTACTAAACCAGGACCTTGACGCGTAGTGTAGTGTCGGATAGCCCGTTTCTACTAAACCAGGACCTTGACGCGTAGTGTAGTGTCCGATAGGCCCGTTTCTACTACACCAGGACCTTGGCGCGTAGTGTAGTGTCCGATAGGCCCGTTTCTACTAAACCAGGACCTTGACGCGTAGTGTAGTGTCCGATAGGCCCGTTTCTATTAAACCAGGACCTTGACGCGTAGTGTAGTGTCGGAGATTTTTCAAACTTAAGCTGTATGTAGGCGTAACGCTCTCAAAACAGCCTCTGGCATTCATATTGGGAAAAGATCGCTTTCGGGCTGACTGCTTCTATAAGTTGAATAAAAGCCCGATAGCGATGTCTGTTGAAGCACTCGACGTTAAGCGGTAACATTGCAAGCAGCGGTGGTCAACATTTTCAAGGTTTGACAGGCCTGGAGCGCCTGAAAATACAACATGACCCTGACGCACAAGCAAGCGCAGTGTTCTACCCCTGCCAATGAGAGTATAAGCCGAAATCTGGTCTGTGCAGTGAGCGTGAATTCTATCGCACAGGATTGTAAATGTTCAGATACTTATTCCACGAGCGCAAGGTGTATATATATATATATATATATCAAGCCTGCAAAAATTATTCCCTCTTGTCCTGTGCGTGCGGCATTGCTTTCACCGATGAAGTGGACTGAATTTTGCCCGCATGGATGACGAAAATTATTTTAAAAAAATCTCAAATCCAAATCTAAAACCGAAATTTAAAAGCCACATTTAAAACCCAAATCTAAAACTCACATCTATGACCCACATGTAAAACCCAACTGCAAAACCAAAATGTGTTGCTGAATCCGTGGTTCCTGGAATGGCATGAATCTGGTTTGCCATATAATTATTATGACGATAGTGCATTCACATGTAAGTGGGAAAATGTTTGATGTTCAAGAACTTCGTAAATTTTAATTAGGAGTTTGACCTGGCCAAATTGTTAGATTCGATAATGTTTGTAGCTGTAGGTCTAAGATTACTGCGTGTACAAACCTTAAATGAGATAAAACCAAAATCTAAAACCCCCAAATTTACATCCATATCTAAAACCAACAGGTAAAGTTATTGCTTTAACCTTTCGGTCATTTGGGACCTTCCTTTTCTCTAAGCCAGCTTAATGAGGGCGGTGCCAATCTTTTTTCTCAACGAATGTTAAAACCCAAGTCTTAAACCTAAAATCTAAACTCAGATCTAAAACCCAAAATCACAAGTCCAAATCCACAACCAAACCCTAAAACCCAAATCTACAACCAAAATTTAAAAAAAAATCTAATACCAAAATCTAAAATCTAAATTATATCCAAATTTAAACCCCAAATTTAATATCAAAATCTTAACCCAAATCTAAAACGCAAATGTAAAACAGAAACCTGAACCCAAAACTCTAAAACTAAAATGTTAAACCAAATCTAAAACAAGAATCCAGCAATCCAAATCCAGCGTAAACCTACTATCGGCAGTATTATAATGAGTCTCGGAGCTCTGTCTTTCAAGTTTGTCTGTCCAGTAACTTGGTTTAGTCGGCCTGGATCTGCTGGGGCACAGTCAGGCGATAAAGAATAATGGATGAGTGACAAAAATGTCTGTGGTTATTTGTGATATATTATTGAATTTACCCTTACAGGTCCTTTTCCCCGTCCCCCCAATCCAAGTCTGCCTACCACACACCCACGTTTATTCTATTCAGCTTATACCGCCCTTTTGTATGTTTTGTTCTAGGCTGTTCCAGACGATGCTGCTTGTATTATGTGAATGTATGTATTCAACGTTCTTATATAGCTCTTTTCCCAGCTCAAGAGCTGCAGCTCAAGGCGCTGGCCGATACAGGATCTAAGTCAAGCTGCTCTAGGCGACTGAGCACAACCCTGGGCGACCGGAATAGGGAGAAGGAACCTAGTGTTTGCTGAGTGTATTTGTGTAGCCGGCACTCGCCCATCTAGGACATGAGCGTCAGGATCTTTAAATCCGTGCGATAGAATGCATGCCTACACAGAGTAGACCTCGGTTTATACTTTCATCCAAAGGAATAGGGGCGCACTGCCTGCGTCTCTTTTGTGTCGGCACTACGGGCCGTCAGCGGGCTTTGAACCCTGCCTGTACGGTTTGCAATGTTGCCTCTGAAGTGTTCTACCGTTGTGTACGCCACTGAGCTAACTGCTCGCCGCAAGATGAACAGATGATCGTTCTTATGTTGCGCACTGCTGACAACTAAACACAAAACGAGTGTTGGGGCCGATTAGTCTAACTTGCCTTGTCCACAGGCTAGAAACCAATGGTGCCTGACAGATTTGGGATCGATCCAGTATCTGGACGTTATGTTTTTGCGAATATTATTTACTTTCGACGGGTAACGTCTGGGGGAGTTTTCTCCGTGTACTCCGGTTTAATAATAATAATAATAATAATAATAATAATAATAATAATAATAATAATAATAATAATAATAATAATAATAATAATACAGGATGCTATATACGCGCCTTTCCACAAATCAATCAGGCTCAAAGCGCGGCGATCTATACCAACATACACGCTCACCTGTCTCATCCACCCTCACACACACCAAATACACATCCAGCACTCAAACAGGTGGTGTAAAGGCAGGGAGATCGCTATTAGAAGACGGAAAGAAAATCGAATTTTTATTTTTGAAAATGTTTATATTGACTGCGTCCTGTACCATTATTGAAGGGAGGGATGAAACCGGAGTGCCCGGAGAAAACCCTCGGTGACCTCAATAGTCTCGTACCTAAGTCACATACGTTCGCACCTTGCGGGAATCGAACCTGCGACCTTCGGCATAGGAAACCGGCGACTTATCCACTGCGCCACGAGGTTTGCAAATCCATCAACCACCCCCCCCCCCCTACCCCACCCTCCAGCAAAATTTCAGGTATGTTGGGTTTGGGTGCGCCACAGGCTGCGACTACGCCTTACCCAGGGGAGGCGGCCAAGAATTTCTCGATAAAAAGGGACAATAAAATGTCCAAAAAATCAAAATTCCAAATCAAAACATCGACCTTTTCCACCCTCAATCTCGCCCACTGCAGGAGATTGTCATGGATTTTCAAACGTTCAAGACGGTTAAGCATTGAAAATAATGGAACAAATAACCATTTAATATGTTATGTACTGAAACTTTTATCACATGCATTATTATTATTATTATTATTATTATTATTATTATTATTATTATTATTATTATTATTATTATTATTATTATTATTATTATTATTATTCCAGGTTAAATTCAGTCATATGTTCAAACCTTTACCCTAGTTAGCATGATCATGGAAGAGTTTATAAAATTACATTCATGAGGTGAAAGCTTTTAAATAAGTGTGTACGCAGCTTTTAAAAAAATCGACATTTGGTCTCCATTGTAAAGTCACCTCGTGAGTCCCCCTTCTATGCAGCCTTTACGCGTGAAACGATCCAACAGGCCGGGTTGCAAGTCGCATAGCCATAGCCACAGGAAGGCCGCTGATATTGTAATGTAGGCTAGTCACGCACATGTATATAATCCAGGTTTTCCGCGCCTGTTGTTGCATTTCTAATGCTAAGGGCAGTAAGTCACTTAGGGTCAACAACATACGACGTTGGAGGAATGGTCGGACACGAAATTAAGATTTCTTTTTTTTTTTTTTTTGGGGGGGGGGGGAGGAGGGGGTGTGTGCGAAATTTTTGAACCACAAAAACACACACAAAAGTATGAATATATGGGCAAATAGAAATTTCGGGCACTTCTTTTAACCTTTTTAAATATCTTTCTTGGACGTGTTTGGGAAGTATTGTTTTGTTGTGTGGTGTTGGGTCCGCCTGACGAAGAGCTTAGCTGCAAAATGTTTCATCTCCTCTTCTCTTCGTCCCCATTAGCGTTTTTTTTTATTTATTGTGTTTCTCATTTCAGATATCTCTTAGCGTCAATGATGCATTTTAACAAAGTTTTTTTTTTCTCGGTCTTACATGCAATTTCAGGATTTAATTCAGGAAAACTTTACAATTCCACATTGACATATTACTGACACATAATTATACTAAGTAGTCGTCGATGTCCATTGAAAGCCGGTCGTCCGTCTGCTCCTCTTCCTACTTTGCGTGTGTGGTGGGTGTGTGGGGGGGGGGGGAGGTATGTATGTGTGTGTGTGTGTGTGTGTGTGTGTGTGTGTGGCTGTGAAACGTCACGAATGAGGAACGGAATTTGACGTTCTTAGTATAAAATGGGGTAATTTGCTCCTTCCCCGTTTGTCTGCCGTTCCTCATTTGTTCTAAGTACACGGGAGTGCTCTTTTAGTGCATGGGAGTGCAGTTGTAGTGCATGGGAGTGCAGTTGTAGTGCATGGGAGTGCTTTTTACGTACATGTGCACTACAGTTGTAGTGCACGCAAGTGCTATTTTAGTGCATAGAAGTGCACTTGTAGTACATGGAAGTGCAGTTGTAGTGCATGGGAGTGTTTTTAGTGTAAGGGAGTGCTCTATCAAGGACGGAGAACTTCCAGCCCATTTCCGAACAAATTTTGAAAAATGTCGATCTACTTCCTCTGCTATAGAGCACGAAGTAGGTCAAGTTTTGTTTCAGACGGGTAGGTTAAGAGCACCCTTTTCCCAAAAAGTTTGACCTAATTCGTGCCCTCTAAGAGACGATCTAGGTCAAGTTTTGCCAACACGGGTAGGGTAAGGAATTTTCCTCGACGGGTAGGTTAAGGCACCCCTTCAAGAAAAGGGTTAGGGTCAGGGCTAGTTGCAGCGCTGCAACTAGCCCTGACCCTAACCCTTTTCTTAAACGGGTGCCTTAACCTACCCGTCGAGGAAAATTCCTTACCCTACCCGTGTTGGCAAAACTTGACCTAGTTCGCCTCCTAAGGAGCACGAAGTAGGTCAAATTGTGACAAGACGGGTAGGGATAAGGCAGCGATGTAAGTAGCCCTTATCCTACCCGTTTTGTGTGGTACCCGGTTACATTTACCCCATTTGACACCTCGTACAAGTGTGTGTGTGTGTGTGGAAGGGGTGCGTGCGTGTGTTAGTTACTGTGTGTTTGCGCATTCGCGTGCATGGGTGTATGGGTGTGATTTTGTCAGTTTGAGGTGTCAAAATCTTCTCGGATGGGACACATACTCCTCCAGATTCGGCAGGCTTATCAGCCGCCGTGCCAGGACTGACATGTCACCCGATACACATTGGTCGAAGGCTATAAGAAGCATGCTGTAGTAGTCGTCTCAACAGGCCATAAAGCATGCTCTCATGCTTCAGAGCACTGCTTCCTATACGCTTCAAGCCCTAGGAGCATTGACCAACGAACTCATGTAAATAGAAAATGTAAGTTTCGTCTCCTCTACGGGACGAATTAGGTCAAACTGTATTTGTTTGTAGGTCAACTGTCTTTTGTGAACCGTTTGAGAACGTTTTTGAACCGTTTGTTGACGCCGGATAGTGTCCTCACTTGGTTTCATACAATTTAAGAATCCAACAAGGCAAATGGGTTTTTGAGACGGATAGAGCGGAATGTTGTAGAGCAACATCTATATATATAAATTGCTTAGCCGGAAGTCCTTCTTCGCCTCTGCTATAAAGTTTGTCTCATATGGACGCTGATCTGGGCAGGTGCTGAGCGCTGCTGATCGGCCTGCTGTGTGCTCAAAACCAGCCAAATCGTTATAGCCGACATTTCCTTACCGAACGTTTAACCGTTTCTGAGATAAATAAATAAACAAAATGTCCGCAATCTGCAATAGCCTCATTCCGCGCGCTTCCATTAAAAATCCAATTGAGGTTTCAGCATGTTTTCCCATATAGACCAAAAAATTCATACTTTTTCTATGAAGCCTTGGTAGCTTAGTGGGTTAATCTTTCACCTACGGTTTCGGGCGACCCAAGATCGATACTCACGCGGACCATATTTTTTTAAGTTTTTTTTTTTTTTTTTTTTTTTTTTACACTACAATATGGATATTTTTTTTAAAATTTAGACTTTTTACCTTTAATTTATTATTATTATTATTATTATTATTATTATTATTATTATTATTATTATTATTATTATTATTATTATTATTATTATTAATAAACTAATAATAATAATAATAATAATGATAATAAATTATTATTATTATTATTATTATTTTTATTATTATTATTATTATTATTATTATTATTATTATTATTATTATTATTATTATTATTATTATTATTATTATTATATCAAATTTTCTTTTAAAACCTTGGTGTTTTTTATGATTTCTATTTGTATTATTCTATATTCAATATTATTATTATTAGTAGTAGTAGTATTAGTAGTAGTAGTAGTAGTAGTAGTAGTAGTAGTAGTAGTAGTAGGCCTGCTGTGTGCTCAAAACCAGCGAAATCGTTTTAGCCGACATTTCCTTACCGAACGTTTAACCGTTTATGAGATAAATAAATAAACAAAATGTCCACAAACTGTAATAGCCTCTTTCCGCGCGCTTCCATTAAAAATCAAATTGAGGTTTCAGCATGTTTTCCCATATAGACCAAAAAATTTATGGTATTTCTAGGAAGCGTTGGTAGCTAAACAATTCGCCTACCGTGCAGTGCGACCGAAGTTCAAATCTCACCCGGCCCCTTATTTTTATTTTTTTTAGTACACTAAAATATTGATATTTTTCTTTTTAATTTAGGCTTTTTACATTTAATTTATTATTATTATTATTATTATTATTATTAGTAGTAGTAGTAGTAGTAGTAGTAGTAGTAGTAGTAGTAGTAGTAGTAGTAGTAGTATTTATCAACTAATAATAATAAATTATTATTATTATTATTATTATTATTATTATTATTATTATTATTATTATTATTATTATTGTATCTTATATCAAATTTTATTTTAAAACCTTGGTGTTTTTTATTATTTCTGTTTGTATTATTCTATATTCAATATTATTATTATTATTATTATTATTATTATTATTATTATTATTATTATTATTATTATTATTACTTATAAACTAATAATAATAATTATTATTATTCTTATAATAACAATTATACTATCTTATATCAAATTTTATTTTAAAACCTTGGTGTTTTTTTCTGATTTCTATTTGTATTATTCTATATTTATTATTATTATTATTATTATTATTATTATTATTATTATTATTATTATTATTATTATTATTATTACTACCAAGGATCGGGATGGGGTGGTACGTGTAGGTAAAAGGGGGCTACGGGTAGGTTTAAAGGGGCATGGGTAGGCATAACGGGGATACGGGTACATATAAGGGGGTATGGTGATGGTCGATTCCTTTCATCCATACCTGCGAAACGATCAACGGGGAAGTATCAAGGAGGGTACAGTTAGGAACCAAGGGGGTATGGAAGGAATCAAGGGGGTATGGGGAGGTATCAAGTGGGTTCGGGGAGGTATCAAGGGGGTATGATGAGGCATCATGGGGGGGGGACGGGGAGATATCAGGGGGGGGGGGACGGGGAGATATCAGGGGGGGGGTATGGTGAGGTATCAAGGGGGATATGGGGAGGTATCATCGTCCAAATGAAACTCGCAGACAAAAGTTCTCTCTGTCTACATTTTAAACAGCATCATGTGTACCCTGGCTTGCCAGGGTACAAAAACCACTAGTTATGTATATATTTACAGTGAAATCGCGCTTTTTCCGTCACTATAACACTGTTTCATAATGAAAGCGACAGTGGCGGATCGGTTGCGGCCCCTTGGGTTCGGCTAGTTCCGGTTGAAGCAAGAAAGATGCAGGGTTATATAAATTATATTTCTCTTATACAATCGTTCAAATTTTACTCAGGGTGGCTGCTTGCCTAAACATTGATTGCTGATTTGTTTGTTCAGTAGGCCTAATTCGTTTGTCAGTGACCTACATTCACGAGAAATTCGAAGTCTCTTTCTTTTTCTTTGCTTTAATTTTTTAATTGAGAAATGTTAATTTTGCAGTTTATCTAGAAGATAACATTATTATACAGTAGAATAATTTTTGTTTTTAATTCAGTGAAGCAACTGCAATTATGTCTTATTATTTTCAGTCTTTCAGTTGTTATTATTATTAGTTGTAGTAGTATTGTTATTATTATTATTATCATTATTACCATATATTAATTATTAGTTGTCTGTTGGTGCTGCTGTTGTATTACTATTATTATTATTATTATTATTATTATTATTATTATTATTATTATTAGTTGTAGTTGCATTGTTATTATTATTATTTTATAATTATAAATTACTCTAATGATTACGATTATTATTAATATTATGATGATTATTTTGTATTATTACTCTTATTATTATAATGATTATTATTATTATTATTATTATATTGATCTAGGATGGATCTAAGGCATGGAAGAATGGGTGAGTGTTGTAGTTGTGTATACATATACTGTTAATCATCATGTTAATCAGTTTATAGTCCCCTCTCTTCCCGATAAGGATTTTCAGAGAGGAGACATTTTTTAGCTGATATACTGTGGAATAATTATCTGTGTGTTAAATGTGTACGCATGGGTATGTGGCTGGTTATCTGTTTATGCATGTGTGTTAGTGTTTATAGATTTGTATTTTGGTATGGAAGTTGTTTTTGATAGTATATCAAATGTATCAATATTGTATGTCCATGTTTGTAATAATTTTGATGTTGTTATCTCCTTCCTTATTGCACTGCTAAACAAATATCCATGCCTTGTGTTTGGACAATAAAGAATCTTGAATCTTATTTTACATTGTTGTAATCTTTCCGAATCAGTCGCAAACGTTGTTCCCACAATCGTTTCAGTGTTTTGTTAGCTGGTAATGTGTGTAACTTGACAATGCGCCCTTCAATTACTTTTCCTGCGAAATTAGGGCAGCAAACGCAATACTGTTTTTCTCCGCCACAAGTCTTCCGTCTACGTGCTGCCATGCTTAATACTCAACCGGAACTAGCCGGTGTACGTGGCATAGGTGAAGGCAGGGCCGGATAACTCTATCTGCACTAGTTTTGCAACAGTGCTATAGAGCTTGAAGCGTATAGGAAGCAGTGCTCTGAAGCATGAGAGCATTCTTTATCGCCTGTTGAGGCGACTACTACAGCATGCTTCTGGCAGCCTTCGACCAATGTGTACCGGGTGGACATGTTCCGTCGATCCTTTTGGCCGAGTGCCATTCGACTCGTAAATGCTATTCTCTGACTTTATGAAATCTGATTAGTCAGTCAGTCAGTCAGTCAAGTCAAGTCAAGTCCAGTCAGTCAGTCAGTCAGCCTGATAAATGTAGCTAATCAACCAGAATGTTTGCCTGCGTGTGTGTGTGTGTGCGTGTGTGCGCGCGCGTGATTTTTGTTAGTGTGAAATGGCATGTCAGTGTGTGTGTGTACTTCGTGTGTGTGTGATCAAGCATATGGTATATACAGTGTCTAATACAGTATTTTGTATTGTTGTGAAAATTGTACCTTGTGGATCTTTATGTGTATGGAGATGTGTGTGTGTGTGTGTGTGTGTGTGAGTGCGCGCGCGAAATTTTTTTTTACTGTATGTCCAATACGCCAGTGCGAATGTTTTTATTTACTGTGAATGCGTGGTTGTGAGTTCATTTTCTTCATGCCCCTATAGGTTTTATTTGGTCTCAATCAGAAGATTACGCTTTTTATAACAATTGTCGAAAATTGTGTGTGTGGGTGTGTGTGTGTGTGTGTGTGTGTGTGTGTGTGGGGATGGGTGCGTGTGTGTGTGTGTGTGTGTGTGTGCGTGTGTGTGTGTGCGTGCGTTATAATTTTAAAAAAAAGAACAAGCATCGTACTCTCCGAAACTTCCGCCTCATTAAAGATATCGATGCTCTTGGGTCCCAAGGGCCTGAAACGAACCTTAAATTCACGGCGGTTTAGCTATACACACGGCCCTAGAGCATATCCGCACGACCACACGTCACTGTAGTCGGCTTTCCGCCATCCGGAAATAGAGAAAAGGGGGGATTAAAGATGCTGTTCCATCTGTCTTAATGGATTTCAGGACGCATTGTGTTCTTTTAGTGCTGCTGCTGGTGGTGGTGTTGGTGGAGGAGGTGGCGCCGGCGGTTGGGATGGGTGAGGGTGATGGAGGGTTGGGTTGATCGTGTTAATGGACTTCAGGACAGCTGGTGGCATTAGGGCCACTATATTGGTGTGATGGGGGGTGGTGAGAATGGTGGCGAAGACTGGTCTCAGTAGATGACTTATATCTTTTTGTTTTTATATAGCACTTTTCCAGCTCAAAACTGCTCAAGGCGCTGACCGTCACAGGATCTAACTCTCAGCCGCCCACTTGCAGCATTAGGGTGCAACTTGGGCGCAACCCTGAGCGGCCTGAGGGAGGAGGGACGTCATTGTTTGTTAGGTGTATTTAGGTAGCTGTCACTCATGGCCGTCAGGATATTGTAAAGTCCGGGCGATGAAACGCGTGCGTGCAAAGACGAGACCTCGATTTCTACTCTCACCCGAATAAAGGAGAAGGGTGTGGGGGGGAGGAGGTTCTCTAAAGAGGTTGCTCCTATTTTTTTTCCTTTGATTTTTTTTACATCAGTACAAGTGTATACAATGTGCATTTCCAATGTCAATCCGCTATGTATGTTAAAGTATTTTATATAAACATACATATATAAATATAACAGTACAATACAGATTAGCCAAATAGGTTACAATAATTAATAATAATGGAATTAAAAAGAAAAAGAAGCCCCACATTACCATTGTTCACTTCAAGTGTTTAGCACAGAAAACAAATTGCAAACATCACACTCGTGTGAAAAAAATACGAATCTTGAAACAGAATAAAATCAATCCGCGTACACTTTGTCTCACATGTACTGTAAGTGGGACAAACTTAAAATGAATTTAAAAAAAAAAATTAAAGCACAGTACAAAACAACCAATCAAAAAAATAATTACATGAATAAAAGTTTTTTTTAAAAATTATTTTAGAAAAAAAGTGGGGGGGGGGGGGGAATGTTAGTAGAGGAATAGACTGGCGTTGATTTATTTATTTTTACAAATGCGTTACGTCGGAAGAATGTCAAAACAGTAGCATAGTACATTACATTACATGATTATTGCTTTGAGTCCAACAGTCACTGAGCTCCACACTGTGCAAAGCACGCACAAGAAAGCTTTGGGAAGTCACGCTATTGGAACGCACCTCACCCAGCGTACACGTTGTACAAGGCGTTCGCAATCGACCACTAAAGCCATGACCAACCTGACCCGGAAAACTAACAGAAGGAGAAGAAGAAGACAGCGTGATTGTATGGTTGTTGGGGTGGGTGGGTTTGGAGGAGATCCGACGATGGTGGTGGGGTGGGGTGTGGGGGGGTTGTGGGGAATATGCGTGGGTAGGAGAGGGGGGAGGTGAGGTAGGGGGAAGGGGAGAATCTTTGTTGGAGTTATGTTGCGAAAGTGAACATGAGACATAACAGGAGAAGAAGAACAAGAAGAACCAGAACAAGTACATTACATTCCAGCACCAGAACAAGTAGAAGAAAATGATGATGACGATGATGATGATGATGATGATGATGATGATGATGATGTCGTAGGAGGTTTGGGGGGGGTGTATGTAAGAGAGGCCCGTCGGTAGAATTAGTTCCCGTAAAGCAATGGATGGAAGATGTGCTAGTCGGACTTGTTGACGCCATTTTCCTCCGCAGCTGTTGTCAGTGCCAATCCGCCCATAGAAAATAGTCCCGACGCTAAGAAAACTAACGGGCGTGAAAACGGGATAAGTCGCAGACTATTGAGACATCCATATATCGGGGCTATTTTTCATCTCTAAGACTATGAACCGAAGGCAGCCCTGGAAGCTCCGTATATTCTGCGTGACATGGTAGGCGGCGGAACCTTGTATTTTCCTTTGATTATCTTTTGCGTTTCCGGCCAGTGAGGAGGTTTATTGTCTGCTTTTGCTGAGCCAACAGGGCATGCAATGCACGATTAAAAGACTTCGGAACTCCCTGAAGGTTCAGAGCCAACCTAGACGATATTATTGGTGATCGTGGTGTCGAACAAACTCTTTTTTTTTTCTTGTGGCGAAAATATGTTTAACCTATATAAAACAAACAATTCTTCATGTCGGATGACCTCGCAGATCATGAAGGCACAGTCAGGATAAGAGGTAGAGCAATCTTCAACCTCCGTTTTGCGGATGACATTGATGGATTGGCTGGAGAGGAACAAGAACTTGATAGCTGGTACAGAGGCTTGACACCACATCCAGAGCCTTTGGATTGGAAATAAGTGCAGAGAAGACCAAAATGGTGACCAATACCAAGGGCATGAATATGGACATCACTCACCAAGGGAAATCATTCAACACTGTGTGCATAGCTTCAAATATTTAGGAGCCATTATATCAGACAATGGGTCTCTACAGGAAGTCCTCTCCAGGATAGCACAAACAACTGCTGCCATGACAAGGTTTAAGCCCATTTGGAAAGACAGGACCATCAGTCTACACTCCAAGGTAAGGCTGCTGATCTTTCTTGTCATCTCCATCTTCCTATACTCTTGCGAAACATGGACCCTCACAGACGACCTACAATGAAGAATACAAAGCATGGAGACGAGGTGCTACAGAAGACTTTTCGGCATTTTCTATACACAGCACATCACCAACAGCGAAGTCCGACAGACCATCACACAAGCCATTGGACAACACGATGACTTGTTTACAGTGGTGAAGAAACGGAAACTCCGATGGTATCACGGACACGTCACCACAGTATCATGCCTTGCAAAGACCATCCAGCAAGGCACGGTGCAAGAAGGCAGAAGAGGGAGACCGAAGAAGAGGTGGGAGGACAACATTCGAGAATGGACTGGGTTTCAATTCAATTCAATTCAATTCAATTCAAACAACTTTATTTATCCAGATTTGGCAATTACAATGGGGGTGTGAGTGCTCTCTAATTATATATATATATTTTTTTTTAATCACAACAATATCTGATATACATGAGGATGTCTACAAACAATAACAACTTGCACAAAACAACTTGCACAAAAACACAGCGGCAGCCCCCCGACACCATCCGCACATACACACTGCCCATGCACACACATACATCCAGTTCATAGACATTTACCCAACACAGGCATACATCACCAGCAGCACTCACCACAGACACAGGCATAAAAATAACAAGGTAGAAGATTCATTAAAGGAAAAAGCAGCTAAGATTAGTTATTATCAGGCTAATTGTTTTTACTTTTAGTTTTTTGCATTAATTGTTTTTACTCTTGTTCATCAACTTTATTGCATGAGGCACAAACGATTTTAAATACCGATTGGTCTGTATGTATGTATGTATCAGTTTATAGTCCCCTCTCTTCCCGATAAGGATTTTCAGAGAGGAGACTCTATTATGATTGGTCTTGCACTGTGGCATTTTAAACCTCCTCCCAGATTGCATCAAAACAAATTCCTCAGCTAGCGCATGATGTGGCATAGAAATAATCGAAACAGCCCTCCTAAGTGTTTGTTGATCACAAAAAGTACTCAGGTCTCTTTGCCTGTCACCAATTATTTTTGAACATATATTTACTATTGAGTGCAGACTGTTCTTATCATGTACAGAAAGGCTGTTAAACCAGCAGACAAATGAAAAACACAACAAGCTTTCTATGAAAGACTGATAAAAACGGCTAAGAATAATAGAGCTAACAGAGAAACTTTTAAGTTTACGAAGAAGATACATTCTTTGTTGGCCTTTTTTTATGATGTTCGCAATGTTGGCGTCCCATTTTAATTGACTATCAAAAACAGGCTGTGGCTATACTGCGATGAGTTGATTTTCACCCATCACCTGCGTAGTCTACTGCTAGAGAGATCTTTCAGAGATCATTGCTCCTTCTCGTGTGAGAGTTAGGCACAGAATGACTAACTAGCCTTGTGGTCAGCCAAAGCCTGCGAAATCTCGTGAGATACCTGTAGCGCCCTCATGCGTGGATTGGGGCTATACGTCAGCGGGATGAGGTCACTGCCTACCTTAGCGAGAGTTAGCTTACACATGCGTAGCCCAGTCCTTAACTTCTGTCGTCTGCTAGGCATCAACTTTAATTTACAAAGGCTGCAGCAGGTTGAACTATTAGAGGCTTGAAGCCTTAGTGCTGGGTCCAAACTAGCCTCTCGTGACACCAACATACATCTCGCATGTTTCACCCTCTCACACGCACACACAAACCAAACACACATAATTCAAACACGTGGTGTAAAGGATTTTTCACTCCTGTGTGTGTTAGCTTATGTAGTTTCAAATTGCTAACCCGAGCGAAAGCTTTATTAGAAACATCACAAACATGATTTTCCTCTACTGTATGTATCAGCTTGTGTATCTTCAAACTTCCTGCCGATGCTAAATTTTACTACAAACATCACACATGATTTTTCATCCCTGTGTGTGTAAGCTTATGTTTTTTTCAAAATGCGAACCTGAGTGAAAGCTTTATTACAAACATCGCACACGTGATTTCTCTCCTCTGTATGTGTAAGATTGTGTTGCTTCAAATAATTAAGCCAGAGTGAAAGCTTTTACCTCAAACATCACACAGGTGATTTTTCTCTGCTCTGTGAACCAGTTTGTGCAATGTTAAGTATGAAAGGTAAGAGAATGTCTTCTGACAAACATCACACGGGCCTCTTTGATTTTTGTTTTAAAAGACCAGGCATTAAGGATGTTGTGTGTGCGTGTGTGTGTGTGTGTGTGTCTATTTCGGTATCTGTGTCTGTCTGTGTGTGCGCGTGTGTCTGTGTTTGTGTAAATATGTGTGTGCGTGCGTGCGTCTGTGTGTGTGCATGTGTGTGTATGTGTGTGTACTAAAAATTATTCCTACTGACACACTTTTGCAGCGTTGCTGTATTTAGACTCAACCTTGATACTAATAATAGGTGCGTAAACAAACGAATGTATCGATTTGTTTTTCGTTGGGGCAAGACTCATGATGAATTTCACAACGATCTGTAATGCTGAAATGTGTCGTCTTGGAGCCCTCTGTTAATGAAACTCGGGGGTAGAGGCTGGGCGTAAGTGGACTTGTTGATTGAATGATTGACTTGTGTCTTGTAGATTCCTAACACTCCACAGTGGTGGCACTCTCAAAGTGATCTTTGACCTTATTAAACTCATAAAGGAGATAGTTGAGTGCAAGCGAGAGAGAGATATATGGCACGAGTCGTGGGACGTGCAACAGAACGAAGAGGGCGGGATGGGGTGGAGGAGAGAGAGAAAGAGAGAGAGGGTGGGGGGGGGGATTTGGTGGAGCTGAGCAAGAGTTGGCGAACCATCTGTTGTCAGCGTGATGTAAATGAAAAAGCCAACTGTGACGTTTGGCCTATTCCCCGGGAGACGAGGCTTAACCCGGGGGCAGGCTGATTCTGAAGCACTCGCAGATAACGGGGCGATCTGTGGTTCCCGCTTGTCTTTTTAGCAGGTCAAAGATTCTCCTCCCCTCCCCTCCCCTCTCCTCCCCTCCCAACTCTCTACCCCCACTCTTCTCCACGCTTTCCCCCGAAGCTCTCACCTATACCCCTCTTGCATATTAGCGTTGCATCCTATTCTGTGCTTCATTTCACATCAACCCGCACTCCTGTGCCCAAGCTAGTTCGTTTTCACGTTATATTCACTGTTCCCTTAGCATGGCCCCCAGTTCGTATTATAGTTCACTGTTACCCTTCGCAGGGCCCCCAATGTACTGTGGTCAAATTCCTTAATGAGCTACGGGAACATTATAATGCGCGTGCCCGAAAGAAGTGAAATAAAATAAAATTAATTACAATAAATTAAACGTAAATAAAATAAAATAATACTTTCTTCTTCCTCTTTACAAGGCTGTTGTTGTTCTTGTTGTTGTTCTTCATCTTCTTCTTCTTAACAAAATTGAAAACGCTTATTTTTCGGCCATGTGGTGAGTGTCTGCAAATGCACTTGAAGGCTTTGCCATATTGTTCTTCATTTTGTTCTCCTCCTTCTCCTTTTTCATCTTCTTCTCCTCCTCCTCTTCCCTCTTCCTCATCTTCTTCTCCTCCTTCTTTTTCTCTTCTTCTTCTTTTCCCAAACAATGTGGATGTGCAGCCACGGAAGCTCCTAATGATATATTTGCTCACGTGCCTGTACCAATATGTCCATACAGCCAGCTTGGGGCCATCTATCAATACTATCACCCCTTTTCTGTCTTATCAAATCAGGAAGTTTCAATCTGGCTCTGGAGTTCTCGTTCTTTGTCTTTTCTTTCTCAAGTTGTTTTAAAGTTGTCAGATTCTTTTTTTTTTGGTTGTGATTCTTTTTTATATTCCCCCTCACCCCCCCTCCCGCCCCCCCCCCCCCCGGACTCTTAGAAGGTCACTGTATCATGTGTGTGTCTGTGTGTTTGTGTGTATGTGTGTACGTGTGGCTAGGTAGAAACGTAAGTACTCTGACATACACTTCAAACTCTACGTATTTACTTTTGACGGCCCCGTTATTTTGACGTCAAACTAGTGTTCCGTTAGGGTTAGGGCTGTGTTAGGCTTAGGGTTACGTTAAGGGTTATGGTTAGGGTTTGGGTTAGGGTTAGGGATAGCTTTAAAAAATGGCAGAATGCCAAAATAATGTCAAAATGATGGGAAGTGTGTCAAAATAATGTATGTAGAGTTTCACGACAGTCATTACAACGTCGTTTCTACAAAAATGTGTGTGTTTGTGAGTGTGTGTGGGTGTGTGTTCTTGTTTGTTTATATTTAATTGAGGTACTTGAGTTACTTGAGAAATTCCATTATTTATATTTTTCATTTCATGTTTTTATAAAGCGCTTTTCCAGCTCCCGTGCTGCTCAAGATCGTGGTCGACACGATCCAACACCCCAGTTTTACCAAGTAGCCACTTGCTGCGTTGCGTTGTCACTGTCTTTGATGATATAATGGGTAATTGTCACGAACTGGCTAGTGTTAACTCTGCCTATCGACTATTTAGCCTTGTGTAGTAATTGTAACAGTAGAGAGTCAGTAGATTACTCAGCAGCAATTAAAGTACACACCGCGAGCCCGACCCACGCTGCGTAGTGAGTCAGCACTTGAGCTTTGAATCTGACCGTTTTTAACCAATGAGAGCAGGCTTAGCGGGTAGAGCAGTCCTGACTGTGTCAGATCCTAAGACAGTTTGAGTCAGTCGTGTGTGAGACGAGGTAGAGTCAACATCTCCACAGCTAGAGAAATCTCTTCACTCATAGACCAGGAAGCAGGACTGAAGAATCTTAGTCTTCTCTCAAGTCATCACGGGCCTGAACTTGTCAGACAGGTAAATGAACACCCTTCTGTTTCATCGTGATATATTTATATTATTGTTGAAATTATGTTTGAAGAATTTGCTATGCATAAATGTGAATTATTAATCCGAATTTGCCGTACCACATGGAAGAGCCGACCACGAGGCTCAACACGACCGGTTGCGCCGCCATGTTGTATACCATACGGAACCACTGTTGTTTAACTTATATGTATGTTTGCAGACCAGTGGCTGTACCACTGAATGTTTATATTATTATTAATTCTGTATGTGTATAGTTAGACACGATTGATATTTATGTATGTATAGGAATTTAGAGTGAGATTCCAGTGGACCCCGGAAGTAGCAGAATGTTCGTCGCTTATGTATAGAGATGTGGAGCTATCACTGAGGGCTACTTTGGCTTTCAGTGAGACGCTCTGCACAAACCGATTATTCAGGGTTGTGCAGAATTTCGTCTCTTATATTACAGACGAGCAGGCGAGCTATCCCGAGCTATCCCGAGCTATCCTGTGCACCCCACTCCACAGAAACGACTAGTTGGTTGAGGAGACTCTACCGCACAAGTCGGAAAGAGCTACCTTGAAAAACACCCTATCAGACCCCACAGCGTGGCAAGGGAACCCAACTACACAACGACAAAGGTGTACCAGAAGCTACCTCACAGAAGGACTTCGACCGCACCATCAGAAAGTTAAGTGTAATCTCCGAAAGTGCACTTAAACTGATCATAACAGGACCACAGTAGTCCAACTCTTCAGAAACTGTAAAACGGACCACAGTAGTCCAAATCTACATGAAATATACTAGCAAAGTGCCCGAGGAAGAATAACAGCTGCCTAGACTATCAGCGATCGAACTATTAGCAGTAACTGAGACTTTTTAAGTTAGATTAGTACTTAGAGAATCTTGTATAGAGTAGAAGAAATAAATGTGTGATTTTAACTGTTATCAAGTGGCTGGACTACATATGATTCATAGCCGTGTGAAAGCTAGTGTGACAGTAATCTTTTACCATTTTTCTATCTATTTCTGTACCCCAACCTTAACACAGAACGAGCTAAACAAATAAATTTATTAAAGTAATTCATAGGGTGACTTACTAGCAGTTCCCACCGAATAAACGTGAGGGTCCATAATTCCATTGTGCAGAGCCCATAAACCCCACGTGACAGTAATCGTTCCTCAAACCGACAGCTAATCTTTTTTTTTTTTCAAATTTAAGGCGTCTTTTTCATTTTGACGTGAACACACTACTATACATACTTTTGCAATGGTGCTATTTTTAAAACCAACCTGGATGCTTGTAACAGGCACACGAAGAAATTAATTTATCGCTTTATATCCAAACCATACTTTTGAAACAAGGTTGTGCAGTTCCAGACTCATCTGGACATAATTTAAATAGTCGGGAATCAGAACAAGCCAAATGTCGGACTGTCTGTCGGTCGGTCGGTCCGTTAAAAGCCATATCTGCAGAACCACTCAACGGGTTTCACCACACTTCATAGGAACATGACCTAGGTTAGTGGGCTGCCTGAAGTGCATTCTTATTAGCTCTATCGCAAAGGTCAAGGTCACTGTAGTCATTTTGTTGCTTTACGCGTTGGTGTTCAACATCTCAAAAACCGCTGAATGGATTTTGTTGAGTTTTCGTACACCGGTACATGTACTTTAAATCATGGGCCATCCTTCAGTACAAGTCCGGTTGTCTTTCAGCCGGTCGTCCCTTCGCTCCAGACTTCACTCTTTGTTATCACAATTGTTTTCTTATCTCAAGAATATCTCAACCGAAATTAATCAGTTTCACTTTGTTGATACTTTAACTACTGTTAAGCATGTTAGATCGTTCATGTTGTTGTTGTTGTTGTTGTTGTTGTTGTTGTTGTTGTTGTTGTTGTTGTTGTAAGGAAAGAAAACATTGCTGTGCATATTGCTAATTTGCGCATCGACATGTCGGGAGCCCGCCGCGAAAGTGCGAACTGTTGTAACATGTCGCAAAACGGAAAGCCTCTGCTGATGCTTCATTTTTATGACTTGACAGCACGTTTGTCAACTTCAGAGGAGGCGGCTATGAACAGGTTAAACAACAATGGTTAAGGTTACATTTTGCTGACATGAGGAGACAGAAGAAGAAGAGGAGGAGGAGGAGGAGGAAGAGGAGGAGTTAAAACGTTGATCGGATCAAAGTTTTAGGCATGGGCTAATCTTACATCTTGCCCTTTGACGGTGTGAACTTTAACACTAGAGTTAGCTATAATGTTAATAATGTAACTATGTTTGAAAATTGAAAGAGGAGGAGGAGAAGGAGAAGCTGATCAAGAATTGGTGAAGAGAACTTGAATTGATGAAGAAGGAGATGATGTAATGATGAGGACAAAGACAACAACAGCAACGATGAAGAAGGAGATAATGTAATGATGAGGACAAAAGACAACAACAGCAACGATGGAGAAGGAGATGATGTAATGATGAGGATAAAGAAACAGCAGCAACGATGAAGAAGGAGGTGATGTAATGATGAGGACAAAAGACAACAACAGCAACGATGATGAAGGAGATGATGTAATGATGAGGACAAAGACAACAACAGCAACGATGAAGAAGGAGATGATATGATGATGAGGACAAAGACAACAACAGCAACGATGAAGAAGGAGATGCAAAGCACGCACAAGAAAGCTTTGAGAAGTCACGCTATTGGAACGCACCTCACCCAGCGTACACGTTGTACAAGGCGTTCGCAATCGACCACTAAAGCCATGACCAACCTGACCCGGAAAACTAACAGTGATTGTATGGTTGTTGGGGTGGGTGGGTTTGGAGGAGATGCGACGATGGTGGTGGGGTGGGGGTGGGGGTTGTGGGGAATATGCGTGGGTAGGAGGGGGGGAGGTGGGGTAGGGGGAAGGAAATAATCTTTGTTGGAGTTATGTTGCGAAAGTGAACATGAGACATAACAGGAGAAGAAGAACAAGAAGAACCAGAACAAGTACATTACATTACATAATTATTGCTTTAGGTCCAGCAACAGAACAAGTAGAAGAAAATGATGATGATGATGATGATGATGATGATGATGATGATGATGATGATGATGATGATGATGATGATGATGATGATGATGATGTCGTAGGAGGTTGGGGGGGGGGGTGTATGTAAGAGAGTCCCGTCGGTAGAATTAGTTCCCGTAAAGCAATGGATGGAAGATGTGCTAGTCGGACTTGTTGACGCCATTTTCCTCCGCAGCTGTTGTCAGTGCCAATCCGCCCATAGAAAATAGTCCCGACGCTAAGAAAACTAACGGGCGTGAAAACGGGATAAGTCGCAGACTATTGAGACATCCAGATATCGGGGCTATTTTTCATCTCAAAGACTATGAACCGAAGGCAGCCCTGGAAGCTCCGTATATTCTGCGTGACATGGTAGGCGGCGGAACCTTGTATTTTCCTTTGATTATCTTTTGCGTATCCGGCCAGTGAGGAGGTTTATTGTCTGCTTTTGCTGAGCCAACAGGGCATGCAATGCACGATTAAAAGACTTCGGAACTCCCTGAAGGTTCAGAGCCAACCTAGACGATATTATTGGTGATCGTGGTGTCGAACAAACTCTTTTTTTTTTCTTGTGGCGAAAATATGTTTAACCTATATAAAACAAACAATTCTTCATGTCGAATGACCTCGCAGATCATGAAGGCACATTCAGCATAGGAGGTAGAGCAATCTTCAACCTCCGTTTTGCGGATGACATTGATGGATTGGCTGGAGAGGAACAAGAACTTGATAGCTGGTACAGAGGCTTGACACCACCTCCAGAGCCTTTGGATTGGAAATAAGTGCAGAGAAGACCAAAATGGTGACCAATACCAAGGGCATCAATATGGACATCACTCACCAAGGGCAATCACTCAACACTGTGTGCACAGCTTCAAATATTTAGGAGCCATTATATCAGACAATGGGTCTCTACAGGAAGTCCTCTCCAGGATAGCACAAACAACTGCTGCCATGACAAGGTTTAAGCCCATTTGGAAAGACAGGACCATCAGTCTACACTCCAAGGTAAGGCTGCTGAGCTTTCTTGTCATCTCCATCTTCCTATACTCTTGCGAAACATGGACCCTCACAGACGACCTACAACGAAGAATACAAAGCATGGAGACGAGGTGCTACAGAAGACTTTTCGGCATTTTCTATACACAGCACATCACCAACAGCGAAGTCCGACAGACCATCACACAAGCCATTGGACAACACGATGACTTGTTTACAGTGGTGGAGAAACGGAAACTCCGATGGTATCACGGACACGTCACCACAGTATCATGCCTTGCAAAGACCATCCAGGAAGGTACGGTGCAAGAAGGCAGAAGAGGGAGACCGAAAAAGAGGTGGGAGGACAACATTCGAGAATGGACTGGGTTAACACTGAGCGCAGCCATCAGAACTGCTGATGACAGAGAAAGATGGAGTAGACTGGTTAAACGATCTTATGTGGTGCCCCAACGACTTTGGAGTTACGGGATAGGATAGGAAAACAATGATAAAATGTCCATTCGTTGCTCAGACCAACCGTTAAAGATTTGAATTTTCCATTTCTGCTCTGGCAGGGAGTGATATCCACTGTTTAACGGTACACCAATATGTTCTACGATCTACTAGCTGTTGCTATTCATAAGCATAAATATACACTACGGAATTTATTTATTTTAAAAATAAATAAATAGAACACACACACACACACACTAACACACACCCACCTACACACACACACACACACCCACCTACTTGCAATACATCAGAAATGGGTTCATTTAAGAATTTAGGAATCAGAAAGTCATTTTTTGATGGAAAAGGGTTAGGGCAAGGGTTAGTTGCAGCGCTGCAACTAGCCCTTACCCTAACCCTTCTCTAGAAAGTTGACCTATTTCGTCTCTTATAGGCGACGAAATAGGTCGAATTTTGCTTCAAACTTTTCCAAAAACTCACTGTATTTTCTCCGTCCCGGATAATGCACTCCTATGTACTTAAAACACTCTTATGCACTACAACTGCACTCCCATGCACTAAAAGAGCACTCCCGCGCACTTAGAAAAAAGTGGGTTCCTGGAAAAAAGTGGGTTCCAAGCAAATAAACCCATTTGTTACTAGAAAAGACAAGGTCTGCTACCCATTTGTGCGCTTTTGTGGGTACCCACACACGCACACACACACACACCTAAAATCTCTATACTTTCGAAAGAATTGTTGTTTGTGGCAAACGATTTTTTCTGTGGGGCAACATTCATTGTGAATGTTACACTGATCTGTCGAGGGGACCTGGACAAAGTTGGTCCCTTAAAGAAAACGGAGTTACCGTTCCTTCTGCCTGGCTACTCCGTGTTCGGTAGTGGAAACCTGTTCCTGTTTGTTGTCAAAGAACTAATTAGGCTCTTCTTGTACAGCGCTTTTTCCAGATCAACAGCTGCTCAAGGCGCTGGCCGATATAGGTCCTAACTCAGGCCGCCCGAAGTGCCCACCTGCAGCCGTTGGGTGCATCTGACGCGCGGGGAACGTTGGGTCTATTCTATTCAGTGCCCGAACCCACAGGGCATCGTCCCGGGGCATGCAGAGGTTTGCGTTAGCCCCCGCGATTTTCGTTTTTTAAAGTTTTTACAAATTTGATTACACTTCATCGTGTGTGATGTTACCATGATGTAAGTGGAGAATCCACATTGGGGTTGCTGAGTGAAGCCGTCTTTAAAATTTTTCTTAAAAATAATAATAATACTGGATGCTGTGTACGCGCTTTTCCCCAAATCACCAATCAGGCTCAAAGCGCGGCGATCTGTGCCAACTGTGACGGTGGGTCTATTGTTGTTGGGCTCTGCACAATGGAATGCTATTACCCACTCATCTTTCGTCTGCGGGGATCGACTAGTGTAATCACCCTATGAATAATCTTAATACATTTATATGTTTAGCCCGGTCTGTGTGCGGATAGGGTTATAGAGATAGGGAGAAAATGGTAAAGATTCACTGACACACTAGCTCTCGCACGGCTATGGAACATTGGTAGTCCAGCCACTTGGTAACAGTAAATATCACACATTTATTTCCTCTACTCTATACATAATTCTCTAAACACTATATTAACTTAAATGTCCAAAAACGTACTATAACTATGATTAGCTTAACAGTCCAAATTCACTTCGAGTAGTTCGCTCCTTGATGGGTCTATGCTGCTACTGTTCTCAATATTTGCTACTGTCTCATCATTGGGCTATTTGTTCTGGTTGACCTAATGTTCGTTTTCAGGAGAGTGGACTACCGCACAGTCCTTCTTGATCAGTGCATGCACGGTTTCTGTGGCACTTAGCTGACTCATTGAGGTGTGGTGATGGTGTCTCCTCCTTGGTTGTTGACTTATTGCGCTATCGGAGCTCGATGCTCGATGCTCCACTGCAAGCCAAATGTCAAAGTTGACTCTCATTGGTCTATCTCCTGCATCGGACCAACAAGCCTGCTCGTCTGCAAAACATAAGACGAGTTTCTGCAACACCTTGGTTACAAAGGGTGTGCAGAGTGTCTCACTGATGGCAGAACCAGCTCTCAGTGATCACATTCACTTATACAAACAAGGGACGAACATTCTTCTAAGTCCGTGGTCCACTAGAATCTCCAACATAATTCCTATGCATATAGATCATGGCTAAACTAAACACATGGAGAAGTAATTAATAAGATACACATTCTCCGGTACAGCCACTGGTCTGCAATAATACACATAGGAGAAACAACAGTGGGTCCGTAGGGGCTACCTCATTGTTTCAACAACCGGTCGTGGGTCAGCCACGTACGTGGTCAAGCAAAGATTGACTAACAGTCACAATGATAAAACATAATCCAATAATCATATCAATAAATCGCAATGAAACAAAAGATTGATCATTTACCTTTCTGACAATGTGGCTATACTGCGATGAGTTGATTTTCACCCATCACCTGCGTAGCCTACTGCTAGAGAGATCTTTCAGAGCGTTGCTCCTTCTCATGTGAGAGTTAGGCACAGAATGACTACCTAGCCTTGTGGTCAGCCAAAGCCCGCGAAATCTCGTGAGATACCTGTAGCGCCCTCCTGCGTGGATTGGGGTTATACGTCAGCGGGATGAGGTCACTGCCTACCTTAGCGAGAGTTAGCTTACACATGCGTAGCCCAGTCCATAACTTCTGTCAGGCATCGACTTTAATTTACAAAGGCTGCAGCAGGTTGAACTATTAGAGGCTTGAATCCTTAGTGCTGGGTCCAAACTAGCCTCTCGTGACACCATAATTCAAAAATGTGGTGTACAGGATTTTTCACTTCTGTGTGTGTTAGCTTATGTAGTTTCAAATTGCTAACCCGAGCAAAAGCTTTATTAGAAACATCACAAACATGATTTTCCTCTACTGTATGTATCAGCTTGTGTATCTTCAAACTTCCTGCTGATGCTAAATTTTACTACAAACATCACGCACATGATTGTTCATCCCTGTATGTGTAAGCTTATGTTGTTTCAAAATGCGAACCTGAGTGAAAGCTTTATTACAAACAACACACACACGATTTCTCTCCTCTGTATGTGTAAGATTATGTTGCTTCATGTAATTAAGCCAAAGTGAAAGCTATATAATACCACAAACATCACACAGGTGATTTTTCTCTGCTCTATGAATCAGTTTGTGCAATGTTAAGTATGAAAGGTAAGAAAATGTCTTCTGACAAACATCACACACGTGCCTCTTTGATTTTTGTTTTAAAAGACCAGGTATCAAGGATGTTGTGTGAGCGTCTACCCCCGTTGGGGTGCCGGGGGTTTCAGTATAAATAGTATCCCCACTTTCTGGAAATTTAGTGCTTTAAATTCCCACTGTCGCTGTCTTTCTCATTTGCTCTTTCTCAGTCCTGCTATGTTCTATCAATCTGCTATACTATCTTCTTCTTCGCTAGACCAGTCACCTACCTGTTTTCTTGAAAACTCTTCCGGGACGCGAACTTGTTTTTTCCAACCTAGTTCCAGTCACTTTCCCGAAAAAGGCAATTACCGAAGTCGAACGAAGCTCTCCGAGTCGAGCTAAGCTATCCGATGTTTTACGAACGAATGCTGGCAGGACTACGTGAAACCACAGGCTTGGAAGTCTCGTCTTTCGTAGGCCTCAATTACATACTATACTACGTACGTATTTAGGAGTTTACAAAGACAAAAGAAAAGACTTTTGAGCCTGTGGTGAAACATCCGTGCATAAAAATAGCCGCTGCTAGATCTAATTCTATCTGCACAGCATCAAGCTCAAGTCGAGATTTGCATTTTGAAGCAGTTATATAGTATTATTATTATTATTTTATGATGAATAATATACTGACACAATTAGTAATAAGGAGTAAAAGTAATACATAACACATAAAGCACACATACAACGATTTCATATCTATATCAACAATAAAACCATGACAAAACTTCAAAGCGCTATGGATACGTAACACTTCAGCACAACAAGGCAGAGCAAGTTTATAATGGTCTAAAAAACAGTGATATTTTTATTGCAAGCACCAAAGCAATTATTTATTTAACTAATATTATTCTTTTTAACAGATACAGTAAATTTGTTATATGTATTTCAATTATATGTATTTTAATGAGAAACACGTATTAAAAAAATGTTGCGTGGCGGGCGGAAATTTCTATAAATCATCTGAAAACTTTGTTTAATCTATAAGAAAAAATAACCAGTAACACCATCTGAATATTTCGGGTTACACCCAACTTCAGCAAAAACAAACAAAACGTCACTGACCATATTTACACCATTGAGCACGCACAGCAGCACACTATTTTTTTTTAAAGTAGGAATAATAATAATAATAATAATAATAATAAGAAGAAGAAGAAGAAGAATAATAATAATAAACAATAATAATAATAATAATAATAATAATAATAATAATAATAATAATAATAATAATAATAATAATAATAATAACAACAACACACAAACAAAACAAATAAATAAATTAAAGATTTAATAAATAACTATACTACTACTACTACTACTACTACTACTACTACTACTACTACTACTACTACTACTACTACTACTACTTGCGAAGTTGTGGTCTCGATTTAGCGGTCCTGATTCGGCTTTTTGCAGTCCGCTGGACTCTGTAAGCAATGAATAACTAATAAGCTTTTAATTTAACACTGATCTCGAGTCGTCTTGATTTTGTGGTTCTGATTCGACTCTTTGCAGTCCGCTGGACCCTGTAAGCAATGAATAACTAACTATTAATTTAACTCTGATCTCGAGTTATTTAAAAAAAATCGCTTAGCCTACTCGTCCTTCTCCGGAAATTTCAAGATTCGAATATTATAAAGTATAGGCCTAAATATTATCAATTAGAATAGATATAGTTTATACATTTATTTACGTATAAAACAAACAATAAAGGTCTAATAATTATATTCAGCTAGTGAGCTTCTTCGCTGCGCGGAGACTGACTTATAATATAATAATGTAGATTAAGCCTATGTATACTGTATAACAGTGTCTACTTGGTTCTAGGCAGGAAATGGGCAATGCTATTATTAGCCTTTACTGCTGAGAACTAACAAAATGCAAATCAAGGAACGCAACTATTAAATATGGTCGATAATAATTATGCTCATATTAACAAAGTATACCGTTGCGAAATGCTAAATCGGTGTAAATCGAACAGAATTAGAAGCAACAGCGATCATTTTTAATGTCAACTAGTCGTAGTCATGCAAGCATCCTTTCGTAACACATCGGAGAGCTTCGTTCGACTTCGGTGATTGCCTTTTTGGGCGAATGACTGGAACTAGGTTGGAAAAAACAAGTTTGCTTCCGGGACAAGACTCCTTATTTGTGTATGAGGTCTGTTGGATCAGCTTGGGAATATTGGACGCTTTCTGCCAGGTGGTCACTAGGGCTTCCTGTGATGTTATTATTTAGCAATGTAGGCATTTTATATGTATATATGTTTTGTTGATAATTTATAATGATGTTTGTATTCTATTTTGTTTTTGTAAACGGGGGTTCGATAAATTAGAGTGCAGCCTCAGCGTCCCCTGCGTGGGATGTCTTTACTGTAAAGTGATTGGCTGGTGGAGGGCATTCAGTTTTCCCACTAGGGTTGTGTCGGCAGATCTTTTATGCGAATTGGGGGTTGTCCGGTCCTGATTTGGCTCGGAAGAGTCCGCTGGACCTAAAGCAACAATTATGTAATGTAATGTAATGTAATGTGTGAGCGTCTGTGTGTGTGTGTGTGTATTTCTGTATCTGTGTCTGTCTGTGTGCGTGTGTGTGTTTGTGTAAATATGTGTGTGTGCGCGCGTGCGTCTGTGTATGTGTGCATGTGTGTGTGTGTACTAAAAATTATTCCTACTGACACACTTTTGCAGCGTTGCTGTATTTAGACTCAACCTTGATACTAATAATAGGCGCGTAAACAAACGAATGTATCGATTTGTTTTTCGTTGGGGCAAGACTCATGGTGGTGAATTTGACAACGATCTGTAATGCTGAAATGTGTCATCTTGGAGCCATCTGTTAATGAAACTCGGGGGTAGAGGCTGGGCGTAAGTGGACTTGTTGACTGAATGAATGACTTGTGTCTTGTATATTCCTAACACTCCACAGTGGTGGCACTCTCAACGTGATCTTTGACCTTATTGAACTCATAAAGGAGACAGTTGAGTGCAAGCGAGAGAGAGATATATCGCACGAGTCGTGGGACGTGCAACAGAACGAAGAGGACGGGTTGGGGTGGAGAAAAAAAAAAGAGAGAGAGAGAGAGAGAGGGGGGGGGATGTGGTGGAGCTGAGCAAGAGTTGGCGAACCATCTGTTGTCAGCGTGATGTAAATGAAAAAGCCAACTGTGACGTTTGGCCTATTCCCCGGGAGACGAGGCTTAACCCCGGGGCAGGCTGATTCTGAAGCACTCGCAGATAACGGGGCGATCTGTGGTTCCCGCTTGTCTTTTTAGCAGGTTAAAGATTCTCCTCCCCTCCCCTCCCCTCCTCTCCCTTCACAACACCCCCACTCTCTAATCCCGCTCTTCTCCACGCTTTCCCCCGAAGCTCTCACCTATACCCCTCTTCCATATTAGCGTTGCATCCTATTCTGTGCTTCATTTCACATCAACCCGCACTCCTGTGCCCAAGCTAGTTCGTTTTCACGTTATATTCACTGTTCCCTTAGCATGGCCCCCAGTTCGTATTATAGTTCACTGTTACCCTTCGCAGGGCCCCGAATGTACTGTGTACGGGAACATTATAATGCGCGTGCCCGAAAGAAGTGAAATAAAATAAAATTAATTACAATAAATTAAACGTAAATAAAATAAAATAATACTTTCTTCTTCCTCTTTACAAGGCTGTTGTTGTTCTTGTTGTTGTTCTTCATCTTCTTCTTCTTCTTAACAAAATTGAAAACGCTTATTTTTCGGCCATGTGGTGAGTGTCGGCAAATGCACTTGAAGGCTTTGCCATCTTGTTTTTCATTTTGTTCTCCTCCTTCTCCTTTTTCATCTTCTTCTCCTCCTCCTCCCCCTCTTCCCTCTTCCTCATCTTCTTCTCCTCCTTCTTCTCCTCTTCTTCTTCTTTTCCCAAACAATGTGGATGTGCAGCCACGGAAGCTCCTAATGATATATTTGCTCACGTGCCTGTACCAATATGTCCATGTAGCCAGCTTGGGGCCATCTATCAATACTATCACCCCTTTTCTGTCTTATCAAATCAGGAAGTTTCAATCTGGCTCTGGAGTTCTCGTTCTTTGTCTTTTCTTTCTCAAGTTGTTTTAAAGTTGTCAGATTCCTTTTTTTGGTTGTGATTCTTTTTTTAAATTCCCCCTCACCACCCCCCTCCAACACCCCCCCCCCCTCCGGACTCTTAGAAGGCCACTGTATCATGTATGTGTGTGTGTTTGTGAGTGTGTCTGTGGTTAGGTAGAAACGACGTTACTCTGACATACACTTGAAACTCTACGTACTTTCTTTTGACGGCCCCGTTATTTTGACGTCAAACTAGTGTTCCGTTAGGGTTAGGGCTGTGTTAGGCTTAGGGTTACGTTAAGGGTTAGGGTTAGGGTTTGGGTTAAGGATAGGTATAGCTTCAAAAAATGGCAAAATGTCAAAATAATGTCAAAATGATGGTAAGTGTGTCAAAATAATGTATGTAGAGTTTCACGACAGTCATTACAACGTCGTTTCTACAAAAATGTGTGTGTTTGTGAGTGTGTGTGGGTGTGTTTTCTTGTTTGTTTATATTTAATTGAGGTACTTGAGTTAGGTCTACTTGAGAAATTCCATTATTATTATTTTTCATTTCATGTTTTTATAAAGCGCTTTTCCAGCTCCCGTGCTGCTCAAGATCGTGGTCGACAATATCCAACACCCCAGCTTTACCAAGTAGCCACTTGCTGCGTTGCGTTGTCACTGTCTTTGATGATATAATGGGTAATCGTTCCTCAAACCGACAGCTAATCTTTTTTTTTTTTTTTAAATTTAAGGCGTCTTTTTCATTTTGACGTGAACACACTACTATACATACTTTTGCACTGGTGCTATTTTTAAAACCATCCTGGATGCTTGTAACAGGCACACGAAGAAATTAATTTATCGCTTTATATCCAAACCATACTTTTGAAACAAGGGTGTGCAGTTCCAGACACATCTGGACATAATTTAAATAGTCGGGAATGAGAACAAACCAAATGTCGGACTGTCTGTCGGTCCGTTCGAAGCCATTTCTCCAGAACCACCGAACGGAACATGACCTAGGTTAGTGACCACACTTCATAGGAACTTTACCTAGGTTGTGACCACACTTCATAGGAACTTTACCTAGGTTGTGACCACACTTCATAGGAACATGACCTAGGTTAGTGACCACACTTCATAGGAACTTTACCTAGGTTGTGACCACACTTCATAGGAACTTTACCTAGGTTGTGACCACACTTCATAGGAACTTTACCTAGGTTGTGACCACACTTCATAGGAACATGACCTAGGTTAGTGACCACACTTCATAGGAACTTTACCTAGGTTGTGACCACACTTCATAGGAACATGACCTAGGTTAGTGACCACACTTCATAGGAACTTTACCTAGGTTGTGACCACACTTCATAGGAACTTTACCTAGGTTGTGACCACACTTCATAGGAACATTACCTAGGTTAGTGACCAAACTTCATAGGAACATGACCTAGGTTAGTGACCAAACTTCATAGGAACATGACCTAGGTTAGTGACCAAACTTCATAGGAACATGACCTAGGTTAGTGACCACACTTCATAGGAACATGACCTAGGTTAGTGACCAAACTTCATAGGAACATGACCTAGGTTAGTGACCAAACTTCATAGGTACATGACCTAGGTTAGTGACCAAACTTCATAGGTACATGACCTAGGTTAGTGACCACACTTCATAGGTACATGACCTAGATTAGTGACCACACTTCATAGGAACATGACCTAGGTTAGTGACCACACTTCATAGGTACATGACCTAGGTTAGTGACCAAACTTCATAGGAACATGACCTAGGTTAGTGACCAAACTTCATAGGAACATGACCTAGGTTAGTGACCAAACTTCATAGGAACATGACCTAGGTTAGTGACCAAACTTCATAGGAACATGACCTAGGTTAGTGACCAAACTTCATAGGAACATGACCTAGGTTAGTGACAAAACTTCATAGGAACATGACCTAGGTTAGTGACCAAACTTCATAGGAACATGACCTAGGTTAGTGACCAAACTTCATAGGAAAATTACTTAGGTTAGTGACCAAACTTCATAGGAACATGACCTAGGTTAGTGACCAAACTTCATAGGAACATTACCTAGGTTAGTGACCAAACTTCATAGGAACATGACCTAGGTTAGTGACCAAACTTCATAGGAACATGACCTAGGTTAGTGACCACACTTCATAGGAACATGACCTAGGTTAGTGACCACACTTCATAACATTACCTAGGTTAGTAACCACACTTCATAGGAACATGACCTAGGTTAGTGACCAAACTTCATAGGAACATTACCTAGGTTAGTGACCAAACTTCATAGGAACATGACCTAGGTTAGTGACCAAACTTCATAGGAACATGACCTAGGTTAGTGACCACACTTCATAGGAACATGACCTAGGTTAATGACCAAACTTCATAGGAACATTACCTAGGTTAGTGACCAAACTTCATAGGAACATTACCTAGGTTAGTGACCACACTTCATAAGAACATGACCTAGGTTAGTGACCACACTTCATAGGAACATGACCTAGGTTAGTGACCACACTTCATAGGAACATGACCTAGGTTAGTGACCAAACTTCATAGGAACATGACCTAGGTTAGTGACCACACTTCATAGGAACATTACCTAGGTTAGTGACCACACTTCATAGGAACATTACCTAGGTTAGTGACCACACTTCATAGGAACATGACCTAGGTTAGTGACCACACTTCATAGGTACATGACCTAGGTTAGTGACCACACTTCATAGGAACATGACCTAGGTTAGTGACCACACTTCATAGGAACATGACCTAGGTTAGTGACCACACTTCATAGGAACATGACCTAGGTTAGTGACCACACTTCATAGGAACATTACCTAGGTTAGTGACCACACTTCATAGGAACATTACCTAGGTTTGTGACCACACTTCATAGGAACATTACCTAGGTTAGTGACCACACTTCATGCGAACATTACCTAGGTTAGTAAACACACTTCATAGGAACATGACCTAGGTTAGTGGCCACACTTCATAGGTACATGACCTAGGTTAGTGACCACACTTCATAGGAACATTACCTAGGTTAGTGACCAAACTTCATAGGAACATGACCTAGGTTAGTAACTACACTTCATAGGAACATGACCTAGGTTAGTGACCACACTTCATAGGAACATGAACTAGGTTAGTGACCACACTTCATAGGAACATTACCTAGGTTAGTGACCAAACTTCATAGGAACATTACCTAGGTTAGTGACCACACTTCATAGGAACATGACCTAGGTTAGTGACCACACTTCATAGGAACATGACCTAGGTTAGTGACCACACTTCATAGGAACATGACCTAGGTTAGTGACCACACTTCATAGGTACATTACCTAGGTTAGTGACCACACTTCATAGGAACATTACCTAGGTTGGTGACCAAACTTCATAGGAACATGACCTAGGTTAGGGACCACACTTCATAGGAACATGACCTAGGTTATTGACCACACTTCATAGGAACATGACCTAGGTTAGTGACCACACTTCATAGGAACATGACCTAGGTTAGTGACCACACTTCATAGGAACATGACCTAGGTTTGTGACCACACTTCATAGGAACATTACCTAGGTTAGTGACCACACTTTATGCGAACATTACCTAGGTTAGTAAACACACTTCATAGGAACATTACCTAGGTTAGTGGCCACACTTCATAGGAACATTACCTAGGTTAGTGACCACACTTCATAACATTACCTAGGTTAGTGACCACACTTCATAGGAACATTACCTAGGTTAGTGACCACACTTCATAGGAACATTACCTAGGTTAGTAACCACACTTCATAGGAACATGACCTAGGTTAGTGGCCACACTTCATAGGAACATGACCTAGGTTAGTAACCACACTTCATAGGAACATTACCTACGTTAGTGACCACACTTCATAGAAACATTACCTAGGTCAGTAACCACACTTCATAGGAACATTACCTAAGTTAGTGACCACACTTCACAGGAACATTACCTAGGTTAGTGGCCAAACTTCATAGGAACATTACCTAGGTTAGTGACCACACTTCATAGGAACATGACCTAGGTTAGTAACCACACTTCATAACATTACCTAGGTTAGTGACCACACTTCATAGGAACATTACCTAGGTTAGTGACCACACTTCATAACATTACCTAGGTTAGTGACCACACTTCATAGGAACATTACCTAGGTTAGTGACCACACTTCATAACATTACCTAGGTTAGTGACCACACTTAATAGGAACATTACCTAGGTTAGTGACCACACTTCATATAGGAACATTACCTAGATTAGTGACCACACTTCATAGGAACATTACCTAGGTTAGTAACCACACTTCATAGGAACATGACCTAGGTTAGTAACCACACTTCATAGGAACATTACCTAGGTTAGTGGCCAAACTTCATAGGAACATGACCTAGGTTAGTGACCACACTTCATAGGAACATGACCTAGGTTAGTAACCACACTTCATAGGAACATTACCTAGGTTAGTGACCACACTTCATAGGAACATTACCTAGGTTAGTGACTACACTTCATAGGAACATTACCTAGGTTAGTGACCACACTTCATAGGAACATTACATGGGTTAGTGACCAAACTTCATAGGAACATTACATGGGTTAGTGACAACACTTCATAGGAACATTACCTAGGTTAGTGACCACACTTCATAGGAACATTACCTAGGTTAGTAACCACACTTCATAGGAACATTACCTAGGTTAGTAACCACACTTCATAGGAACATGACCTAGGTTAGTAACCACACTTCATAGGAACATGACCTAGGTTAGTAACCACACTTCATAGGAACATGACCTAGGTTAGTGACCACACTTCATAGGAACATTACCTAGGTTAGTGACCACACTTCATAGGAACATTACCTAGGTTAGTGACCACACTTCATAGGAACATTACCTAGGTTAGTGACCAAACTTCACAGGAACATTACCTAGGTTAGTAACCACACTTCATAGGAACATTACCTAGGTTAGTGACCACACTTCATAGGAACATTACCTAGGTTAGTGACCACACTTCATAGGAACATTACCTAGGTTAGTGACCACACTTCATAGAAACATTACCTAGGTCAGTGACCACACTTCATAGGAACATTACCTAGGTTAGTGACCACACTTCATATAGGAACATTACCTAGGTTAGTGACCACACTTCATAGGAACATTACCTAGGTTAGTGACCACACTTCATAGGAACATTACCTAGGTTAGTGACCACACTTCATAGGAACATTACCTAGGTTAGTGATCACACTTCATAGGAACATTACCTAGGTTAGTGACCACACTTCATAGGAACATTACCTAGGTTAGTAACCACACTTCATAGGAACATGACCTAGGTCAGTGACCACTCTTCATAGGAACATTACCTAGGTTAGTGACCACACTTCATAGGAACATGACCTAGGTTAGTGGCCACACTTCATAGGAACATTACCTAGTTGGTGTTCAACATCTCAAAAACCGCTGAATGGATTTTGTGGAGTTTTCTTACACAGGTACATGTACTTTAAATCATGGGCCATCCTTCAGTACAGGTCCTGTTGTCTTTCAGCCGGTCGTCCCTTCGCTCCAGACTTCACTCTTTGTTTCAAACACAATTGTTATCTTATCTCAAGAATATCTCAACCGAAATTAATCAGTTTCACTTTGTTGATACTTTAACTACTGTTAAGCATGTTAGATCGTTCATGTTGTTGTTGTTGTTGTTGTTGTAAGAAAAGACAACATTGCTGTGCATATTGCTAATTTGCGCATCGACATGCCCGGAGCCTGCCGCGAAAGTGCGAACTGTTGTAACATGTCGCAAAAGGGAAAGCCTCTGGTGATGCTTCATTTTTATGACTTGACAGCACGTTTGTCAACTTCAGAGGAGGCGGCTATGAACAGGTTAAACAACAATGGTTAAGGTTACATTTTGCTGACATGAGGAGACAGAAGAAGAGGAGGAGGAGGAGGAGGAGGAAGAGGAAGAGTTAAAACGTTGATAGGATCAAGGTTTTAGGCGTGGGCTAATCTTGCATCTTGCCCTTTGACGGTGTGAACTTTAACACTAGCAGTTAGCTATAATGTTAATAATGTAACTATGTTCGAAAATTTAAGGAGGAGGAGGAGGAGAAGGTGAAGCTGATCAAGAATTGGTGAAGAGAACTTGAATTGATAAAGAATGAGATGATGTAATGATGAGGACAAAGACAACAACAGCAACGATGAAGAAGGAGGTGATGTAATGTTGAGGACAAAAGACAACAACAGCAACGATGAAGAAGGAGATGATGTAATGATGAGGACAAAGACAACAACAGCAACGATGAAGAAGGAGATGATGTAATGATGAGGACAAAAGACAACAACAGCAACGATGAAGAAGGAGATGATGTAATGATGAGGACAAAAGACAACAACAGCAACGATGAAGAAGGAGATGATGTAATGATGAGGACAAAAGACAACAACAGCAACGATGAAGAAGGAGATGATGTAATGATGAGGACAAAGACAACAACAGCAACGATGAAGAAGGAGATGATGTAATGATGAGGACAAAGACAACAACAGCAACGATGAAGAAGGAGATGATGTAATGATGAGGACAAAGACAACAACAGCAACGATGAAGAAGGAGATGATGTAATGATGAGGACAAAAGACAACAACAGCAACGATGAAGAAGGAGATGATGTAATGATGAGGACAAAAACAACAACAGCAACGATGAAGAAGAAAGAACTTTGAGGTTTAACCGTCTACACCAACCATTGGCGATATGGAAAACGGGGATAGCCATCCCAGGGATGAGTGGATAGGGACCTACAATCCACACTGAACCACCAGAGCAATCAAACTGCTAATGTGGACAGTTATAAATGGCCTCTTTTCAGTTTTCGGGATTGGAATCTGGGTTATCAGCATGCCAGGCCAAAGGCTTTACCGCCGAGCTACGGCGAGAATTGCGATGACCTAGTCTTGTGTAGATCTGTCCCTAGTTTCTGACCCTCTTATACCAAACACCCACCTACCCCGTAATCCCCCTCACCCCAGCAAAATTGTTTCACACACGCACGCACGCCCTCCCATTCCCCCCGCCCGCACCGTCCTCCCCCACTCCCCATTCTCTCCCCCCACACACTTGAGAAACTTTCATGCAGGGTCTAGCCTGTCATTAGCACAACAGCCAGACAGCCTGTTTCATTCGATTTTGATCACTTTTGGCCTCCGAGGTTTCCAGACTGTCGGAGTACTCGCGAGGTTCCAGACTAGAGTCGTGCTAAGGTTGTTGTATACATGGATGGCCCTTAGGAAATAGTGTCACAGCGAATGCTCAAATTATACTGCGAATAGTAGAAAAGTGGAAGTCAGACCCGCTTCTGAAATAGTCCCAGTGAGATGTTGTGAGATGGAAATTTTGGACTAAAAACGATGCATTGTATTGTATTGTTATGCGTTGTATTGTATTGTTATAGTACAATCAGTAATGCATTAACAGTGCGCATGAGACAAGGCCAAGCTTGCGAACGAGTGTGGCAGCAAATTGTATAAAGTGGGCGCTTGTGAAATAGTGTCGCCAAAACAAAATCCAGTATGTTATGGCACCGATTCACGTATAAGAGGGGGACAGGAAAGGGAAGGAGATAATGAACTTAGGGACAAGGCTTATCAGGTCGCTACCTTTTTTTTCGGATGAGAGTGTAAACCGAGGTCTTGTCTGTGCAAGCATGCATTCCACCGCAGGAACTATAAAGATCTTGACACTCATGTCCTAAGAAGGGGGAATGCCAGACACACCAACACACCCAGCATGCACTGTAGGTCAGAGGTCACGTTATCCCCTTTGTCCTGTGTGGCGTTGCTCTTTGCGGTTGCAGTGCTTTCCGCTGAGAAGGCTGCACAAAGCTCGCCTGCATGGAGGACGACTGAAATCCAAACAAACTAACAAGCACGTCCCTGTGCAATTCTGTTAATTTTGTTTAAAAATTAAGTTCAGTAATTTTAATTTTGGTCATTTCTAAGTGATATTTGGCAAATATAAACTTAAAGAAATAAGTAAAATACCAAAATAAAATTAAAAAGCATTATAACAATACAATTCCCTTTTCATAATAAAATAAACGTCAGCTATTATAGGACTGTACACATTTTGTTTAAGGTCATCCTCTTCAAATATGGCAATTATGTCCATTGTCTTGATGCATGATAATTGGCGTGCATTTCCGTGAAATATTGTACCTGTGACATAATTTCTCAACCTTGTCTCTTTTATGTCACACGAGAAGCGCTTAAGACTTTAATATGAATCCTAAATATACGTGTGTGTCTCTTTTGGAATCCCGTGAAATGTCTTAACGTCAGCGCGACATTATTTGAACATTGAGGTTTAACGTCTACACCCACCATTGGCGATATGGCAGACGGGGATAACCATCCCAGGGAAAGATGGATAGGGACCTGAATCGACACTAAACCACCAAAGCAATCATACTGCTAAAATGGACAGTGAAAAATGGCCACATTTTATATCGCCCACCAAGGGATTCGAACCTGGGTCATCGGTGTGCCAGGCGAACGCTCCACCAATTGAGCTACGGCGGTGGGACAAGACATTATTTCGCGACCAAGGCTACCTTTATACTCCACCAGGAGCGATGAGGACTTTAGTATTATGTCATGGATATACTGAGTTCCTGAGGTGTTATCCGATTGTGTTTGTTGGTGGTAGGCATTGCCAGACACTTGCTTGTCAACCACGCCATCCTCCAGGGAGAAATAAAAGAACCCGCTTTGGTTCGACGCACTAACTAGATTTTTTTTTTGTAGACGGATGGGATGTGTGGGTAAAGGAGCGGCGTGTGTGATGGAGGGATGGGCAGGGGCTAGGGGGGGGGTGGAGTCGGAGTGTTAAGTGTTGAGGGGCGCTGGTTACTGTGTGTGAGTTCGGGGTGTGGCGGGACAGAGGGTGGGTAGGGGTGTTGAGAGAGAGGAGGGGGTTGTACAAAGAACGCAGTCGTCCTACACAACTAGAAATATAACATTATTTTCTTGGATTGCGTTTTTGTGTGTGAAGGTGAGAATGAATGAGAGGGAGGGAGGGAGAAAGAGGGATTGAGAGAGAGAGATTCGTTTTCTTCCATTTAAGTGCAGGAGACTTACGCCTGTTGACAATCAACAATTACAAACATAAAATAACAGCAACATAGTTATTTATAGTATACATTAACAATCAACACACCCCTTGGGGTCATGAGCAATCTTGCCACTGTAGATTGTTCTAATCTATAAAGGGAAAAGTGAAAGCCCCAGTTGAAAACCTGTCTTTCCTTTATAGGCAAGACTGATTCACTGCGGCAACAGTTTCCCCCGTTGGAGTGCCGGGGGTTTCAATATAAATAGTATCCCCACTTTCTGGAAATTTAGTGCTTTAAATTTCCACTGTCGCTGTCTTCCTCATTTGCTCTTCTTCGCTAGATCAATGACCTACCCTTTTTCTTGAAAACTCTTCCTGGACAAGACTCCTTGTTTGTGTATGAGGTCTGTTGGATCAGCTTGGGAGTATTGGACGCTTTCTGCCGGGTGGTCACTAGGGCTTCCTATGATGATATTATTTCGCAATGTAGGCATTTTATATGTATGTGTTTTGTTGATAATCTATAATGATGTTTGTATTCTATTTTGTTTTTGTAACCGGGGGTTCGAGTAGTTGGAGTAAAGCCTCAGCCGTCCCCTGCGTGGGATGTCTTTATTGTAAAGTGACTGGCCGGTGGAGGGCATTCAATTTTCCCATTAGGGTTGTTTCAGCAGATCTTTTATGCGGATCAGAAGTTGTCCGGTCCTGATTTGGCTCGGAAGAGTCCGCTGGACCTAAAGCAACAATCAATCAATCAATCAAACAATCAACACATATCTATACGTAATAATATACATCTAACAACTACTGCCCTCTCACGCAAACGTACCCATTTATTGCCTTATATAAATACATCTATAAAAATGTTTAATTTTAAATACATGCTCAATATTATGGGGCGCCATGTGTCCATTTATTCTATGTGACCATTCTATACATAGAATAAATTCTATGCACATAGAAAGCATTCTATACACACAAAAAGCATTCATTAGTTGAAATTCCATTTATAAAAAAGAAACCAATATTGTAATTCATAGAATAAAATTCTTTGTATAGAATAACATTCTATAATATAGTGTAAAATTCTATGTCCATAATACAATTCTATGTATAGAATGACATTTTATAATAGAGAATAATATTCTATGTATGTAATACAATTCTATATTATAGAATGCACTTGTATGCATAGAATTATATTCTATAACATAGAATGAATTCTATTACAAAGAATGAATTCTATAACATAGAATGAATTCTTTAAAATAAAATAAATTGCATGACATAGAATTATTTCTATACGCATAGAATTCATTCTATAACATAGAATGAATTCTTTAACATAAAATAAATTATATGACATAAAATGAATTCTATGTGCATAGAATAAATTGTATAACATAGAATGAATTCTATAATAAAGAATGAATTCTATATGCATAGAATGAATTTTATAGCATAGAATGAATTCTATGACATAGAATTCATTCTATGACATAGAATGAATTCTATAGGCATAGAATGAATAGTATAACATAGAATGAATAAGATGACATAGAATGAATTCTATGACATAGAATGAATTCTATGACATAGAATGAATTCTATAACATAGAATGAATTATATAGCATAGAATGAATTCTATGACATAGAATTTATTCTATAGCATAGAATGAATTTTATGTTACAGAATGAATTCTATGTCATAGAATTCATTCTATGCTATATAATTCATTCTATATTATAGAATTCATTCTATGTCATAGAAATCATTCTATGTCATCTTATTCATTCTATGTTATACTATCCATTATATGCTATAGAATTCATTCTATGTCATAGAATTCATTCTATGTCATAGAATTCATTCTATGTTATATAATGTTGTGATTGATGTCTTTTCATTGTATTTTACTGTTTTAAGAAATGTTTACAATCATATGTTTTGTTTTTAAGGTGTGTAATATTTTTAGTTGTATTGTTTTGTTAAATGATGTGATAATGAATGCTTTTATTGTGGACATGTACTTTGGCCAGGCGCTCGTGCGTCTGTGTGTGAGTGATTGTGTGTGTGTGTCTGTGTGTGTGCTGTTAATTAAGGTACATACTTCTGGTTTAGCATTTTTTACTAGGCATGTTTTTGTTTTACATATTTTATTTTGTTCTATTTTTAATACTATTGCTTTTTTATTGCATTGTAAAGCGTGGCGAGCCCATGTTTGTTGGGGTACCACGCTATATAAATCTACCGTATTATTATTATTATTATTATTATTATTATTATTATTATTATTATTATTATTATTATTATTATACAATGAAATCAATATAAAAACTTTTTTTTAAATATTAAAAACTGGGGCACTGTCAAGGTATAGAGAACATTTCGGGATATTGGGATGTTTTGAACATAGCACACTCGTGCAATAATGATTACAGAGCGATTTGTCACTGACATTCAGTTTAGAGTTGACGACATGCAGTGCTTCATCATTTGCGCTCGAAGTGGAAATCGATGAAAGGAAATGTTCTTTTCTTTGCAGAAAGGTTTTACGTCGGAGTTAGAGCATCCAAACACAGCACAGTAGATCTACTTCACCATTTTCAAACTCGATCACGCTGTGTTATTCCCGCAGCACGTGGCCGCCACGCCTTTGTGCATAGCGCCCTGGGGGGCCGCTTGGGGTGAAATAGATTTTTTGCAATATTCAGCTTTAGGAACCTTTCATTTATTATGTCTCAGAGTTGTATAGCAATATTCGACCTTTAAATATATTAATTATTGCTTTTTATGAGTGTACAGTACGGTTATTTCTTCGGTATTGAGCGAAAAGAACTGATTATTTAATTAGATTTTGTCACTATAAACCCTTACAGAACCTCAGCACATTGTAATGAAAAAAGCAAGCACGCAGGGGCGGAGGGGGGGGGGGGGAGGGTGTGACGTCAATTATTTTTATTGCTAAGCGATCTACTCACACTAATTATACTGTCGAAGTCGTCCGCATCAAGAAACCTAAATGCTTGTTCACGAAATTATGATGTCTGATAAAGCCGCAGAGCGCTTGGTACCTCAGCCATTTCTTCAGTTCTCGCGCGTGCAAGGCTCCACGTGTCCCTTTATACGTCACAGCCTCGCTTCACATAGAATGACCTAGTTGGCATAGAATGAGCATTCTATGTTATAGAATGAACATTCTATGTTATAGAATGGATTCTATGTTATAGCATGAACATTCTAAGTTATACAATGGATTCTATGTTATAGAATGAACATTCTATGTTATAGAATGAATTTTATGTTATAGAATGACCATTCTATGTTATAGAATGAACATTCTATGTTATAGAATGGATCCTATGTTATAGAATGAACATTCTATGTTATAGAATGAACATTCTATAACATAGAATGCATTCTATGTGCACCAAATGTCAAAAAACAATTCTATGAAATTAGAATGTATTCAGTGTTGCGAATAAAATCCATTTTATGTTAAAAAAATGAATTTTATGTCATACAATTCTTGCTGTGTTATACAATTAATTCTATATACATATAATTCATTTCATTCACATAAAATTAAAAAACACAACTAATAAATTGTAACAAAATTTAGAATTTAAAAAAAGATATTGTATGACACATCACCACATCGCATCATCACCACATCGATCACATCATCACATCACATCACTGCATCACATTGCTTCATCACCATCATCGTGAAAACGCACCACCACATAAAATCACATCATATCAACAAATCATCACATCACATCAGCCGACATCACAGCAGCAGCACATCTTCACATTGCAGCAGACAGCACATATCATGGCATCAGTGAATCACATCACATAACCCTAATCACCCCACCCCTCCCACCCATCACATTTGTGGTGCAGTGTGGTGTGATTTAGAGTGATGTAGTGTGGTGATGTGATGTGGTAATGTGTATGTATGTATCTGCAATACAGTTCTATTATGCCTTAAAAGCAGTGAATCAGACCACATCGTCACATAACCTAATCACTCCACCACACCTACCCATCACATTTGTGGTGCAGTGTGATGTAGAGTGATGTGGTGTGGTGATGGGATGTGGCAATGTGTATATCTCTCTGCAATACAGTCCCATGCCATAAAAAATGTTCTCTATACCTTGACAGTGCCCCAGTTTTTACTATTTTAAAAAAAGTGTATATATTGATTTCATTCTATAACATAGAATGAAGTCTATGACATAGAATGAATTCTATGACATAGAATGAATTCTATGACATAGAATGAATTCTATGACATAGAATGAATTCTATAGCATAGAATAAATAGTATAACATAGAATGAATAAGATGACATAGAATGAATTCTATGACATAGAATGAATTCTATAACATAGAATGAATTCTATAGCAAAGAATGAATTCTATGACATAGAATTTATTCTATAGCATAGAATGAATTCTATAGCATAGAATGAATTCTATGACATAGGATTCATTCTGTAAAATAGAATTCATTCTATGCTTTAGAATAAATTCTATGTCATAGAATTCATTCTATGCTATAGTATTCATTCTATGTTATAGAATTCATTCTATGCTATAGAATAAATTCTATGTCATAGAATTCATTCTATGCTATAGAATTCATTCTATGTTATAGAATTCATTCTATGTCATAGAATGAATTCTATGTCATAGAATGAATTCTATGTCATAGAATTCATTCTATGCTATAAAATTCATTCTATGCATATATAATTCATTCTTTATTATAGAATTCATTCTATGTTATACAATTTATTCTATGCACATAGAATTCATTTTATGTCATATAATTTATTTTATGTTAAAGAATTCATTCTATGTTATAAAATGAATTGTATGCACATAGAATAAATTCTATGTTATAGAATTCATTCTTTGTAATAGAATTCATTCTATGTTATAGAATACAATTCTATGCATACAAGTGCATTCTATAATATAGAATTGTATTACATACATAGAATCTTATTCTCTATTATAAAATGTTATTCTATACATAGAATTGTATTATGGACATAGAATTTTACACTATATTATAGAATGTTATTCTATACAAAAAACTTTATTCTATGACTTACAATATTGGTTTCTTTTTTATAAATGGAATTTCAACTAATGAATGCTTTTTGTGTGCATAGAATGCTTTCTATGTGCATAGAATTTATTCTATGTATAGAATAGTCACATAGAATAAATGGACACATGGCGCCCCATAAATATCACCTAAATGGCCAGACCTTAAATGAGAGATTGATTGATTGTTTTTAAAAGGTGTCAGTCTGTCCGCCTAGCCTGTTCAGAGGGCGTTGTTTTCATACATTCATGAAAATCAACCACATTTTTTTTTAACGGATCTCGTTATGTTGACGTCAAAAGAGTTTTCCGTTAGAGTTAGGGTAAAGATTAAGTTAAGGGCACGGGTTAGGGTTAGCGTTAGCGTTAAAAGACTTAAAAGTACTTTGTAAAACAGGGACAAAATGTTACCCAATGTCATATCAACGTATGTGGCCTTTCATGAAAATCATAACAACGGCATCTTCGCAAGTGTGTGTGTCTGGTCCTGATTTGGCTCGGAAGAGTCCGCTGGACCTAAAGCAATAATCATGTAATGTAATGTAAAGTGTGTATGTGGGTGTGTGTGTGTGTGTGCGTGGGAGGGAGGGTGTGTGTGTACGCGCGCACGCCCGCCTGTTTGTGAGAGAGACATCACTTGTTGTCTCACGTACCGAGACGAACTTATTGAAACTTCCACTCCCGAGCATGTTTCGCTTTTCACACGGTTGTGCCAAATAAATATGTCCCACCGCAATCCTACGACACTTTTTTATGTAATGGAGTCCAGCTCAAATTCCACACATCGTGTACCCAAACTGGGTCCACACTTCATGGCTTGATTGTGATTAATTTAGTTGAAAGTTTCAACAAGATAACTAAATTAGATTGGAAAACTTTTTTTTTTATGGATGGTCTCTCTTCACCGTCTGTTTTACTCGTCGTGGAAGTCGTCGTCATCCATCATCTCCTTCATTACCACCTTAAGCATGATGATGATTTGGTTCTTGGGATGAGAGTATAAACTGAGGTCTAGTCTGTGCACGCACGCCTTCCATGGCACGGACGTTAAAGATCCTGACGCTCATGTCCTAGACGGGTGAGTGCCGGCGACACAAATACACCCAGCAGGCACTAGGTCCTTTCTCCCCAATCTGCGGTCGTACAAGGCGTCAGACCATGCAAGTGGGCGCCTCGGGCGGCGCCAGCACCTTGAGCAGCTCTTGATGTGGAGAAGCGCTAGCCTTTAAAAGAACGACAACATCACCTAAATAGAACGATGATGACCACGATATTGATTATTTTGGTGATGATGGTGATGGTGATGATGATGATTTTGCTGCTGCTGATGATGGTGATGATGATATTGACGATAACGACGACTATGATGATGATGATGATGATGATGATGATGATGATGATGATGATGAACCTGTGAGCGAAAAGCATTCCAGTCAGCTTTAAGATGCGAACCCAAATCCATCGGCACATCATGCGAACGTTCTTATACCGCTCAGCCCACCCGGTACCCGCTGTCCATTATAGCAAATAATGGCAGTCTGCATTTGCTGTAGCCGCTGCACTTATTGTTTTGCCCGACTGTTCATCCCTCCTCAAATGCATTTAAAGGGACCAAAGTCGCAGTTTTTAGATTCACAGTACAGTCAGTGTGGTTCCACCACACACAAAAACAATTAAAGGCCAAAACCGCCTCTCTGAAATGAACTCTTTTAACGCATATTGATAAGTGTGTTTGTGTAATGTAGGCCTACGTGTTAACAGCATCGAGGTTGATTTTAAAAGTAATACCGCAGCGAAAGTGTGATTCACAACGAGTAAGAAACCACTACGATTAAAGGCTTATGTCATATTTTGTTAAAATGTGACAACGCAATGTCCCGAGTAAAATCATTTCCACCCATGCATACAAACACGCATGCAAACACACGCACATACACACAAACTAATGTGCATACACACTAACATAAGATAAACACACCATCCTTGATTTTCTGCCCTTTTAACTATCATATCCTATCCCGTAACTCGAAGATCATTGGGGCACCACAGAGATCGTTTAATCAGCGTACTCCATCTTTCTCTGTCCTCAGCAACCCTCACGGCCTTGCGCAGCGTCAAGCCAGCCCATTCTCGAATAGTGTCCTCCCACCTCTTTTTCTGTCTCCCTCTTATTCTACCTCCTTTCACCGTGCTTTGCAGGATGGTCTTTGCAAGGACTGATGCTCTGGTGACGTGGCCATACCATCGGAGTTTCCGTTTCTTCACCACTGTGAGCATGTCATCGTGTTGTCCAAAGGCTTGTGTGATGGTCTGTCGGACTTCGTTCCCTTTAACTATGTTCTTTGGAATCACTGTGCACATTAATGGATCAGCCTGCAATCATTGCCATAATTACATCTTATTTATATTTGGATCAATATGGGATTCCTCGATTGCGTGTTGCCAGAAACACGAGAACAAGGAATTTTCCGGGTGATTAGATCGTCAGAATATATCTTTTATTTTACATAATTGTGTCGTTCTTATTACTTTAGTGAGTTAGTTATGTATTTATTTTGTCCTTAGCATATGCGACATAGGTGTCGGATGGAGCAGTGGTTGGAGCACTCGCTACTGTGTCGCAAGTTAAGCACCGTCCAGTGCGGTTAGCACTTGGATGGGTGACCGCAAAACGTGAAGCGACAAATAACAACGCCTCCAGTTGACTCAACTGTGACTGAGTACCTACTCTCCTAAGGGTGGGGAAGGTAAAGCAGCGAGGGAGAGAGATGGGCATCACCCTTATTACGCTGGCCCAAGATAAGTGTGATCTCCAAAATCATACACCCCTACGGCCACGAGGCTATGGGACTACCTTTACCTTTACCTTTTTACCTTAGCATATATCGCGCTTTACCAGCTCAAGAGCTGCTCAAGGCGCTGGCCGATACAGGATCTAACTCTAGGCCGCACGAGGCGCGCATTAGCTGCCTTTGGCGCATCGTCTAACGCCTAGACCACTGAGAACAGTGTTAGGCGACCGGGGATGATGACGAAAGGACCTAGAGCTTACTGGGTGTATTTGTTTAACTGGAACTCACCCGTATGGGAAACGAGCGTCAGGATCTTTAAGGTCCGTGAGACGGTATGCGTGCTTGCACAGATTGGACCTCGGTGCACACTCTCATCCGAAGCAGTAGGCGCCTTTGTCAGAGCATCAGGGTCATGTCATTGTGTCGGGATTCCAGTCCGCTAACCAGCTGCAAACCACTGCCTGCAATGTGATCGTTTATCTTTCAGTTCCCCCCTCCCCCCACCCCCACCCCCTCCCTCCATTGTTTTAGTCGTCGCTTACACCCACTTGGCTAACTGCACCCCAATGCAAAGGCACTACCTGCACCACTTTCGATCACCCGTCGGGATGAAGCAATTGCAGTTGATGATATCGAGTTTGCCGACAATTTAACTAGTCTAGAGAGCAAAGTTGCATGCAAGTATTCAGTTACATGTAAGTGCTGTTCAGTCCTTAGTGTTTTCCGTAATCTTCATCGTTATCATCATCATCATCATCATCATCATCATCATCATCATCATCATCATCATCATCATCATCATCATCATCATCATCATCATCATCATCTTCTTCTTCTTCTTCTTCTTCTTCTTCTTCTTCTTCGTCGTCGTCGTCGTCGTCGTCGTCGTCGTCGTTGGTAGAGCGGCTTACTAGTAACCGAAAGGTCCATGGTTCGAATCCCGAGTTGGCCAACGAGTGACCATATTATTTGCCCCTTACCATCAACTGGTTCGCTGATCTCTGAATAATGTGATCAGTAGTTGCCAATTCGCTCCGGTGTGGTGTGACTTAAATCTAAAAGTTATTTTTTTAAGACATGACCTCCCCTCCCCTCCCCCCCCCCCCACCCTCTCTTTAACTTGAGGGCGCGAAGCATGGAAGTACAAACTAAAGGTTTCAACTTGAGAGAGGGTTGGGAAGTAACAAAAGGTCCTTGACAAGTCTCAACCATGCTGTTTGAGTCTGGCGTTAGACATTGACGTCCACTGCTTGAAGATTGCTACCGTAGCTCTTAAAACAAAATGAAGAATAAGTTTTTAAAGTTTACATTTAAAGACGAAAGAAGGTGCGTAGGGCCAACACGAATGTTAGTTTTGTAGCTCAAGGTCTGTCTGTCTGTCTGTCTGTGTCTATCTGTCTGTGTCTGTGTTTTTTTTTTCTCTTTCTCTTTCTGTCCCGGTCTCCCTCTTTCTTTCTCTCTCTGCCTCTCTCTGCCTCTGTCTTTCCGTCTCTGATTTTCTGTCTCTCTATCTCTTTCTATCTCTGTCTCTATCTCTGTGTTTCTGTTTCTGTCTCTTTTTGTATCTGTCTCTTTATTTCTCTTTCTGTCTCTGTCTATCTCAGTCTCAGTCTCTGTCTACCGTATGTGTCTATGTCTGGTTGTCTGTATATGTCTGTTTGTATCTGTCTGTCTCCCTGTCTGCCTTCCTCTGTCTCTGCCTGTATCTGTCTCTGTCCATCGGTATATGCGTGTCTATGTCTGTCTGTAACTGTCTGTTTGTATCTGTCTTTCTCTCTGTCTGCCTGTCTTTCTCTGTATCTGTTTCTATGTCTATCTCTCTCAGTCAACTGTAACTGTAAGCAGACTTTAATCAGATCATGCACAGTAGTTTGTGTCATGCGTGTGTGTTGTATGTATGTGACAATTTGGCCTAGCGTATTATTAGCGAATGTTTCCTTTTATAACTGTATTTCAAACTTGAAAACTCATCTCAAAATAATAATTAAACTGAATTTTTCTGTTGTATTGCCACCTAAATTTGTATAATTTACGTACGAATCATTTCCGCGTCTCGATTATTGAAGCGCACCTTTAAAAGCTTGGACTTAAACGATATGTACTTAATAATTGTTATTGTATCTTGTTGGTTCTCATTATGAGGGTTCTTGCGCTCCTTACAATTCCTTGTGCGTAAGAGCGTTGTGTTGGCAAAGAACCTACGTTTCGTGTGACTATAAAGTATAAGCTGTGTGTGTCATTAACAGTATACTCATTATTGTGGACGCTGCTCGGACCTTCTAGGCCGCACAGACTCTCATTTCCGCGTTTCGTTGTGAGTTTCTTCCTGAACACTCTAGTTGTCAGTAAAACTGTGACTCTGGCACTCTGTAAATTGAATTTCGTGCTCCGAACTCTGCCCTAAACTTAGTGGCCTTCTTTGGTTATATCTCTTGTTTTAACATTTTGCCGTTTTTCCATGTACTTGTGTTCTTTAGTTTGTTTAAATAAGGTGCTCCTTATTTTATCTGTTTTCGTTGTTGTTTTTCTGTAATTATCGGTACCGTACATTTTAAGTATGTTTCGTGTTGGTCATTTAAACATTTTTCATCTCTATAGCAAAACTGCGGACCTGTGTACATTCTTAACCAAAGCCGCGCCGTGCTATCATATGTATGGCATTACTGAATCCCGCTTAACCTCTAACATGTTGGATACATCCATCTCCATTCCAAATTATTCTATAATACGACGTGATAAATGCACTCAAGGTCAAACAGGTATTGCTGTCTACATTCATAACTCGGTGTACAACTTTGTGTCTCGGCGCCAAGACTTAGAACCCCCCTCAATAGAGTGTATATGGTTAGAATATAAACCTAATAATAAGGCGTCTACATTTATATGCTTTGTCTACCGCAACCCTGATGAAGGTCGGGATTGGTTTAGCTCTTTCGGTGACATGATGGATACTTTTTATAACACTAATACCGATGCCGAAGTGCTGTTGCTCGGTGACTTTAACATTAACCTGCTAGTTCAGCAACCACACTGGGAATATTTGTGCGAATCACTTGGACTTTCACAACTTATCGAATCACCAACCAGAGTTACTGCGTCTTCGTCAACACTGATTGATCATATCTATACAAACAACCCTAAATCAATTTCAAAGTCATATGTCGCTGATCTCGGCGTCAGTGACCACTCTCCCATTGGCTGTATCAGGTATCATAATGTATCTACAGGCACCCATAGCACTAATTTTTGCATACATTTTCGTTCCTTTAAACACTTTGACCCCATTGCGTTCTGCAGTGAACTTCATGCTGCACCATTCTCTAAAGTGTATGATTTCACAGACCCAGACATGGCTTTGTGTGTGTGGTACAGGACTCTCCTCTCTATCATCAACAGACACGCCCCTCTGAGAACTAAACGCGTAAAGCACCAACAACTTCCTCCATGGCTAAATAAAAACTATCATAGAAGCCATGGCCAAGAGGGATAAGTTAAAAAAGCAAAAACGTTTCGAAGAGTTCAAAACGTCCAGAAATCGCGTGAAAAACCTTGTAAGAAATGCTAAAAAGGACTATTTTAATAGGTTAGTGGAAAACAACACAAATACTTCCCAGTTATGGCGAGCTATTAATGCTCTGACAAAGGGCCCTAAATCAACTAAAGCGAAAATTATTCCACAAACTTTGACAGCGGAATTGTTTAACGATTACTTTGTATCTATCAGTTCCAGTTTGTCCAATAAACAAGACCCTCTTCCAGCAAGTGACTTATACAGATGCTCCGATGAGCTGAAGATATTCTGTCAAAAGCGCACTGGAGGTACTGCGCCCTTCACTATTCCATTTATTGCTACTTTTGAGGTCGCTCAGTACATAGCGCAATTACAAAATAAAAAATCAACAGGCTGTGACAATATTAGTAGTAAATTACTAAAATTAGCACTACCATACATAAGTGGATACCTTAACTCACATTTTTAATCTTTGCATTGAGCGAAATCATTTCCCACACTTGTTTAAAACCGCTAAGGTTATCCCATTACCTAAAAGCAAAGACACGTCTTTACCCGCCAATTACAGACCTATTTCTCTCTTGCCAGTCATCTCCAAGGTCCTTGAAAGGCACATTCATAAGCACCTGACTCAGTATCTTGAAGAGCGATCTCTCTTTCATGAACTACAGTCCGGTTTCAGAAGCAAACATTCTTGTAGCACTGCACTTGCCAAAATGACAGACTGCTGGCTATCCGCCATTAATAAATCAAAAATGTCTGGAGTTGTATTCATAGACTTAATGAAAGCCTTTGACGTGGTAGATCATAACATCCTTCTCGCAAAATTGTCCTTGTACTTGAACGCCTCACGCTCACTCCCGTTCTTTATATCCTATCTTTCTTGTAGAAAGCAGTATACACATGTACATGGATTATCTTCAGCTGAGAGGTGCGTTAAGTTTGGCGTCCCTCAAGGGTCTGTATTGGGTCCCCTGTTATTTTGTATATTTATAAATGACCTACCACTCTCTCTTACAGATAAATCCATTGAGTGCCATATGTTAGCCGATGATACCTCTATATCCTCATCTAATAAGACCGTACCTCACATTCAACATTCACTCCAGAAAGGTCTTGATGATATAGTTAGCTGGTGTCGCTCCAATCACATGCACATCAACACATCAAAGACAAAGAGTATGATAGTTACCACCCGCCAACACCACCAGTTAACACATCCTAAATTACATCTACGCCTAGCTGATGCCACTATAGAGCACGTCACGGCACATAAGATACTTGGTGTCACTATAGATGAATCCCTACGTTGGCACGTCCATGTTGACAATGTGAGCAAAACAGTAAGCCGTAATATATATTTACTTTCACGCCTTCAGAATATTCTGACCTTGGATGCAAAGAAGTTTTTTTACTATGCTCATATTCTGTCACATATTAATTACGCTTCTGTGGTGTGGGACGGGTGCAGCGATAATATCCTGAAGAGTTTGAACAGCCTACAACGTCGAGCTGCAAAACTTATTCTCCAAGACCCTTCTCTAACCACCGATCAAAAGATTAAAAAAATATGAATATTACCACTGAGCCAACAGCTCTTGTTCAACAAATATGTGTTTTTGTTTAAAACGTTAACCATTGGCGGACCCATATACTTAAAATCTCTTTTTGTGCCTTCACACTCACCTTATAGCAACTCAAGGAATAGCTTTGTATGTATCACACCCAGGTTAGATCTGTTTAAAACTAGCATTTCCTACTCTGGCGCATCGCTTTGGAACTCCCTGTCACAACATTTAAAATATGCAAACTCCCTGTCCTCGTTTAAGGCTGGTCTGTCTGCCCTAATTCAGAACTAGCTTTAAAGTAAAAAGCCTAAACAAAATTTCGAAGACACGATTATGTATTCTTTCTTTCTCACATGCGTGAGTATGTATGCCGCATATCTCATGTATATGTGCATTTGTATTGAGATACGTTGTACATTGTATATATATATATATATATATATATATATATATATATATATATATATATATATATATATATATATATATATATATATATATATATATATATATATATATATATATATATATATAGTACTTTTATTTCAATTTTGTGAGTATGATTGCTTGTGTGTATGCGTATGTTATCCTGATAGTATTCATGCTACTTATTTGTAGTTCATGTATGTTGTTACAATGTACTTACATCTATTATATATTTGCATGTGTTAAGGACTAGCTGGAAGAAAGGACCTCTGGACCTAAAGCTACTATCCTTATGTAATAAACGTTTTTCAGTTTCAGTTTCAGTTTCAGTCACGCCTTGTCTCTCTCTCTGTCTGTCTCTCTCTGTCTCTGCCTCTCTATCTCTGTCTATGTATCTTTCCCTCTCTCTTTCTGTCTTTCTGTTCCCTTCTCTTTCTCTCACTCTCTCTCTCTCTCTCTGTCTCTGGCTTAGGAACAAAAAAAAAAAATACTAAAATAAATTTTGAAGGAATTAAGAGAACGAAAATACAAAAAACACCACAAACTTAAAACAAAATAAGAAGCTCATGAAGACAGATGTTACAATCCGATCCGGCATTTATTATTTTGGGTGGGGCTGTGTCGTCTTTGTGCATCACCGCTAACCCTAACCCTAACCCTATCCTAACCCAGACCCTTTCACTCGCCACCCTCGCACCACCCTCTGTTCTCTTTGTGGCAATAAAAAAATTAAGTAATCTTACTAAAATAAATGTACAAACCCGACCAAACCGATGTAGAACAAAATGTTCCGTAGAGCTGTTCATTTGTGTTGTGTTGTTTCGTCAAGTATTTCTATTGACTTTGTGTACCTTGGTCCAAGCGCTGAAAGTGATACAGACTGAAAATACAAGTCATACTAAACGGACTGAAGAAGAAGGCAAACGAGATTTTCGCAGAAGAGCAGGCAGGTTTCAGACCAGGAAGGAGCACGGTTAAACAAAGGAAGGAGCACGGTTAAACAAAGGAAGAAGCACGGTTAAACAAAGGAAGGAGCACGGTTAAACAAAGGAAGGAGCACGGTTAAACAAAGGATGGAGCACGGTTAAACAAAGGAAGGAGCACGGTTAAACAAAGGATGGAGCACGGTTAAACAAAGGAAGGAGCACGGTTAAACAAAGGAAGGACCACGGTTAAACAAAGGAAGGAGCACGGTTAAACAAAGGAAGGACCACGGTTAAACAAAGGAAGGAGCACGGTTAAACAAATCAGCAATCCCCGTGCCATGATTGAAAAAAACATATACCACAGTTTCATTGATTTCAAAAATGCCTTTGTTATAAAGGTTTGTGGCACTTACTGCGCCGCTTCAGTACAAAAGAAGGCTGTGTCCAGACAATCGAAGCACTTTACGTCAATGCCATTGACACCAGATTTGGGAAAAAAACGCATTCGGGCATTTGAAATGAAATGCTGTCACAGACTTCAGCACATCGCCTAGCACGAACGCCAGAGGAACATCCACGTAAAAGAACAGGGTAACGTCATTGGAAGGCCCTCAAGAACCACTACTTGCCACGGTAAAGAGGATTCTGCTGGTGTGGTTTGGCCATGTCACGCGGCATGACACCCTTGCAAAAACTATCCTGCAAGGAACAGCGAAAGGAGGCAGGCGCAGAAGACGACGAAGAAAGAGCTGGACAGATGATGTCACAACATGGATGGCGCTAGACATGCCGCGCCTCCTGACCACAGCTGCAGACAGATCTAAGAGGTAAAAACTTTCTGCGTCAGCAGCCCTCCTTTCTTCTCAACGGCCTGATCGGCTGCGGGACTGATGGTGATGAAGATGGTGATGAAGATGGTGATGAAGGTGGTGATGAAGATGGTGATGGTAATGATGATTATGATGATGATGATGATGATGATGATGATGATGACGATGCCGATGAGGATGATGCTGGTGGTGATGATGATGATGATGATGATGATGATGATGATGATGATGATGATGATGATGATGATGATTTGTATAATGTTGGGGGAAAAAAACCTTATAAATGCTCCTTTGGATGAAGAATATATACCGACGTCTTATTCTGTATACACATGCATTTTGCATTTAATCGCACGGACTGTAAAGATCCTGACTCTCATGTCGTAGCCGGTTGACTATCAGATTAATCGTTCTTATATAGCGCTTTTCAAGCTCAAGAGCTGCTCAAGGCGCTGGTCGAACCAGGGTTTACCTCCAGTTGCATGAGGCGCCCTATTGCGTCCTTATGCGCATCATCGTCTGACGTCACCCCAGACATCAGCCGACAATCCTGGGCGCCCACGAAGTGGGGAAGAAGTCTAGAACATGAGAAAGTTGTACACAATTAAGCGCACAATTAAAAAATTCAAAACTTTTTTTGAAATCCACCTCCCCCTCCCCCCCCCTTCTACCTTACAAAAAAAGTCTCCTCAAAGATCCAGACACAAAAATCCAAGATCTAATTCAGATAGCCTACATTATAGACAAAGCAAGACAAAAGAGTTGAACATAAGAGAAAAGAAAAGCAAACCAGCCAACAAAGCGCTGCCGAGGAAATGTTGTTTCTGGCCCTTGCTCATTTGTGTTGCGTCGGGGTGTAAACGGAAGGCGACAGATGATGCCTTCATCTCCTGGGGGCTTTAAGAAGCTTGCATAGCGGAGGAATTCCATTTCGCACTGGACAAAGGGATAGGGAGAGAGTGTGCATGCAGCGTGGTCGAGACTGGCCGAGCATCTCTCACGAGCGGAGAAACGAACCAGTCCTAACCCTCAGCTAGTCTCTACTAGGTAGGGAAACGTTGCGTACTTGCGTAGCTGAGACTGGACGATGTTTGCTCTTTCAGCTTGTTTAAACATCATCTTATAGATCCCCCAACTTTGGGAACAACTGGTGTTTAAACATCATCTTATAGATCCCCCAACTTTGGGAACAACTGGTGTTTAAGCATCATCCCATAGATCCCCCAACCTTGGGAACAACAGTTGTATAAACATCATCCCATAGATCTCCCACCCTTGGGAAAAACTGGTGTTTAAGCATCATCCCATAGATCCCCCAACCTTGGGAACAACTGGAGTTTAAGCATCATCCCATAGATCCCCCAACCTTGGGAACAACTGGTGTTGTCACAGATCCCCCAACCTTGGGAACAACTGGTGTTTAAACACCCATAGATCCCCCAACCTTGGGAACAACTGGTGTTTAAACATCATCCCATAGATCCCCCGACCTTGGGAACAACTGGTGTTTAAACATCATCCCACAGATCCCCCAACCTTGGGAACAACTGGTGATTAAACGTCATCTCATAGATCCCCCAACCTTTGTAACAACTGGTGATTAAACGTCATCCCACAGATCCCCCAACCTTGGGAATAACTGGTTTTTAAACGTCATCCCACAGATCCCCCAACCTTGGGAACAACTAGTGTTTAAACATCATTCCACAGATCCCCCAACCTTTGTAACAACTGGTGTTTAAACGTCATCCCACAGATCCCCCAACCTTGGGAATAACTGGTTTTTAAACGTCATCCCACAGATCCCCCAACCTTGGGAACAACTGGTGTTTAAACATCATCCCATAGATCCACCAACCTTGGGAACCACTGGTGTTTAAACATCATCCCATAGATCCACCAACCGTGCGAACAAATGGTGTTTAAACATCATCTTATAGATCCACCAACCTTGGGAACCACTGGTGTTTAAACATCATCCCATAGATCCACCAACCGTGCGAACAAATGGTGTTTAAACATCATCCCATAGATCCCATAACCTTGGGAACAACTGGTGTTTAAACATCAACCCATAGATCCCCCAACCTTGGGAACAACTGACATCATCCCATAGATCCCCCAACCTTGAATACAGTGTGTAGTGTAAAGTTGACCATTCCTCCCTCTCCCCCTCTCCCCCCCCCCTCTTCCCTCAGCTTCTCTAAAGGGAGTAAGGCCCCATTTTAGCTTCTCAGCTACGCTGCGTGGTAGAGTTGAGGGGCGGTAGCGGTAGAGGAAGTGAGGGTGTAACCATGATTCAACGAAAGAGTGAGTGTGTGGAGAGAGAGAGAGAGAGAGAGAGAGAGAGAGAGAGAGAGAGAGAGAGAGAGAGAGAGAGAGAGAGAGAGAGAGAGAGAGAGGAAGGAGCATGAGGGAATGTGAGCAATTGAAAGTGATAGAAAATGGAATGCAATATAAACCTGGACTATAACAGGGGGGGGGGGGGTATGTGTATTTGAGTAGTGTGGGGTGAAAGCGTGTGTGTGAGTGTGGTGTGTGTGAGTGTGGTGTGTGTGAGTGTGGTGTGTGTGAGTATATCTGTTGTGTAGGTGTAGGCTAAGATAGAGAGAGAAAGAGAGAGCGACGGTTGAGGGAGAGGGGTGTTCAATTGGATAGAAACAAAATGGAATTTTAAATTGTAACAAAACACATTCACCCAAACACACACGCACAGTGAGGGAGAGTAGTAGTGATGGTGGGGGAGGAATTCAATTTTAAACATAAAAATTATTGAAAAGCGCGCCGAAGTGCAAACAGCAGGGTAGGGCATGCGTTTGTGGGAGGAGAGGGAGGAGGAGAGGGTGCATGGAAGCGGGAGGGGGGGGGGGGGTGTTTGAAACTGATAGAGACAAAAGAAATTCAATTTCAAACTTGAAGAAGCGAAAGAAGAAAATGCGAAGTGTGAAAGTTGAATGCAAGACACGAGAATGAGTGTCGCTTCCGCCGCCAAAATGCGTCACGGAAAAAGCTCCTAACTGGCCACACATCCTAGTTTGCTGCAAAGCATTTTCAATTCAACTCAACGATTTATATCACGATCTGTTCACTTACGCATGGACATGTCTACCTACATATAATGAAATTGAACAATTTAAGGTTGAAGTATAACCATTGAAAGTAACACTACCATAAACGTTTACCAACTACAGACATCACAATGTCCATGGATTCTTGGATATCTACATTGATATACTTTTCTTTATATAACGGAAACAAAATTTGATATTTATATGTTGAACAGATGTGGCGGAAAGGGAGGCGACTGGTTCAAGCTTGAGAGAGAAGTTGTCTGCCTTACATTTTTTGGGTAGATTAGCTTTGGGTGGATCCTGCTGTGCAAAATCCTTTGGTGTGGCCATTGGATTATGCAGGACAAGGCAACATAAAATTGTTCTCCCCGGATGACCATTCGTCTTCTTCTTTTGGTGGTGGGTGGGACTACATTGTCGGCAGGCATTTTATGCAGGTCGGTGGCAGCGACTTGTGTGAAGTGTCGTGGCACTAGTAGCCGGCAACCCGGTTTATTACCAACACGCTTCACCGCCTTGCAGGGCAAATGTTTTTATGTCCTTCATACGAGGGATAAATGAAAGTAACAGCTCGGATCGGGCCGTGTTCCCAAGGTGGTGGCCGTGTTCCCAAGGTGGTGGCCGTGTTCCCAAGGTGGTGGCCGTGTTCCCAAGGTGGTGGCCGTGTTCCCAAAGTGGTGGCCGTGTTCCCAAGGTGGTGGCCGTGTTTCCAAGGTGGTGGCCGTGTTCCCAAGGTGGTGGCCGTGTTCCCAAAGTGGTGGCCGTGTTCCCAAGGTGGTGGCCGTGTTCCCAAGGTGGTGGCCGTGTTTTTAAGGTGGTGGCCGTGTTCCCAAGGTGGTGGCCGAGAGACGGGAGTCAAATACTCCGCTCAGCTACACAGAGACTACGAAGCTGTATAAAAAGCCCGATATAATAACGTTTAAAAAAAACAACATTAATATGATCTGCTTCCATAAAAAGCTAACACGCAAGATCAAGTCATTCTTGGCGTCACCAACAACAGAGAACTAATACTGTAATAAATAATATTATAGTCTACTCAACACGATCACAGACACAATTGTTCTAATATCCGGTGACACTATTTTCACTAGAAATTAGGAAAGCCCATGCAATAAAGAACCAATAAGCAGCAATTATTTGATTTTTATTCAACTTTTACAAGTCAAATCTATGTCGGAATGTAAAACAAGAAGGCAAGCCTTTCAAATGTATTTCCAGACACACATAGCTGAAAAGATACAATTTTCAAAATTGTTTAGTTTGTTGGCCGAGTTGTGACTCTTCTGTACCTTTACGAACCAAAATGACAACCTGGAATGATCGGCCAATATCTGAACTATCTGCCAGAAAACGGTTATCCAAATCGGCTTAGCCAAGTTTAATGCGTCGGTCACACAGCACTCCACGTCTTAATCACGTACAAAAAGTTCGGAAAATCTGGTGGACGTGGTCGTACGTGGTAATTTTCGGTCAATTTTGGTTTGGCCGTGCTTTGGACGGGGTATGGCCGTCGGCGGCTGTTCCACTGCTGAAGCACGGCCTAAGCACGGCTAACCACGTCCAGCCACGTGTAAGCCTAAAACAAAAATTTGCACATGTTCTAAAACGAGGGGGAAAAAGGCGGCAAGTTATACCGATCCAGATCTTGTACAAAACACCTCCAGTCATTTGCAGTATGCCTGGAAAGAAGGGTTCGTCTGCCAAGAAGAGGTCGACGAAGGCTCCCCAAGACTCCCAGGCCCAAGTCACAGTTACGGTATTTATATGCCGCAAATCAGAAGTGATACAGAAGTGATTAGGCAGTGATCGGGACGTATTTCGAACTTGTTCGGGACGTCGTTAGGTAGTGCTATGTACGTGGAAAAATCCATTTGTCAGTGATAAGCCGCTAAACACACGCTATTTCCCGTGATTCCAACGCGGTACATGCCTCCAATGACCGTGCTCTGGCCGTGACTGAACGCTAAACTTTCGCGTCTTACCGCGTCTCCCCAAGTTTTAATCACTGCCGGAACTCGGATTACCACGCGTGTTTCACGTGTGTTGCACGTCTTTACCGCGTGTGTTACCCGTGGTTGTGCGCGGGCTAAAATTTTGAGCAGTTCAAAACTTTTTGCCGCGTCCGATGCCGTTCAGATTTCTCCCCGCGTCCTGCCACGTCTATACCTCGACCTTAGCTCGTCTTAACCTCGACATCAACGCGAACAACAACGTCCACTCCACGGGTAACAAATTTTGGACGCGCTTTGGCCGTGATTCAGCCGTAAAGGGCTGTGTGACCGGGGCTTCAGATACAGCGCAAAAAGATTTTCGAAAATGGTGAAGACTAACGGCCGTGACCTTTGGGAAAGTGCAAATACGAATTAAAGAACACGTTTAGTAGTACACATAAGGTATCCACACAGTAACATTGATGAATTTCGGTTAAATTATTCATGGGATAAGGCAAACAGTGTGTTTTGAACACCTATGTGAAATTCGAAGCGATGGATCGACCGACCCACTGACCAACAATAATATTGAATTGCTACTGAAAGATTGCCAATAATTAGCAGTACTTACATATCAAATCTCAACGAAATCGCTGTAGCTGTTTCGGAGATATTGAGCAAAACTCGTTTTGCAACAAAATGATTCCAGTGACCTTGACCTGTGTGGTAGAGCAAATGTGACAGCTCGGGAGGCAGGCCGTGTTTGAGGCCTATTGCGTTTGGTCGAAATCCGTCAAGTGGTTCGTTAGATATGGCGTCCAGCGGACCGATAAACCGACCGACGTGCGGACAGACGGGCATTGGTTTCGTTCTGATACCCCTCCCCCCCCCCCCCACTCTCTCCCTACTCCCCCCTCTATCCCCCACCGACTGTTTCAAAGTCAAGTGTGTGCAGGGCAGTGTCAGTAAGTCTTGGTCGATTCGTCAATATCCTCAAAGTCGCCATGACTTGTAATTACGACACTTATACGCAACGTCATTAACGGCATTTAAGTCAATATCCTTCCACGTTCTTTTCCAAAGGAAGAAACTGAAGTAACAAAGACCAGCAGAGACAAGGTAATAACCTGGTACAGTACAACCTCCGTTTTGAGACCCTCGCTTGAACGACTTCCTCCAACATACGACCGGAAAAAAATTCACCGATGCTTTGTACTATATAAACTACCTACCTCTCTTAAACGACTACCTCTAAAACGCGACTTGCGACCTTCAAATAATTAAATTTTACGACCTAGCATCTGAACAAATCAGATTCCAAAGCAATACTATATTTGTGCGCTTGAAGAAAACAGTTTCGTTTACAACTTTTCACAGCAGACGATGCATTAAAGCAGCTTGAAATACTCTAAGGGGCTGACCAGATTTACCCTGAGCAGGGGCCTCTCAGATCTTGCAAACACCATGTCTTGGGGTTCAAAGTGACGTAATAAGAGAGCATGCACGGAAAAGAACATGAACGGGTGGGGGGATCATGCAAACAAACAGAAATAACCGCTTTCTTTTTAAAAAAAAACAACAACAATAACAACAACAAACTATTCAATGACTAAATAAAAATAATTACAACAATATTCATGGGGTTATCTTATAAATAGTTATAACTCCAAACATGCACTCAGCACTTACATACACTTTTATTAAACCACTATCATACCAACATTGATTTTTTTAGTTTTGTAAATAATGAGGAACAGGAAGATATTGACTGTATTGTTTGTGAGACAGAGTTTAATCTATAAAAGATGGTAGATGTTCCTTATACCTAATGGTATGTGTACTGTATGTATTTATTTTCCTTAATTAATTTTCTAAATGTCTTTTTCGAAAATGTCCTACCTCCTTTTTAAGACCCCTCCAATTTAAGACCTCGTTTTACTGGCAACTTAAAGGTCGTAAAACGGAGGTTTTACTGTATTTCAGTCAATAGGGCTCTTTCGAAAGCGGGTGAAAGTGAAAGTGAATGTGAATCGGGACTACTTATTGTTGTGACGTCAGCAATTTATGTGACGCTTTAACTTCCCGTGGTGAAAGGTCACGAAGTCTGCCTACCACAACGAATAAAACTTCGTGGAAAACCTGATTTCCACGAACTAATGTTAGTGAGTACATTTTGGTTATTAAATCGTTTGTAAAATGTCCACAAATGATTTGAATTTGTATATGGTACATTACTCAACCATTTTAGAAGGAATAATGGGGATCTAAACTCGGTCTCAGACTTAAAACGTATTTTCAAACGAGCTACTGAAAAGCCGTCATGGCTGTCTAGAATCTATCTATTCTGTATCACCAATCAGCAGTCCAAAAACTGTTTTATGTGACAAAAATGAAACTCGAAGCTAGAATGTAAAATATCTTCAATGTTAGAGCACTAATCCATCTTTAAAGTTCAACCTAATCGTTACATTCGTGTCAAATCATGATTTGTTAGAAGAAGCCTTACGTAGGCATAATAGTGCTCTGCCTCTGGGCCTGCCCTGTGTGTGCTCAATAAAATCACAACGAAACTAGGTGCTGGAATCGAAAGCGCACAGAAACACGTTCGTTTCGTTTCGTAACGCGGCGTAAGAATCTCCCGGCGTGCCTCTCGTTTGACGAAACGAACACACAATCACTTTCACTTTTACCCGTTCCGAAAGACCCCTAATGTCCATCCACAGGTCTTTCCGATAGGCTAACTGTAATTCGGTACATGAAAAAAGCCAGCAGCAACAAGGTCATACCCATGAATTTTAGTCAATATCTACATTTTCTCCATTGCTAAAGCAGTTCTTCAGATGAAAGCGAGCAAGAACGTGATACGTTTATATCAAAGATTTTGGTTTATAGTGCACGATACCCACAAATGTTTCCAAAAGGCTTAATTGTATTTCTGTACATGACAAACGCCAACAGCGACAAAGTCATACCCCAGGATTTTAGCCAATATATAGGCTTACAGCAAATCCTCACATGAAAGCCAGCAAGCGTAGGCTAAGTGTATATACATCAAAAGATCTTCGTTTATAGTTCGGACAGCCACAAATCTTTCCAATAGGAAGTATAAAATATAACAGCAATTCTGTATATCATAAAAGCCAACAGCAACAGTATTTTGACCAATATGTACACAATTCGCTTCCACTGGTAAAAGCAGGTCCTCACATGAATGCGAGCAAGAATACACTAAGTGTATAGAGTGTAATCAAAGAACTTGGGTTATGGGGCAAACAAGAGGAGGCACTTGGGGTTATCTGACAACAACATCACATCTGTACAATATGGCCGCCAGACGCGATCTCCGGCGCGTGGAGCGAGATGGCCCTCTTTAGTGCCCCCGAGGCAGGAGAGCGGCACAAAAGGAGGGGAGGTAATCAGGACAGAGGAAAGCGCACGGATAAAAAGCAATTTTCGGGTTTCACAAAAGGCAAACTGGGCAATTTCTTGGGTCGACATCACTTCAAACTTGTTTTTCCGCTTGCACTGACCCACCCCCACCCCCTCCCGCCCCTTTCCACTCTCGCCCTCTAACGCTCCTTCTTCATTCTCAACTTCTTCTTCTACCCCCCCCCCCCCCCCTCCCCAAACATCATCCTCCATCCCGTCTTCAGATCACTCCTACTCTAGCCATACACAACAAACCCCACGCCTCATCTCCTAACTGCTTTCACTCTTTGGGATGGAAACATCCCTCATAAAGCTGATCCAGAGGAAAGGGAGGCCTCAACGCCTCTTTCTCTTAACAACCGAAAGATTTTTTCTACTTTTTGTTTTTTTAAAAACTGTTGACTCTTGTGTCTTATAATTAGAGTGAGCCTGAGGTAAAAAGAGCAAACAACAACAACAAAACAAACAACAACAAAAGACAAACAAAACAAAAACCACTCATAATCTATCAGAATCACTCGAAGAGATGCTAAAACTTTTCGTATTTCCAAACTTAACTGGAAATCTTGTGAAATACATGTAGTAGGGTACCAGAAGGAGCCAAATGTTGTTATGTATCTCCGTCGGTCCGTCCGTAGTCATGTCTCAAGAACTACCCAACAATGTTTGACCAAGCTTCTTATGAACATTATTTACGTTATTGGCCTGGCTTTCCTTTGCTATCATTTTTGCACTACCGCAAAGGTGAAGGTCATTGGATTCTGTTTGTTGCTCAAGAACGGCTGAAGCGATGCTGTTGAACTTCGGTATTCAGGTTCTTCATCAGTTGCAGTCCGGTTGTAGGCCAGTTCGTCGCTCCTGATTTCATTTTTTTTGTTCAAAACACACTTTTCACTTTATCGCAACAATCCTATCCTATCCTATCCTATCCTATCCTATTCCATAACTCGAAGGTCGTTGGGGAACCACAGATGTTCGTTTAACCAGTTTACTCCACCTTTCTCTTTTCTCAACAACCCTGATGACTTCGTTCAGTGTCAAACCAGTCCATTCCCGAATGTTGTCCTCCTACCTCAGGATGGTCTTTGCAAAGCCTGGTGCTCTGGTGACGGGGCCATACCATCAGATTTTCTGTTTCTTCTCAAGAGTAACTGAACCAAAATTTATCATTGTATTTTGAGACGTATCTAAAAAAAATGAGTCGGGGAGCGGGGAAGGGTGAAAGAAACAAAACGAGTCAATTGTCGGTCTACCCGTACGTCGGTTCGTTGGATGCCATAATTATGTCAAGAACCAAAGAGCAGATTTTGGCCAAACTTCATATCATAAGAATATTACCACGGTTAGTGGCCTGCATCCCGTGCAATAATAATTGCTTTTCTGCAAAGGTCAAGGTCACAGGATACATTTTGTTGCTAAACACGTTGTGGCAGAAACCATTTTGTGAAGTTTTAGTATACAGGTACTTCCAATCTTTGGTAAGCAGTCAGGTGGTTTCCAATTTTACTTTTTCGTTCCAAACACACTGTTTGCCATTATCTTAGCAATTACTGAACTGAAAGTCATCATGTTTGCTTTGTGTATGCTGTATCTGCTGCTAAGCAGGTTATTCGTTCGTCGAAGATCAAGGTCATTGAGCTTCGCCCTTTTCTAAAGGCGTTTTGCACTGTATTTAACAAAATTGTCTGGCCCGAGTTTGATGTAGGTTAACAAACACTTCTTGCAGACATTTCAGATCGTGCGCCTTCCGCCATGTCCACAAAAACAACAACAACGGTGAATGGAAAGTTCATCGAGTGTTGAACAATTTTGTGGCGTGATTAAAAACAAAAACAAAATAAGGATGGGTGTTTAGATTTGGGGGAATAGTAGTCGTCACGCACGCGGGTCGAAATTCCGGGTTGTCTTCTCAGAGAAAGCGCGGCAGCCGGAGAGAAGTTCCCCTAAGATGAGGGTTGCGAGAGGGGAGAGCAAGGGAATGGGAATATTACGTTTTAACTGGCTGTTGTTTTATTGTTTTGTTGTTCTTGGGTGTGTGTGTGAGTGTGTGTGCATGGCGCTCACCCGTTTAGGACATGAGCGTCAGGGTCTTTATTGTCCGTGCCATGGAATACATGGAGGCCGCCACTTGTCTTGAGCGCGTCGTCCGACATGTGACAACTAAGCATAACCCCTTAGGAGGTGGAAAAGAAAGGACCTAGTGTTTGCTGTGTGTATTTAATCTTTGTGTAGTTGAAGCTCACCCGTCTAACACATGAGCGTCAGGATCCTCAATATCCGTGCGGTGGATAATATGTACTGGCAAACACGCTTGGTCTCCACAAAAACTCCAGACGATGGACATGGCACAGTCCCGGCGGGGAGCATCACAACCAAATAGATTTCATCATGGTCAAGAAACGCTTCAGATCAAGCATTAACATTGGAAGGACACGCACTTTTCCAGGAGCAGACATCGGAAGTGACCACGATCTCGTGATGATGTCTTTCCGGCTCCACTTGAAGAGAGTAAATACAGCAAAGTGCACTAGATTGATGTTCGACCTGGACAAACTGCAAGACCCGGAGGTGGCAGAACTATTTCAGGCCACAATTGGAGGGAAATTTGCACCACTGCTCATTTTGGGGGCTGGTGAAGTAGATGTCAACACCATGACCACCACCTTCAACTCAGCTGTGACAGATGCCGCCACTGAGATCCTTGGCAAGCACCGACCAAAGAAGAAGCCGTGGATCACACCTGAACTTTTGGATCTTTGTGATAAACGAATAGAGATGAAAAAGAAAAAGAACACCTCACAGGGAGCTGATGCCTACCGAAAAATCAACAATGACATCCGAAAAGGCATGCGCACAGCAAAGGAGAACTGGATAGAAGATCAATGCCAGGAAATAGAGAACAGTCTGAACAAGAACAACAGCAAGAAGGCCTACCAGACTGTGAAGCGGCTGACAAGTGTCAAACAGCCCAAAGTCTCCACGATCCAAAGCAAGTCTGGCATATGCCTTACAGAAGAACAAGAAATTTTGGACAGATGGACAGAGTACTGCTCTGACCTTTACAACCATACACCAAATGGAGACCCATCAGTTCTAGCATGTCCCGAGAACAGTACAGAAGAAGAAATCCTCCCAATTCTCCGGGAAGAAGTTGAGGCAGCAGTGCAATCGCTAAAGAAAGGGAAGTCAGCGGGAGTGGACAACATACCCGCGGAACTGCTACAAGCAGGAGGAGAAGCGATGATTGATGCCCTCACCATTATCTGTAACAAGATCTGGCAGAGTGGGGAGTGGCCTATACCATGGACCCAGTCGCTTGTCATCACTCTTCCCAAAAAAGGTAACCTTCAGGAGTGTGAAAATTACCGCACCATCAGCCTCATCAGCCATCCCAGCAAGGTCCTCCCGAAAATAATACTCAACAGGTTGAAACCCCAAGTTGAACAAATCATAGCTGAAGAACAAGCAGGATTCAGGACAGGGCGAAGTACCACTGAACAGATTTTCAACCTCAGAATAATCTGTGAAAAATACCTACAGCACCAACATCTATATCATGTGTTCATAGACTTCAAGAAGGCGTTTGAACGAGTCTGGCATGCAGCTCTATGGGCAACAATGAAAGTGTACAAAATCAGCCCTAAAATTATTGAAGTCATCAAAAGCCTGTATGACAAGGCTACCAGTGCAGTCCTCCACAACAGCGCCATCGGGAACTGGTTCAGAACAACAATCGGTGTGCGTCAAGGATGCCTACTCTCTCCAACACTCTTCAACATCTTCCTAGAGCGCATCATGTCAGATGCTCTTGCAGATCATGAAGGCACAGTCAGCATAGGGGGTAGAGCAATCTCCAATCTTCGTTTTGCGGATGACATTGATGGATTGGCTGGAGAGGAACAAGAACTTGAACAGCTGGTACAGAGGCTTGACACCACCTCCACAGCTTATGGAATGGAAATAAGTGCAGAGAAGACCAAAATGATGACCAATAACACCAATGGCATCAACACGGACATCAAAGTCCAAGGCCAATCCCTCAACACAGTGCATAGCTTCAAATATTTAGGAGCCATTGTATCAGACAATGGGTCCCGACAGGAAGTCCTCTCCAGGATCGCACAAACAACTGCTGCCCTGACAAGGTTGAAGCCCATTTGGAAAGACAGGACCATCAGTCTACATTCCAAAGTAAGACTGCTGCGCTCCCTTGTCATCTCCATCTTCCTATATGCTTGCGAAGCATGGACCCTCACAGCAGATCTCCAACGAAGAATACAAAGCATGGAGATGAGGTGCGACAGAAGACTTCTGGGCATTTCCTATACACAACACATCACCAACGACGAAGTCCGACAGACCATCACACAAGCCTTTGGACAAAACGATGACCTGCTTACAGTGGTGAAGAAACGGAAACTCCGATGGTATGGCCATGTCACCAGATCATCAGGCCTTGCAAAGACTATTCTGCAAGGCACAGTGCAAGGAGGTAGAAGAAGAGGGAGACCGAAAAAGAGGTGGGAGGACAACATTCGAGAATGGACTGGTTTGACACTGAGCGAAGCCATCGGGGCTGCTGAGGACAGAGAAAGATGGAGTATGCTGGTTAAACGAATCTGTGGTGCCCCTACGACCTCCGGGTTTCGGGACAGGATAGGATAGGATAGGATAATATGTTGGCACAGATTAACCTTCGGTGTATACTCTCATCTCAAGAAATATTGCAAAAGTTATATATAAAATGCGCTTGGATTCGTGGTTAACAAAATATGTAAAAGATATTAAATGTATGTGTAAACAGCCAGTTTCTATAAAACATTTATTATTTGAGTGTACATCTTTGTTGTCATTGTACACAGCAAAGAATGTAATGCTAAAAAACACTGATGATATTAGTAATATATCGTATAATCAAGCAATAATAGAAACTATAGCAAGTATTATTTTAAATACCGATTTAAAAGATATTTTTTGATTGTATAGATAGGCGTGCGTGCGCGCGCGAGTGTGTGTGTGTGTGTGTGTGTGTGTGTGTGGGTGTGTGTGTGTGTGTGTGTGCGTGTGCGTGTGTGTGTGTATGATCGTCTAAAATCATTGTATGAAATGAATAGACGTTAAATAAAAGAACTGAACTGAACTGATCTCATCCCAGGGAGTAGAGGAGGGTCTGTGCACCAGCTGGGGCATGTTTTTTTTTCATTGTTATTTTGTTCGGCAGTCCTGGCCATCAACTAGCTTTGAACCACTGGCAGCCCTGATAAGTTATCGCTGAACATCCCGTGCTGTCGCTCGTACCACTGAGCCAGTTGCGCTTTTGGTACTTCTCAGAGGGGAGAACGTAACTGCCAAGAAGCGGACCCCTGAAACATGCATTTCAATCCGTTAAAATTCTAAGAACATCGGCAATCAACAGAGGACTGCAACATTGTTTCCATTACAATTTTCCACCAAGAAAGGGGCGTAAGAGAGAGAGATGGAAGAGTGACAGAGTGGGGAGGGGAGGGAGCAAGAGAGAGAGAGAGAGAGAAAGAGAGAGAGATGGAATGTGCGTTGAAGACGGGGGGAAGGGGTGGAAAGGAGACAGAGAGAGTTGTGTTGTGTTGCACGAAGTTGAATGGTGTATGTGGGGAGTGAGGGTCAGGTGGGGAGTGGAGTGAGCGTGCATTTCTGGGCTTCTCGTGTACAGGTCTTTTAGCAAGCGTATTGCCGTTTTAAATGGTAAGGCTCTGTTTTCATGGGTGTGAATGCGAGTTTGCATGTACATGTATGTAACGAACGCATTTCATATACGTTTGTATAAATAGATGTTATGACGTCACTAGCGTTAGTCCGGAAGTTTGCGTGTTGAAATAAAAATATTAAAGTGAGCTGATTTTATTCAGAGAGTACATACCAGTTGAAGGGAAAAGACGTGTTCTTTGGAGCTCTAGAAAATCGAGATTCTTCTGTTGGAATAGGGTAGCTGTATCTAGAATACATTTATTTGTTGTTATATAAATTGCTTAGCCGGAAGTCCTTCTTTGCCTCTACTGTAAAGTTTGTCCGGTATGGACGCTGATCTGGGCATGTGCTGGGCGCTGCTGATCGGCCTGCTGTGCGCTCAAAACCCGCGAAATCGTTATAGCCGACATTTCCTTACCGAACGTTTAACCATTTCTGAGATAAATAAATAAACAAAATGTCCACAAACTGCAATAGCGTCATTCCGCGCGGCGCTTCCGATTCAACCCGTGTCAAGAACTGCCGTTCCGTAATACCGCAAATTTTGTTTTATTTCCATTCAAAACACTTTTGCAGTCATGTCACCAATCTTACAGCTGAAGGTTACCTGTTCACTTTCTTTTTCATCCATACTTATATGCGCACAAACATTCAATTTGCATAAAATCTTCCATTACTTGAAGCAACTGTGTCATACAAGATCTGTGCTGACGAAAACCATGTTTGTAGAGTTGTAACACGGTTACTTCCCTCTAACTAAATCACTGTTTATGCAGTACCTATGCGCTACCGCGAATACAAATATACCGGAAGTATTATGGTACCAAGGGAGATTACTTGCATGCCTAATATTTTTAAATAAAGGTATGACATTTAAAAATACGTTGCCTAACATAAATACTAAATTACAATAAAATATTTTAGTGCATTACTCAAACATGCACCTATACTCTGTTCTGCAGTACATTGCAATTATCATTTTAAATTAAAATAGTTCAATGCATTGCTCGAGTCGAACATCAACATGTACCTTTTAATCTACTCTGTTTTGCAGTGCTTCATCATTCGACCCCTGCAAGTAAACTATTGCAATCATTTCAGTGCATTTCTAATGTTTAATGTTAACTCGCAGACAACAGTTGTCTCTCTGTCTACATTTTAAACAGCAACCTGTGTACCCTGGCTTGCCAGGGTACAAAACCACTAGTTTATAATAAGCTGTGAAGCTACATCATCAACGACGAAGTCCGACAGGCCATCACACAAGCCATTGGACAACACGATGACCTGCTCAGAGTGGTGAAGAAACGGAAACTCCGATGGTATGGCCACGTCACCTGATCATCCGGCCTTGCAAAGACCATTCTACAAGGCACAGCGCAAGGAGATAGAAAAAGAGGGAGACCGAAAAAGAGGTGGGAGGACAACATTCGAGAATGCACTGATTTGACACTGAGCGAAGCCATCAGGGTTGCTGAGGACAGAGAAAGATGGAGTATGATGATTAAACGATCATCTGTGGTGCCCCTACGACCTCCGAGTTACAGGACAGGATAGTAAATAGTGAAACTATTCACTCAAAAATGGAAAGTATTGCTTTTTATGAATTATTGTGATTGGAGTGCAGAAGAATCCATTGTTTGAAGAAAGTACGGTAACTCATGTAAATACCCTATTTGGTTATGTAATTATTATATGTGACACAGTTTATAATTATGATGCCATGTTGTATTCATTCATGTGTGAAGATATGGGGCTGAAATAGAAATGTAATTCAGTTGTATAATTTATATGTAATGATGAATGAATGTACAGTAATATGTTATGAATTGGAAGTGAGCTGTGATTATAAAGTTTGGCTCATAGCCCATTGTGTTATAGGCTACACAATGTGTGTACGGTGGTAAAGTGGCTATAGGTATTGTCATAAGAATTATAACAATAGTGACGGTATCAGTGTGGAGGCATAGAGAAGACATTCTATGAAGGAAATGATCTTCAAGCACTCTGAAATATAATAATGTGTCAAAGACGCATATAGTCTCTTTAAGCATAAGAGCACATATTTACGATTGTATAAATGTTGTGTACAGTGGCCGGTTCGGAGTGGAAACTTCCTGGTATATGGCTGATGGAGCTGTCCTTGTGACATCCGTCTACAAGACTGGATGTGGTCACCATCAACGCCTTCTTCTCTGCTTTGACCAACCATCACTGGTGCAGACGTGCAGCAACGGTGGGCGAAGTAAATCTCCAGACCTAAGCTAAGGGATCACCTGCAGTGTTCCCCAAGGGTAGCTACCTGTTCCTAGCATAGGCTGTGAATACAGCGTCTAGTGATTGTCTGTGAAACAGTGAGTAAAGTCATTAATATTTAATACTGAGAGATCAGGAATCTCAGTCAAGTCGTCAGTTTGTAATTATTGACTGTGACAACATCAGAACAATGTGTAAAATAATGCAAGTGACGTCTCAAGAAAGAGACAATGACCTCCATATTAGCCACTGACTGAATAAATGCTGTGATTTGGATATTAGCCTATAAGCCACTTATCGACTATCTGTGTGAACTTGTTATATGATTATAAGAATTGTATGATTTAATGTATATGTATATGAATAAGTGAGAAAATAGTAAAACAGAAGGGCAAAGAGAGATAACTGTGTAGTCTTTGTCCTTGTTTGTAAGCATGTGTATGGTGGTGGATGGAAGAGTAGAGTAAACAGAGATAGAAATGCATCCTTAGACTGGGCGTCAGACAGCCACATGCACACACTCATTTCATTAGATTATTCATAGTTATATAAATATTTCATTTAACGCAAAACCCGTGTGTTACAATGTACTGTGGAAGCCATTGCTTATGTTTAGACTACTTGATTATTTATTTGCTTCTTGTCTTGTTGCCTCATGTACCAGGGCCCTTTCCTGTAAAGCTTTCACTTGACAATAAATGATGATGATGACTTTGAGAGAACATCATGACAAAAGATGGTGTCCAACAGAAAATTATCTGTTGACCCAGACATGGCTAGTCTTAGAGGAGGAAATGGATATTATTTGGTGACATTTTATTCTTCCTTGTTATCGGAAAATTCTGGGCTGCCTCCCTTGGGAAAGTGTAGTCGCAGCCGGTGGCGCGCCCAAACCCAACCTACCTAATATTGTGTTTTGGACATTTTGCTGGGGGAGCAAACCGGAGTACCCGGAGAAAACCCCCGAGATCTTGCCCGAGTTGAAAGTAAATAATATTCGGAGAAACATAGCGCCCTGAGGCTGGATCGATCCCACGCTTGTCAGGCGCCATTGGTTTCTGGCCTGTGGACAAGACAAGTTAGTCCCGCCTTAGACCACTCGGCCATAACGCTCGCTTTTTAATTGTCTTTGGAATATCGCAATGTACTTTGTTTTGTTTGCACTCCCATGCTTCATTTCGTGTTGAGGGGCGCAGATGGCCGAGGGGTGTAAGCTATGGCAAAACAACTGGAGCGTTGAATGTACAGTAATACAATTGCAGGCAGTATTTCTCAGTTGGTTGAGAGCGATCTGATCAGAAAAAGGTCCTAACGTTCATGTCCTAGAACTTCCTGGGCGTATTTCTGCAGGTGCGCATACCGCTCTCAACCAACTGGGAACTACTGCCTGCAAAGGTATCACTGTACATTCAACGCTCCTGTTGTTTTGCCATAGGGTAGGGTAGGGTGAGGTAGGGTAGGGTAGGGTAGGGTTGGGCAGGATCTATTGTATGAATCTAAAACGAAAAATTTTATCGAGCACCTTCTTTTGATGGGTTCCGCCTCTTGCCGGCTTTGGTCGATGCTACGTTTGAGCTCAAGAGGGGTGGCTAGCGGTTGTTATTAGCAGGCATAAACACTGCGGAATTTCCTATCCTATCCTATCCTATCCTATCCCGTAACTCGAAAGTCGTTGTGGCACCCCAGATGATCATTGAACCAGCGTACTTTATCTTTCTCTGTCCTCAGCAACCCTCATGGCTTCGCTCAGTGTCAAGCCAGTCCATTTTCGAATGTTGTCCCCCCACTTCTTTTTTTCTGTCTCCCTCTTTTCTGCCTTCTTGCACCGTGCCTTGCATGATGGTCTTTGCAAGGCCTGGTGCTATGGTTACGTGACCACACCATCGGAGTTTCCGTTTTTTCACCACTGTGCGCAGGTCATTGTGTTGTCCAATGGCTTGTGTGGTGGCCTGTTGGACTTCGTTGTTGGTGATGTGCTGGGTATAGGAAATTTCCCGAAGTCTTCTACATCCCCTCTCTCTATGCTGTGTATTCTTCCTTGTAGGTCTGCATGCTTGGCAAGCGTATAGGAAGATGGAGATGACAAGTGAGCGAAGCAGCCTTACCTTGGAGTGTAGACTGATGGTCCTGTCTTTCCAAATGAGCTTCAGCCTTGTCAATGGCAGCAGTTGTTTGTGCTATCTTGGGGAGGACTTCCTGTCGGGACCCATTGTCTGATACAATTTCTCCTAAGTATTTTAAGCTACTTTCAAAAGATTTTAAAAACTTTTTTTCAGTGAAGCAAAACTCACATTGTGCTATAGGGATTGTGCTATAGGGATTGTGCTATGGGGTGCTAATAAGGAGAGAGAGGTGGAAGAGGTTGGGGTGGTCGGGTGAAGGAGGTTGACGTGCCTGGGTTTGGGAAATAGGAGAGGAGGGGTAGAAGGGAATGTTGATTAGAGGGAGAGAGAAGAAGAAGAAAAAGAAGAAGAAGAAAAAGAAAAAGAAGAAGAAGAAGAAGAAAAAGAAGAAGAAGAAGAAGAAGAAGAAGAAGAAGAAGAAGATGATGATGATGATGATGATGATGATGATGATGATGATGATGATGATGATGATGATGATGATGATGATGATGCTGATGATGATGATGATGATGATGATGAAGCAGAAGAAGAAAGAAGAAGAAGAAGGAAGAAGAAAGAAGAAGCAGAAGAAGAAGGACGAAGAAGAAGAAAGAAGAAAGAAGAAGAAGAAGAAGAAGAAGAAGAAGAAGAAGAAGAAGAAGAAGAAGAAGAAGAAGAAAAAGAAGAAGAAAGAAAAAGAAGAAGAAAGAAAAAGAAGAAGAAGAAGAAAGAAAAAGAAGAAGAAGAAAAAAAGAAGAAGAAGAAAAGAAGAAGAAGAAGAAGAAGAAGAAGAAGAAGAAGAAGAAGAAGAAGAAGAAACGGAGGAGAGCTTTCCGCCACAAGTACAAAACTTTGCAATCAAAAGTATTCAGTCCGGATAATGGGATGCTCCGGGGGGCTCTCGGTGAATTTTAAAACCACGGAATTTGCTAGCCCGGAAGTGAGGCTTCCATACGATCCCTATCATCTTTGACCACCGTGTTGAAGTTCTCTGCCTTTCTCTATTGTGTCTTTTATTTCCGGCAGATCAAATCTGTCATCTAGTGAAGGGTGGCAGAATGACCAATCAAACTGCGTTTATCGAGTGCGCAGCTCTAAAATGGCGACACTTAGCGACAGGGCACGTTTTCTCGCCACTTTAAGGATGAAAATCCGTCATGTTCACGTCCGACGATCGAAGATGTTTTTTTTTGTTGTTGTTTTTTCTTTTTTAAAAGCCCATTTTGACCATGCACGCCCCCTTCTATAGGTCCTTTTAACACAATCACAGTGAGTGCTGCCACACTGTAAACAATAAGCTAACAACAACAAATACCTCTTGGCAAAGTATTGTTGATATCTTATAATGGAATAAACTCCGTAGTTTGTGTGTGTAAGGAATTGACTTACATAAAAGTTTGTTCAACTCTCGATACTAGTGCAAAACAAATTTGTTTTACGTCATTATCGTACATGATGACGCACATTTCGACATTTCCGGTTTTCGTTATAATGATTTGAAGATTGGTTGTGTGGATGTAACCCCCGTTGGGGTGCTGGGGGTTTCAGTATAAATAGTATCCCCACTTTCTGGAAATTTAGTGCTTTAAATTCCCACTGTCGCTGTCTTTCTCATTTGCTCTTTCTCATTCCTGCTCTTTTCTTTCAATCTGCTATACTATCGTCTTCTTCGCTAGACCAGTCTCCTACCTTTTTTTCTTGAAAACTCTTCCGGTACAAGACTCCTTGTTTGTGTATGAGGTCTGTTGGATCAGCTTGGGAATAATGGACGCTTTCTGCCAGGTGGTCACTAGGGCTTCCTATGATGTTATTATTTAGCAATGTAGGCATTTTATATGTATGTGTTTTGTTGATAATTTATAATGATGTTTGTATTCTATTTTGTTTTTGTAAACAGGGGTTCGCTAAGTTGGGGTGAAGCCTCAGCCGTTGTCACGTGGGGTTTATGGGCTCTGCACAATGGAATTATGGACCCTCACGTTTATTCGGTGGGAACTGCTAGTAAGTCACCCTATGAATTACTTTAATAAATTTATTTGTTCAGCTCGTTCTGTGTTAAGGTTGGGGTACAGAAATAGATAGAAAAATGGTAAAAGATTACTGTCACACTAGCTTTCACACGGCTATGAATCATATGTAGTCCAGCCACTTGATAACAGTTAAAATCACACATTTATTTCTTCTACTCTATACAAGATTCTCTAAGTACTAATCTAACTTAAAATGTCTCAGTCACTGCTAATAGTTCGATCGCTGATAGTCTAAGCAGCTATTATATCTTCCTCGGGCACTTGCTACTAGATTGCATGTAGATTTGGACTACTGTGGTCCGTTTTACAGTTTCTGAAGAGTTGGACTACTGTGGTCCTGTTATGATCAGGTTAAGTGCACTTTCGGAGATTACACTTAACTTTCTGATGGTGCGGTCGAAGTCCTTCTGTGAGGTAGCTTCTGGTACACCTTTGTCGTTGTGTAGTTGGGTTCCCTTGCCACGCTGTGGGGTCTGACAGGGTGTTTTTCAAGGTAGCTCTTTCCGACTTGTGCGGTAGAGTCTCCTCAACCAACTAGTCGTTTCTGTGGAGTGGGGTGCACAGGATAGCTCGGGATAGCTCGCCTGCTCGTCTGTAATATAAGAGACGAAATTCTGCACAACCCTGAATAATCGGTTTGTGCAGAGCGTCTCACTGAAAGCCAAAGTAGCCCTCAGTGATAGCTCCACATCTCTATACATAAGCGACGAACATTCTGCTACTTCCGGGGTCCACTGGAATCTCACTCTAAATTCCTATACATACATAAATATCAATCGTGTCTAACTATACACATACAGAATTAATAATAATATAAACATTCAGTGGTACAGCCACTGGTCTGCAAACATACATATAAGTTAAACAACAGTGGTTCCGTACGGGATACAACATGGCGGCGCAACCGGTCGTGTTTCGGCTCGTGGTCGGCTTTTCCACGTGGTCCCGCAAATTCGGATTAACAATTCACATTTATGCATAGCAAATTTTTCAAACATAATTTCAACAATAATACAAATATATCACGATGAAACAGAAGGGTGTTCATTTACCTGTTTGACAAGTTCAGGCCCGTTGTGACTTAATAGAATTCCGAGATTCTAAAGTCCTGCTTCCTGGTCTATGAGTGAAGATAGTTCTCTGCTAGCTATTGAGATGTTGACTCTTCCTCGTCTCACACACGACTGACCAAGCTGTGCTAGGTTTTGACACAGTCAAAACTGCTCTACCCACTTAGCCTGCTGCTGATTGGTTAAAACGGTCCGATTCAAAGCGCTCAAGTGCTGACTCACTGTGATGTGGGTGGCTCGCTCGCCGTGTGTGGTCTGCTGTGTAATTTAATTGCTGCTGTGTAATATACTGACTCTCTACTGTTACAAAGACTACACAAGGCTAAATAGTCAACAAGCAGAGTTAAACTAGCCAATTCATGACAGGCTCCCTCAACTGAAAAAAGGCGATGACTACTGGATTCGACCTTTTTCTTCTACAGAGCCTAGTTTAACGCTGCACTATCCTAGGGTCCTATTTACAAACTAAGTAAGTTGCTCTACCTGAGCTGCAATGCTGTGCCAGGTGGCTATGGACACTAGTGACAGGGTATTACTTGGCGGGGACGAATTCTGGTGCAGTGGCCCTTAGTTGTGTTGGGTGGGCGACAGCTGCTGTGTCCTCCACGAGATGGCGACTGAGGTAGTCGGCTCCGTGGTTCTCTTTGCCGGGGATGTACTCAATTTGGAATGAGTATGCCTGAAGGGTGAGTGCCCATCTCATCAGGCGAGAGTTCAAAGACTTGGAGGCTGCCAGGAACGATAGTGGTTGGTGGTCCACCTGAACTGTGAAGTGGGTCCCATACAGGTAGAGTTGAAACTTCTGTATGGCCCAGACTAGTCCAAGGCATTCTTTCTCCGACGTGGCGTAGTGGGTCTCGGCGGGTCTCAATTTTCTGCTGGCGTAGGCGACCGGGAATAGCGTCTCTGCATTCTTGGGGTCGCGCTGTAGCAGTACTGCTCCGAGGCCTAAGTCGCTTGCGTCGGTGCGAAGAACGAATGGCTGGGTCAAATCGGGTAGGTGGAGTACTGGCGCCGATGTCATTCTGTCCTTGAGTGTTTGGAATGCTGTCTCACATTCCGCTGTCCAAACTACTTTGTCCGGGGCGATTTTCCGGGTTCCATTTGTCAGTGGTACGGCGATGCTGTTGTAGTTGGGGATGAACTTCTGGTAGAAGCCGCAGAGTCCTAGAAATGACTGCACTTCCTTCTTTGTCTTGGGCCTAGGAGCGTCGAGTAGGCGTTTCACTGTCTTTTCTACCGGTCGCAGGCTTCCTTGACTGATGGTGTGTCCCAGAAATTCTAGCTCGGTGAATCCGATCTGACATTTGGTGGGTCTTGCCGTCAATCCCGTGTCTCTGAGGCGGGCGAGTAGTTGCTGTAGGAGCGTGACATGTTCCTCCCACGTAGGTGTTGCGATGAGGATGTCGTCCATAAACGAATGTAGGTGCTCGCTGCTCAGGGGTGCCAGGAGTTTTCGCATCATGGCGCTGAAGATGCTGGGTGCGTTGTGGAGTCCGAATGGAAGTACATTGAACTCGAAGTGTCCTTCCATAGTGCTGAAAGCTAGGTACTTTCGGACTTGTGGTTGTACTGGTATCTGATAGTATCCTTTGCTGAGGTCGATGCGTGAGAAGTACTTCGCTCGCTGTAGCTTGGCAAATAGGTCTGTCTGGTCCGGGAGTGGCTCTGGCTGGAACTGCGTTACCGCATTCAGGAGTCTGAAGTCGATGCACAGTCGATGCTCTCCGTTGGGTTTTCGCAACAATACCGTGCCTGCGCTGTAGGGTGAAGTAGACTCTGAGATGATTCCGGCTGCCAGTAAGGTGTCTATCTCTTCCTTGATGGCTCGCTGCTGAGACAGTGGCATCGGGTAGAGCTTATGGCGGACGGGTGTTGGGTCGGTCACCGTTAAGGTTACTTCGACGAGGTCTGTCCTCCCTGGTCGGTCTGTTAGCACAGTCTGATGTTGTCGAATGACCTGTAGTACTTGCTGTCTCTGGTTAGCGGCTAGGTCTCCGTTGAGTATCACGTCTTTGTAGGTTTCTTTGGAGTGCAGGGGATACTCTACTGCATTCGTCTCCATGCTTTCTCCTTCTTCCGCGATGGCAATGGCTAGCAAGTTGTGAGTGCTGGGGGTCGCTGGTCGGTCCGTGTATTTCTTGAGGAGATTGATGTGGTGGTATCGGGCTCTCCCGTTCACCTCTACTTGGTAGACTGTCTTGGATTTCTTGGCAGTCACCCGGTACGGTCCTCTCCAAGCGATGTCCAGCTTGTTGGTTCCACTTGGAAGTAAGAGTAGCACTTGATCGCCGACTTGCAGTTCTCTGTCCTTCGCGTGGCGGTTGTAGTACTTCGCCTGACGGGCTCTTGCCTTCTTCAGTGCTTCACCAGCTTTCTTCCACGTTGCTTTGAGGGTTTCCTGCAGGTCTGCGACGTACTTGGTGGCACCTCTTGGTGTGTCGTCTATCTTGGCTTCCGTCCAACTTCTGCGTAGGGCTTCTAGCGGTCCTGCTAGAGGTCTGCCGAATAGCAATGTTGACGGGGTGTAGCCTGTGGCTGCATGGGGCGTTTCTCGGTATGCGAACAGTGCCGCATTCACGTAGGTGTCCCACGCTTCTGGATTGTCGTCGGCGACTTTCCTGAGTATGGTGAGAAGGGTTCCATTCAGTCTTTCTACTTGTCCGTTGCTGGCGGGGTGATATGGTGGTGTGCGAATGTGATGAACTTGTATCAACTCGAACACGTCTTGCATCAGGCGGCCGGTGAACTGAGATCCGTTGTCCGTTCTAATGCTGTCCGGGAATCCGACTCTGGTAAAGATGGCGATGAGTGCATCTGCGATCTTCTTGGTGTCGATCGCTGGCAACGGGACTGCTTCGCACCACATCGTACATGCGTCGACGAGTGTGAGTAGAAATCTGTTCCGTTTCTTGGTCATGGGCAGTGGTCCTACTATGTCTACTGAGACTTGCTGGAATGGCACGCCGACTACTACTGATGGTCCTAAGGTAACCGGTACGGTGTGATGTCGCGGGGAATATCGTTGACATTGGTGGCAAGATTTCACGTAGAGCTTGACATCCTCCGTGATTCCTGGCCAATAGTAGTGTGCGCTGATTCTCTGCACTGTGGCTCCAATTCCCATGTGTCCGCTGAGTGGCATGCTGTGGCCTAGTTCTAGTACTTGGGCTCGAAGGGTGGCTGGTAGTACTAGTTGGGTGTGATCTCCATCTCCTTGTCGATGTAGAACTCCCTCTTCCATGTAGAAGTCTCCCTTGTGCGGGGGTGTGTGCGCCTTGGGTAGCTTCTGGAAGCACTTCGCTATCGAGGTGTCTTCTTTCTGTGCTGTTTTGATCTCTTCGAGTCCTGGATTCGGAGCGAACTCGGGCTGGGGTGGTTGGGTTTTAGCTTGGGCCCTGGTTTGCACTGCAGCTATCTCTACAGTTTTAGGGGGCGTGCCTAAGAACACATACCTACAACCTAGCACTAGATCATACAGGGGTTTCTGTAAAACAGCTGCTTGGATTCTTCCTGTGACGTACCTACTCTCTACTTCGATCCAAGCTATTGGGCAAGTAGTCGTCGGTTTCGTCAAGTCTGCTCCTTGTAAGTCGACTGTCTTGTCTGTCAAGTCCGCGCGCGATACAAGAGATTCGCTAACTATCGCGTCGTATGATAGACCTGTGTCATACAGACAGTTCGCTTCTTTTCCGTTGACCTTGACCGTGTCTGTCACCGATGGGTGATCTCCGATCGTGTGAGGCTTGTTACCGCTGCTTTGAGTTAGAACTCTGTGCGCTGGCCGGCTTTCGCGCTCTTCCCTACGTTGTGCGGCCAACTTGAAACATTCTGCGGTGGAGTGATTGTTTCTGTTGCAGAACGAACAATACCGTCTCTGTTCTGCAGGACCTCTTTTCCCGAATTCCGCGTTGGGTCCTTTATTTTGCCCAGGTCTGGGGTTATTCGGCTTATTCGCGGTGCGCTCTTCTCGGTTAGGGCTTCGTTTCTGTGCCTCTTTCCCGTTAGGCTTTAGGTCTCGCCTGAAGCTCTTGGCTTCTCCGTGGGCGGCCACGTACCTATCTGCGACCTTGACCAGATCTTCCAGTCTTTCCGCGCCCTGCTCTACTGAGAATGTTCTCAGCTCGGGGGTCATGGTTTCCCGTAGCTGTTCCCATACTAACAGTTCTGTCAGTCCATCATACGTCTTAGCCGTGGCTGACTGGCTAATCCACTTATCCAGCGTTGTGGACAACCGATCCGCGAACTGCGCATAGCTCTCTCCTTTCACTCTCCGATTGGTGCGGAACTTTTGCCGGTAGCATTCTCCTGTCAGTTCGAATCCCGTTAGGAGTGCCTCTTTTACTTTGTGATAGTCAGTCACTCTGTCAGTCGGTAGCTTACTGTAGATGTCATAAGCCTTTCCTCTAAGCCCTTGACTAAGCTTAAAAGACCAATGAGTGGGATCTAGTTTGTACTCTGTTGCTAGACGCTCAAACCTAGTCAGATAGAGATCTAGACCTTCTTCTCTCTCATTGAATGTTCCCAGTGGAAATGACATTCCTTGTACAGGGTTGGATGCTACCTCTAGCTGATCTGAGTGGGGAGGGGTTGAGGAAGAACTTGAAGCTCCTGATCCCAATCTTCTTAGCTCTAACTCATGCTGTCTGTCTTTTTTCTTTTCTGCCCTCTCATACTCCCATCTCCTAACTTTCTGCATTCTCTCTCTGCTGCTAATGCTGCCTTCTTCTGTTCTCCTAATTCTAATTACTCTGCTTTCTTTTGCTCTGCTTCTAGTTCTGCTTTTCTCTGTTCTGCTTCGAGTTTCTTCGCCTCTCTTCTGCTTCTAACTTCTTTGCCTCTCTCTCTGCTTCGAGTTTCTTTGCCTCTCTCTCTGCTGCTCTCTCTGCCTTAGCCTCCTGTTTCTCTACCTCTGCATTGATATACGCAATTAGGTCTCCCCCTGCTAAGTGTAAAGCTTCTCCTAGTTCCTTGAAGCGCAATCTCAAGGCCACTGGGTCCGACATTGTCAAACGTGTCTATGAACACCCTCTGAATCAAGTGGAATACCAAAACACTAGCAATATTGCAATCAATAACAACAATGCAAAGACAATCAAATTCGTAATCAATAATAGAATAAAACAAGAGTCAAATGGCATACAACAGTTACTTAAGCAAAACCTGCAAAAGAACAATGCAACATACAGGCACAAAATTATTTGAAGCAAAAAAGTCTTTAACTAAAGAATAGTGCACCACAACTGATCAGTGTTATACCCTTACACTATTCTAAGTTATTCTACTACTACTACTGTTATCTAATTTTATTGTACTTAGATCCGGTTATACCCAATTCCTATTATACACAGATCCTGGCTAGGCTCGCCAATTAAAGTGTCACGTGGGGTTTATGGGCTCTGCACAATGGAATTATGGACCCTCACGTTTATTCGGTGGGAACTGCTAGTAAGTCACCCTATGAATTACTTTAATAAATTTATTTGTTCAGCTCGTTCTGTGTTAAGGTTGGGGTACAGAAATAGATAGAAAAATGGTAAAAGATTACTGTCACACTAGCTTTCACACGGCTATGAATCATATGTAGTCCAGCCACTTGATAACAGTTAAAATCACACATTTATTTCTTCTACTCTATACAAGATTCTCTAAGTACTAATCTAACTTAAAATGTCTCAGTCACTGCTAATAGTTCGATCGCTGATAGTCTAGGCAGCTATTATATCTTCCTCGGGCACTTGCTACTAGATTGCATGTAGATTTGGACTACTGTGGTCCGTTTTACAGTTTCTGAAGAGTTGGACTACTGTGGTCCTGTTATGATCAGGTTAAGTGCACTTTCGGAGATTACACTTAACTTTCTGATGGTGCGGTCGAAGTCCTTCTGTGAGGTAGCTTCTGGTACACCTTTGTCGTTGTGTAGTTGGGTTCCCTTGCCACGCTGTGGGGTCTGACAGGGTGTTTTTCAAGGTAGCTCTTTCCGACTTGTGCGGTAGAGTCTCCTCAACCAACTAGTCGTTTCTGTGGAGTGGGGTGCACAGGATAGCTCGGGATAGCTCGCCTGCTCGTCTGTAATATAAGAGACGAAATTCTGCACAACCCTGAATAATCGGTTTGTGCAGAGCGTCTCACTGAAAGCCAAAGTAGCCCTCAGTGATAGCTCCACATCTCTATACATAAGCGACGAACATTCTGCTACTTCCGGGGTCCACTGGAATCTCACTCTAAATTCCTATACATACATAAATATCAATCGTGTCTAACTATACACATACAGAATTAATAATAATATAAACATTCAGTGGTACAGCCACTGGTCTGCAAACATACATATAAGTTAAACAACAGTGGTTCCGTACGGGATACAACATGGCGGCGCAACCGGTCGTGTTTCGGCTCGTGGTCGGCTTTTCCACGTGGTCCCGCAAATTCGGATTAACAATTCACATTTATGCATAGCAAATTTTTCAAACATAATTTCAACAATAATACAAATATATCACGATGAAACAGAAGGGTGTTCATTTACCTGTTTGACAAGTTCAGGCCCGTTGTGACTTAATAGAATTCCGAGATTCTAAAGTCCTGCTTCCTGGTCTATGAGTGAAGATAGTTCTCTGCTAGCTATTGAGATGTTGACTCTTCCTCGTCTCACACACGACTGACCAAGCTGTGCTAGGTTTTGACACAGTCAAAACTGCTCTACCCACTTAGCCTGCTGCTGATTGGTTAAAACGGTCCGATTCAAAGCTCAAGTGCTGACTCACTGCGATGTGGGTGGCTCGCTCGCCGTGTGTGGTCTGCTGTGTAATTTAATTGCTGCTGTGTAATATACTGACTCTCTACTGTTACAAAGACTACACAAGGCTAAATAGTCAACAAGCAGAGTTAAACTAGCCAATTCATGACAGCCGTCCCCTGCGTGGGATGTCTTTATTGTAAAGTGACTGGCTGGTGGAGAGCTTTCGGTTTTACCACTAGGGTTGTTTCAGCAGATCTTTTATGCGGATCGGGGGTTGTCCGGTCCTGATTTGGCTCGGAAGAGTCCGCTGGACCTAAAGCAATAATAATGTAATGTAATGTAATGTGTGGATGTAGAGCTGTGTGTTTGTTAATGTAATATTCGTGTCCAGCCCTCTTTGGATGTACGTAGACCAATAGATAATATATAGAATAAGTATTTGGATATTAAGGAATGATAATAATATAGATTTTTATGGAAATGTATTTAGAATAGGGACTTGAATAGTCAGGGTCATAAAATGGAGAAAATGACCGTTGTTTTGCCCTAAGAAGAGCGGCGAATGTTCATTATGAATAGATTTAAGGTGAAAATAATATTATGACATAACGTTAAGGATTTTGTTCACATTGTCTGTTTTAGGGTTTTTATGTTGGATGTAAATCAAGAGAAAATAATGCTGTAATCTATTCATCGACATTGGGGAGCTGTTCATCATCATCATGCCATAGAACTGCCATCTTCATCGAACATTGACTGTGCCCACTGAGACAAGATCATCGGACATTCATACGAATTCTTCATCATCCTGAAATTAATGTTATGATTTAGTATTATCGTGTCATGTCTTCGTAAGGAATAAATGAATGTGTGAATGAAGTATTCAATCAAAAACAAAAGCTCTTCTTTTGTTTATCATTCCAGTTTCTTTATTATATACATGGTAGATTTTTAACGAACGCTGCTTCGTTACAGTGTCCATACTAATAGCATTGATTTGGGAAAAGGCGCGTATATAGCATCCAGTATTATGATGATGATTATTATTATTATTATTATTATTATTATTATTATTATTATTATTATTATTATTATTATTATTATTATTAAGCCTATTATTATTATTTTTTTTTTAAATTATTATTATTATTACCCCCGTTGGGGTGCCGGGGGTTTCAGTATAAATAGTATCCCCACTTTCTGGAAATTTAGTGCTTTAAATTCCCACTGTCGCTGTCTTTCTTATTTGCTCTTTCTCATTCTTGCTTTGTTCTATCAATCTGCTATACTATCTTCTTCTTCGCTAGACCAGTCACCTACCTTTTTTCTTGAAAACTCTTCCGGGACAATACTCCTTATTTGTGTATGGGGTCTATTGGATCCGCTTGGGAATATTGGACCCTTTCTGCCAGGTGGTCACTAGGGCTTCCTATGATGTTATTATTTAGCAATTGAGGCATTTTTTAACGTGTTTTGTTGATAATTTATAATGATGTTTGAATTCTATTTTGTTTCGGTAAACGGGGGTTCGATGAATTAGAGTACAGCCTCAGCGTCCCCTGCGTGGGATGTCTTGATTGTAAAGTGACTGGCTGGTGGAGAGCTTACAGTTTTACCACAAGGGTTGTTTCAGCAGATCTTTTATGCGGATCAGGGGTTGTCCGGTCCTGATTTGGCTCGGAAGAGTCCGTTGGACCTAAAGCAATAATGATGTAATGTAATTATTATTATTATTATTATTATTATTATTATTATTATTATTATTATTATTATTATTATTATTATTATTATTATTATTATTATTATTATTATCAACTGTGTTCATTTTTTGTGGGGAGAAAAAGAGACGATGATAGAATTAAGTAATAAGTGACATGATGTGTCCATTTTCAAAATGAGGTAAAAGAAGTTGATGAGGTGGGGAAGGGAGGATAGCGAGGGGGGGGGGATGGTGGGAGAGGGGCGGTGTTCAAGTTCGTAATGGATATTATCGTCGATACACTTTTTATTTTACCTTCAATCAATTTAATTATTTCCACGTTTAGAAGACGCAATGGTAAAAACATAACCAAAGAAATGTTCGTTAGTGTAAAACGTCATGCTTTCGAGTTTGTTAATTACTTAAACGAACATAGGAAAAATACAACATTAGAAACATACTCAGCAAGGTTCCAGACAAAATAGTTTTGTCACGTGCTTAGATGCTCCCCATGATGCGTCCAGCCTTGGGAACGTCCTGTTGACATTTGCGGTTAACATTTGCAAATACAAATTATTGTACGTGCATCATTTGCAAATAGGATTGTACGTGCATCATTTGCAAACAGAATTGTACTTGCATCATCCCAAAGGTATTGTGACCCTTAAGAGCGGCGGAAAATAAGAGCTTGTCTTCGATTTAGTGCGTCAGCCAGTTCAGTTACCGTGAGACTTAAGAAGACGTCAGGCCAATTGTCACGCCATGGGCCACAATGGGTTTTCCCCGTCACTGCCCGCGTTGCCTGCTTTGACGAGATTCACGTTAAAAACAGTTTTTAAAAATTACAAATATAAAGATGGGGGAATTCATCATTTAGCTACATATACAAGAGACTCGTTTTGGAGTTAATCCCAGAACAGAGAGAGACAGAGAGACAGAGAGAGAGACAACCGACAGAGACCGACAGACAGAGATAGATAGATGTTGAACACTGAACCGTTTATTACGATTTAAAAAAACTGTTTTAGGGCTTTTCAGACAGAAAGAGACAGACAGAGGGATACGCGTGTCGACTTGTTTTTATTTTAGCAGATTGGTGAAAAGTACAGATGTAGGAATTCATCATCTCTATATTGTAGACAGACTTCTATGCCAGAAACTCTGCTGAGAGGGTTTTTCTAATATGTTGTTTTTTTTCCCCTACGACTCTGCTCCCGATAACGAAGGCAATTAGACAAGGGCAATAATCATCGCTATTGATGCAGTCTGCCTGCCATTCCAGTAGATAGTCGCAGCAAATCAGCACAATCAGAGAGGAACGAATCTATTCTTATGACCTGGCCTGACCGCTACGGTGAACTTTAAAAAATAAGTTATTATATTTTGTATCGTGCAGAGAGAGGGAGAGAGCGAGAGAAAAGGGAGGGGGAGAGGAGAGAAAGAGAGAGAGAGAGAGAGAGAGAGAGAGAGAGAGAGAGAGAGAGTTGGGCGGAGAGAGAGACGTTGTTATACAGCTCAGTTCCCATCTGGCCGATAGAACGTTTGAGTAATCTTTCCTTTCTGCATCCCTTCTGTTTAAATGAATACATGAATGAATTTATGGACGACACATTAATAACAGAACGTGAACAATATTTTCCAGCTATGTCTGGAAATACACAGATGAATTCACGCTCACTTTAAACTTTCTCATCGGAACCTCTGTGTCTCTGAAATGAAATAATAATGAAATGAAATGATAATAGGTTTGTAAAAAGTTAGGTAAACGGACAAAGCGATTAGTACTGTGGTCAGGATTTATTTTATTTATGTGTATGTCCTTTCCATCGAAATGATAAGACAGTAACATCACACACACCACACACACACACACACACACACACCCAAGCTCACACCCACACACTCACCCACACATGTGTGTGTGTGTAGAAACGACGTTGCGATGACTGTTGTGAAAAACACATTATTTTGACACACTTTTCATTTCCTTGACATTATTTTGACATTTTCAAATTTTTGAAGCTATCCCTAACCCTAACCCCTTTCCCAAAGGCTAACCCTAACCCTTAACCTAACCCTAAGCCTAAAACAGCTGTAACTCTACCGGAACCCTATTTTGAGGTCAAATTAGGGCAGCCTTCCAAAAACGTCAAAAGAAACCGTGTGGAGTTTCATGAGTGTGTCACTGTAACGTCGTTTCTACATGCCCACACACACACACAATCCCTTCCTCCGCACACCCTTCCTTCCCCCCCCCTCACGCACATCTACTAAAACTAATAATGATGAGTGTGACAGCTACATGTACGTTTGGGTAACAGGAAAGGTCCTCAGTATGCAGCGGTTGCAAACACACACACACAAACACACACACACACACAGAGGAGAGAGAGAGAGAGAGAGAGAGAGAGAGAGAGAGAGAGAGAGAGAGAGAGAGAGAGAGAGAGAGAGAGTTTTATAATGTGGTCAGGGTCTCTGGACAGTCCACTGTTCTAGGATTGTGTTATTCCGTAATTCGTCTGGTCGCAGTTTCAAATCGGATTGTCCCAGCCTGTGATATTGGGCTACTGGATTTTATCCTATCCTACCCTATCCTATTCCGTAACTTGAAAGTCGTTAGGGCAATACAGATGATCGTTTAACCACCGTACTCCATTTTTCTCTGTCCTCAGCAACCCTCATGGCGTCGCTCAGTGTCGAACCAGTCCGTTCTCGAATATTGTCCTCCCACCTCCTTTTCTGTATCCATCTTATTCTGCCTACTTGCACCATGCCTTGCAGGATGGTCTTTGCAAGGCCTGATGCTCTGGCCATACCATCGGAGTTTCCGTTTCTTCACCACTGTGAGCATGTCATCGTGTTATCCAATGGCTTGTATGATGGTCTGTCGGACTTCGTCGTTGGTGATGTGCTGGGTATGGGAAAAGCCCAGAAGTCTTCTGTAGCACCTCATCTCCATGCTCTGTATTCTTCGTTTGTAGGTCTGCTTTGAGGGTCCATGTTTTACAAGAGTATAGGAAGATGAAGATGACAAGGAGCGCAGCAACCTTACCTTGGAGTGCAGACTGATGGCCCTGTCTTTCTAAGTGGGCTTCAACCTTGCCAGGGCAGCAGTTGTTTGTGCTATCCTGGAGAGGACTTCCTATCGGGACCCATTGTCCGATACAACTGCTTCTAAATATTTGAAGCTGAGCACCGTGTTGAGGGATTGGTCTTCGTCTTCGATGTCCGTGTTGATGCCATTTTAGTCTTCTCTGCACTTATTTCCATTCCATAAGCTCTGGAGGTGGCGTCAAGCCTCTGCTCCAGCTATTCAAGGTCTTGTTCCTCTCCAGCCAATCCATCAATGTCATCCGCAAAACGGAGATTGGAGATTGCTCTAACACCTATGCTGACTGTGACGTCACGATCTACTGGATCGTTCATGTGTATATCCGATGAGGGAAACTGCTGGGACTGATACAGAATCTGCCAATTCACGCACGCGTTTGAAAGAACGCTACATCAGTAGGATACCTAAAAAAATTAATTAAACCAAAAAGAAGAAGAAGAAGAAGAAGAAGAAGAAGAAGAAGAAGAAGAAGAAGGCGAGACTGTACGCAATATACACAATACTACTTCGTCTTTCCTTTTTGAAAGCTATGGATCAAAATTGTGGATCGCGGTTGAAAATATAATCAAGAAATATTAAAGTTGATCCGAGGCCTAAATAAAAAATGCGCAAACGCTGTTTTATAATCTGATCTTATAAACGCTAAGCGATGACCATTTGCTAATATTGTTTTTAATATATATATTTTGTGTGTGATGTTTGCGAAATTTGAATATAAACTTCCTGTCAAAATGTTGTCATCTTTGCACACTGTGTGACTGAATTCCTAATACAGAATTGGAATTCCTAATACAGGCGCGACAAACGTGGAGGTATTTGGTCTTGACTCAACGCTAACAGCTGGTTGTTAGAGGGCTTTGCTATGGCTGTTTCTATGTGACTGATACTTGGCCTGTTGTATCGATTGACGAGTGAACGGCTGTGTAGAAGGAAACTGGCCAGTTGACGTTGTGAAGAGACCGAGGACTTTGTAAGCTGCTTAGTTGTAAGCTTTCACCTTAATCATGTGAATTTTTAATAAACTTTCTGCGATCAAACTGTCTAGTAAAAATGTGTTTTTTAAATGGCGGGAAAAAGAGATTTTAAAACTCCCTTTAAAACACAGGAAATTAAAAGCGTCTCAAACACACTTTAAAACACAGGAAATTAGCCTAGCCTTTTCTCACATAAAGGCAGCAGCGCTGGAAAATGATCGAGAAAATGAGGTCCACCCCAAGAAGTAGAATTGTTTCCGGTGTTTGCTAGTTTTTAAATTCGAACTTCGCGTGCGTATGATCGACATCAAAAGGCTTTTGCGTGCCACTACATATTTTTTAACGATTTTTTTGTGTGTGTGCCGTTGTTTCAACAAATTGCTTTTGTTTTTTTAGTTGACATTCATCTTCACTTTAGACTTCAGCTTTGTGGAAATTTCCAACGTTCTTCATTGGATATTGCGTCTGTTTCAAAAGTAAATAAAGGTACAATAAGATCAGGGGATGAAGTAAGGTAATTTTTCCCTTTGTGTGTGTCTATCTATCTATCTATCTATCTATCTATCTATCTATCTATCTATCTATCTATCTATCTATCTATCTATCTATCTATCTATCTATCTATCTATCTATCTATCTATCTATCTATCTATCTATCTATCTATCGATCTATCTATCTAGCTATCTCTCTCCCTCCCTCCCTGACTCCCCCTGCCGGGCCATTGCAAAGACATGAGGGATTCTGAGTTTTCACCATTTCAATCTGTCCGTTGCTGCTGTCAGGAAGCGTGCCATGTTCAGCGCCCTCCAGGATTTGACAGACGAATTACTTTGGAATTTTAATTAATCCACAAATTGGTTAGTTTCCCTGTACAGCGCACTTAGCCAGTTCAAAGAGCTGCACAAGGTGCGGGCCGCAATCACGAGTGAGCTCAACAAACGAGAAGAGGAAAGATGGCGATGAAGATGATGATGATGATGGCGGTGATGATGAAGATGGCGATAAAGATAATTGTAATGAAGAAGATGATGATAACGATGATGAGGATGATGGGGATGATGATGAGGAGGAGGAGGAAGAGGATGATGTCCGTAGTCTCACCAAAAAAAAATACTCAGAGTGGAGTAGAAAAAATCATCATCATCATCAGCAGCAGCAGCAGCAACATATTCCATAGGCAGCCAGGTCGTCGGTAAGACATGAGGTATGCTGACGCAGAGAAGAGAAGAGCAAACACGGCAGGTAAAGGACAAGTTAGTTGGCCCCCACAAGAAAATGGACGCGAACTGCCATACTTCGAAGAAATGGCACGAATAAGATAAAACTTTAAATTCGACCAATCCAAACAAAGAAAATGGCTTGCCTGACCCAACTTATTGCAGCAAATCTTCAAAATAACACGTGAAGGAAAAGGAGGAGAAGACAAAAAAGAAGAAGGAGGAGGAGGATGAGGAGGAGAAGAAGAAGGAGGAGGAAGTCGTTACCTCGACTGAAGAATGAAGATGGCTGTAATGAACGAATAATGTGCTGTCAATACAATACAATACAAGATTATAGCTTTAGGTCCAGCGGACTCTTCCGAGCCAAATCAGGACCAGAATGTGCTGTCATAACACTTTGCTTTTAAATGGGAAAACAGGAAGGTAGAAAAGAATCAAAAGACGCACAACATTGGGAGAAGAGCAAAAACGGAAGAACAAGTGAGGATGAAGCAGAGAAGAAGAAGAAGAAGGAGAAGAAATAAATAAGTGTTAGAAGAAGAAGGAGAGAAATAAATAAGTATTCGAAGAAGAACGAGAGAAATAAATAAATGTTAGAAGAAGGAGAGAAATAAATGTTAGAAGAAGAAGGAGAGAAATAAATAAGTGTTAGAAGAAAAAGAAGGAGAGAAATAAATAAGTGTTAGAAGAAGAAGGAGAGAAATAAATAAGTGTTAGAAGAAGAAGAAAGAGAGAAATAAATAAGTGTTAGAAGAAGAAGGAGAGAAATAAATGTTAGAAGAAGAAGGAGAGAAATAAATAAGTGTTGGAAGAAGAAGAAGGAGATAAATAAATAAGTGTTGGAAGAAGAAGAAGGAGAAATAAATAAGTGTTAGAAGAAGAAGGAGAGAAATAAATAAATGTTAGAAGAAGAAGAAGGAGAAATAAATAAGTGTTAGAAGAAGAAGGAGAGAAATAAATGTTAGAAGAAGAAGGAGAGAAATAAATAAGTGTTGGAAGAAGAAGAAGGAGATAAATAAATAAGTGTTGGAAGAAGAAGAAGGAGAAATAAATAAGTGTTAGAAGAAGAAGGAGAGAAATAAATAAATGTTAGAAGAAGAAGAAGGAGAAATAAATAAGTGTTAGAAGAAGAAGAAGGAGAAAAGAAAAAGATGAGGAGGTGAAGGAGGAGGTTGAGAAGCAGGATGACGCGTTCGGAGGAGTATAAACCGCGGTCTAGTCTGTGCACGCATGCAATCCATCGCCAATGAAGCCACATGCGTCCATTGCGTGCGTACAGTCTTATCATCTCGATGGAGAAGACGTTAACAAAGCAACCAACCAACCGACCAACGTATACACCACACATCTGTACCTACCTACACCAAATACCGAGCACACACCAAACACTAACTTTTGTGTGTCAACTCAGAGGGTAATTTACAGCGTAGGTAGTAAAAGAGATTTTCTGTGGCAATCTCCGGTGGGGTCGAAAACCTAATCAGTCAGCGGACGGCCCATTAGGATATTTGCGCGAGAGGGCAAGGCAGCCTGCACCTACGCCTCGCTCTCTGGTCTATCTCCTGTCAATTTGCCACGTTGGTCATACGCTTCCTGCACATTATTGCTTTTGTCCAGTCATCTCAAGTCGGTTAGCGTAGCGAGAGGAGGTGTTCATGACCCCTCCTCCTTACCCCTCCCCCCCACACACACACCTCCCGTCCCCTGACCCTTCATCTATCCCTGTTTCTGTGCCTTCTTACGTGTCCTTGTTGTTGTTGTTGTTGTTGTTGTTGTTGTTGTTCTTCTTCTTCTTCTTCTTCTTCTTCTTCTTCTTCTTCTTCTTCGTCTTCTTCAGAACACCACTTTTTCTCTGTCCGCTCTGTTTGAGACTCTGCCTTCCAGAAGATGTCTTCGTAGTTTAAAGTGCCGCATTGTTCGTATCCGTGCTAGTTTCATTCCCACTGCATTAAATTTACATTACATTACATGGTTATTGCTTTAGGTCCAGTGATCCTGATCAATTATGCTTATTAAGATATTGGTTTGGCAACGGTGGAGTGTTTTTTGAACCTCAGAATAATCTGTGAGAAATACCTACAGCACCAACAACATCTATATGATGTGTTCATAGACTTCAAGAAGGCGTTTGACCGAGTCTGGCATGCAGCTCTTTGGGCAACAATGAAAGTGTACAACATCAGCCCTAAAATTATTGAAGTCATCAAAAGCCTGTATGACAAGGCTGCCAGTGCAGTCCTCCATAACAGCGTCATCGGGAACTGGTTCAGAACAACAATCGGTGTGCGTCAAGGATGCCTACTCTCTCCAACACTCTTCAACATCTTCCTAGAGCGCATCATGTCAGATGCTCTTGAAGATCACGAATGCATAGTCAGCATAGGGGGTAGAGCAATCTCCAATCTTCGTTCTGCGGATGACATTGATGGATTGGCTGGAGAGGAACAAGAACTTGAACAGCTGGTACAGAGGCTTGACACCACCTCCAGAGCTTATGGAATGGAAATAAGTGCAGAGAAGACCAAAATGATGACCAACAACACCAATGGCATCAACACGGACATCAAAGTCCAAGGCCAATCCCTCAACACAGTGCATAGCTTCAAATATTTAGGAGCCATTGTATCAGACAATGGGTCCAGACAGGAAGTCCTCTTCAGGATCGCACAAACAACTGCTGCCCTGATAAGGTTGAAGCCCATTTGGAAAGACAGGACCATCAGTCTACATTCAAAAGTAAGACTGCTGCGCTCCCTTGTCATCTCCATCTTCCTATATGCTTGCGAAGCATGGACCCTCACAGCAGATCTACAACGAAGAATACAAAGCATGGAGATAAGGTGCTACACAAGACTTCTGGGCATTTCCTATACCCACAACACATCACCAACGACGACCATCACACAAGCCATTGGACAACACGATGACCTGCTCACAGTGGTGAAGAAACGGAAACTCCGATGGTATGGCCACTGTCGCGAAACGAAACGCTCGCGAGAATTTTTATTTTCCAAGTGCAAATTGTTTTATAGAGTGCCTGTGCTAGATTTAGAAATATGACGTCAATTTTGCTGCGTGTCAATCGCCATTTTGTGTATTCCTGGAAAAGAATAAAATGGACGATTTTTTTCGATAATTCTTTTGTGTGAAAGATTGTGATTAATGCCAATAATAAAATTTTAGGGAAAGAAAAGAGGTTGTGAACTATTAATTTTATAAAATATAATATTTGAAGTGATAGGTCATTTGTTTGCGTTGGGAAATTTTCATTGGTTGTTTTAATGATAAAAGTATGGTAACCTTAGTAAAATGAAACAGAGGCGAAATCGGTTAGGAAAACTGTCAATCAGTTGGGAAAGAGATCTAGACTGGACAGGGAGGATTCTACCCAAGCTCCGAGGCAACTTATTCTGTGGGGTGCCAACGACAGTTTAGCTGGAGGCTGAATGATGTCAGATGTGGTTGGGCCAGGAAGATAGTTGTTCCTCGACGTTTGATCAGCTTTAGCTGAATTCTGGCACCGTAGGGTAAATATTTAGATTTTTCTTCATTCAAGATGATTTCCCAAGAAGATTGATACGTGTGATGATTTGTTCATTGAATATATGTATTTTTCAGAGGAGAAAAATAGTTTGTTCATTGGATGCATTTGTTTTCCAGAGGAGAAAGATTGTTTGTTTGAATGCATTTCTTTTCCAGAGAAAGATAGTTGGTTCGTCTGAATGCAGTTGGTTTTCAGGGGACTGATGTGTTGATTAATCGTAACATGTTTTTCCAAGCAGAGCCGGACCTGAAGGAGTTTAAGTTTGTATGGAAATAATTTTCATGCAAATATCTAAGACTAGTTTTGTTCGGCAGGTGTTTTTATTCTGTGGTATGAATCGTCCTGGAATTCTGTGACGATGTCATCTTTGAGACTGGCACTGGATTCTTCACTGACGTATTGCTTATGATCGGAGTGACTGATTCTAAAATGGAACTGTACGTTAACGAGGGCTACAGAAGTCACTGGTGGGTCATGGACAGCCTTTAGATCTAACGGTGACATCGACGTCAAGTTCCAGCTCCTATGAACTTTTCTACAACTCATCTAAAGACTGGTTTCTTCATTTGTTAACAACGATTTCAACGAGGACGAAAATAGAAAGCTAAGTAAAAAAAACAAACAAACATTATTTTCGGTAACCACGACGGAAAGTATCGCCAAATTATCGTTCCGATTTCGAGAAAAAACAACGGAATATAATAAAATAATCGAACTTGGAAAAACGTGTTATGTGTTTGTGAAGTGTTGGAATGAAATGGTGTACCTTAGGTTTTTTTATTGAAATAAAACCATGTTCTGGGGTAAGTCATGAAAGTCAAGGGAGTCCTTCATCAGTAGTGATCACCCAGTAACACCCAGGTTTGCGACATTCTGGGTTCATCGTCCGGGATTAGAATTTCTGGAAAATTCTAGGGGGTAACGAGCCATTCATTTTTTTTTAATGTCAGAGGTGCACCATTAATCCAATACTTTACAAATTCAACACTTCAGCGAGTTTTCATAATTTTTTCCATAATAAAAAGTTCTTGCTTCAAGTTGTGGTTACCTTGATGTAATTGTTGCACGTCTGCATGAGCATGATTAGAGAGCAGTATACGTAAGATATTGTTTTATGTTGTTGCTAGTCATTGCTTACATAAAATGTGCATTATGTCTGCTAACATGTTAGTGCATCAGTGGGTACATATTGTATGAGAACCCAGCTGTGCAAGTGTCTTCAGGGAAATCATCTCGTTTGAAATTATTTATTTTGGCGGTTGAGCAGTGAAGACCGGTATTATCCGTAGTAGGATTAAAGATATTTTGGGTATAAGTTTTACTTTTCCAAAATTTCGAACCTTGAATTGCAGAGTTTGCAATAGCTATTGTACGTAGGTACTAGTGTTTTGGTCGAAGGTATACTTAGGCTGAACAGTTTCTGCAACCTATGACGTTTATTATCCTGATGGAGTATGTAGGGTAAAGTATCAGTCATAGTTTGAAAGTAAGTTTTCCAGCTTAAACTTTAAGTAAGTTGGATGTTCCGAAAACATTGTGTAGTTTCAGTGTTGTTCGAAGACAGGCTAGAGGTTATGTATTGATCGGTGAGGCGGTCAACCTAAATTAGCTCTGTGTTGCTTAGTCTGGTCAAACCTCTAACCAAGAATTATTTCTAGTTGAGGGTCTGAAAGTCAGATTCGGTAGTGTCCGATTGACAGTTTAACCAATTGTGGTAATTAGTAGTGTTGGTTAGTAAATGTGGGTCTAGTTAGACGTTTTACTTAACCAGGAGACTAAGCGTGGATGATAATCTGAAAGGCGGTGGATTATCGTCGGTGATCGTGTTGTTAGTGTATAACCGTTCACGTAAGGATAGCTGTGACAGAAGAGCCGTTTGGGGCTAGAGCGCAGGCGTATCCGTTGTAGTACTTTAACCTTTGGAAAGGCGAGTACGTTTGAGTCCTAAATAGTTCGTGGTTTTATCTACCAGGGTTACGTGTAGTAAAACAGGATTAGTTTAGGGAAAGTTTGGCTAGGAGGATGCCGAGGCAGCAACCAGTTCAGATGGAGACTGAGTCTCCGCTGCTAGCCTACAAGCAGGATGGGATCATCCTGGGTCTGACAGATAAGGATCTGGCAGAGTATGTGGAAAATAGAAGAAAGGAAGAGAAAGCGGAGAGGATCCGGAGGGAAAAGGAAGAGAAAGAGAAAGCTGAGAGGATAAGGGAGGAAGAGAAAGCGGAGAGGATCCGAAAGGAAGAAGAAGATAAAGCGGAGAGGATAAGGGAGGAAGAGAAAGCGGAGAGGATAAGGAAGGAAGAGGAAGAGAAAGCGGAGAAGATACGGCAGGAGCAACGGGAGGACCAGCTCCGACGTGAAGAACGAGAAGAGCGCATTATGAGAGAAGAAAGGGAGGCCAAGGCAAAATTGGAACAAATGGCCATGCAGAACGAGTTTGAGTTGAGAAAGGCGCAAGAGTGGACTGCAGATGATGGGGATCAAAATCAAAATTTTTATCCGGAGCCGAGGGCAGCGAGGAGCTGTCTGAATGTGAATGTGCCTTATTTGGATGATAAGGACGATGTAGAGGTCTACCTGAAACAGTTTGAGCGTATCGCTACGTTGTCAGGTTGGAACAAGGATGAGTGGGCAATAAGATTGTCTGGTCAATTACGAGGCCAAGCGCGGCAAGTCTACACTGAGATGTCTGATGAGGAGATTTTGGATTACGACATGGTCAAGGCAGCGATCATGAGGCGTTTCCAATTGACCGCTGAAACATATCGAAAAAGGTTCAAGGAATTCAAGCGGGGCAGTCATGAAGGCATCAGGGAGTGTAGGAACAGGATGGGGATGTATTTGGACAGATGGGTGGATTTGTCTGAGAAAGAAGGAAAATCAGGTGAGCTGAAAGATTTAATTCTCATGGACAAAATGTTGGAGATAGTGTCTCAAGAGGAGGCAAGATTTATTAGGGAGAGAAACCCTACGTGTGTGGACGAAGTGGTGGTCCATGCTCAAACGTATGAAGATGCGCAGAATGCTGGAGGTCCGATAGCAACGAGGCGGCCCATTGGACCCAGTGCTAGAATGGATAACCGTCCCAGGGTTAACCAGCAAACGCAGAATTCGAACATGGGACAACGACGTAGTGGAGGGATGAGTGGTCAAGCGACATGTCCTGGTAACGCGGGTGCGTCAGGAATGAACAAGACTCAGCAAAACTTCAAGGGATGTTTTCGATGCGGAGGCCCACATTTGATGAGGGATTGCCAAAAGGCAAATGTGAATAGAAACAGACCAAACTCAAACCTAGCGTCAGCTGTTGTGAATGCGGTCAACGTGACCCAGGAACAAAAACCGTGTAATCGATGTAGTGAAGACGGCTATGAACCAAACTGTGAGTTGAAAGTGGATGGAGTAAAGGCTCAAGGTATTCGGGATACAGGGGCCAGTAGCATATTGGTGGATTCAAGTTTAGTTTCCCCAAGCAAGTATACGGGCGAATATCAAAACGTGACACTTGCAGATTCATCCAAGCGAAAGAAAGTGCCCATTGCTGTGGTGAATTTGGAAACTCCGTTTTTCGTTGGAGAAACGCGTGTTTTGGTTTTGAAGACACTCGTACATCAAGTTCTGATAGGAAATAGCAGAAAGATGACAGACGGGACTGAGGTCAAAGTTCCATTGTTTCCGTTGGTAGAGCAACCGGAGGAACAAGTTGTAGCACCGGTACAAACCAGGTTGCAGGAGAAGCAACAAGCACAAGCCAAGCCATGGATTCCTAAGCAGATTGACTTAGGGCAAGTACGTCCTGAAGATCTATCTAAGGAACAGAAGGCAGACCCGACTTTAGGAAAGATTCGGGAAAGGGCAGAGCTAGGGCTCAAGCAAGAAACCCACTACGAGTGGAAGAAAGACATTTTGTACAGAGTTTACATGAGTGAAGGTAAACCATGTAGACAAGTGGTAGTACCAGAACGGTACCGATCAGATGTGCTCAAATTGGCTCATGATACACCGATGGCAGGACATCAAGGAGTACGTCGAACTCGCGACCGGATATGGCGTGATTTCTATTGGCCGGGTATATGTGGTGACGTCAAACGTTATTGTGCGTCATGTGACGTGTGTCAGAGGAGCACGAGGAAGGGAGCCACAAGGAAGGTTCCGATGAAAAGCATGCCGCTCATCAGCACACCTTTCGAGCGAGTTGGGGTAGATATCATTGGTCCGATACTACCAGCGTCCAGCAGGGGTCATCGTTACATATTGACCATGGTTGACTATGCCACGCGGTATGTGGAAGCGACACCTCTGAAGGATATCAGGGCAGAGACAGTGAGCGAGGCATTGTGGATCTATTGGACCAGGATGGGAATTCCTAAGGAAGTGATCACAGATAGGGGTACCCAATTCACCAGCGAAATCATGGAGAGAGTGAACAAGCTTCTCAACATAAAGGGGATCCATACTACACCCTTTCACCCGCAAACAAATGGTTTGACAGAGAAGTTCAATGCCACACTCAAGGACATGATGAAGAGACTTTGTCAAGAACAGCCCAAGGACTGGGACAAGTTTTTGCCAGCGTTATTGTTTGCTTACAGGGAGGTACCGCAAGAAAGCTTGCAATTTTCGCCTTTTGAACTGTTGTATGGGCGTGAAGTACGAGGGCCTATGCAGGTTCTACGTCAGGTGTGGACAAACGAAGATGCAGGAGAGGAAGTGCGATCCACGATTAGCCATATCACGGATCTCACGAACAAAATCGAGAAAACTTGTGAGATTGCCAAGAACAACCTCAGCAAGGCAGCGCTCAGGTATACGAGGGTGTACGACAAGAAGGCCAAAGACAGAAAATTTGTGGTCGGGGACAAAGTTTTGCTTTTGTTGCCCGCAAAACACAACAAGCTGCAGCTAACGTGGAAAGGTCCTTATCCAGTTGTGGAGAAAGTAGGCAGCTGCAACTACAGAATCAAGATAAGGGGACATGAAAAACTGCTACATGCGAATTTGCTGAAATTGTACGTCGAACGTGATGGAAAGCAAACAGGGACAGATGAAGCACAGCCAAACGCGGTGGTCATGGAGACAGATGAGGAGGAAGTGAGCGTTGTGGTTGACGATGTGTACGATGAAGAGATGGGAGCACTAGGCATAGATCGTTTTCCCATGCTTACATTGCACGCAAAAGAAGGTCCCAGAGACGTGAAGATCAACCCTGAGTTGGACGAGCACAAACAGGCTGAAATTTTGTCTATTTGCGACAAGAGAGAAAACGTGCTTAAAGACATACCAGGGAAATGCAAAATCGAAGAATGTGAATTCAAACTTACGTCAAAAGAGCCAGTGCATGTGAAGCAATACCCGCTACCATTTGCGCAGGTAGAAACCGTGAAGAAAGAGGTCATTGACATGTTGGAGTTGGGGGTCATAGAACCAACAGTGTCGCCTTACAATAGTCCGATTGTGTTGGCGAAGAAGAAGGATGGTGAAATACGTTTCTGTATTGACTATAGAAGCCTCAACAAGCAGGTAGAGTTCGATTCGGAACCTATTCCTGATGTGCCACAAATCTTTGCAAAATTGCAGAAAGCACGCTATTTGTCAAAGATAGACTTGACGAAAGGGTATTGGCAAATACCAGTCAAAGAAGAGGATAAACCGAAAACGGCGTTTAGTACACCCATGGGACAGTACTGTTTCGCTTATCTGCCATTCGGAATCAAGACTGCAAGTTCTATTTTCACTCGAATGATGCGCAAGCTACTTGAACCTCTGAAGCGTGATGATATTGAACATTTCATTGATGACATCATCATTGCTACTGAAACGTGGGAACAGCATGTAGAGGCCATTGATGCTGTGTTGAAAAGGTTGGAGGAGGCAGGTCTTACAGCGAAACCCTCTAAGTGCTACTTTGGTTTCGGGGAGTTAGACTATTTGGGTCATCATGTGGGTGGAGGCACAGTCATGCCTGATAATGACAAAACTGAGAAAATCAGGTCAGCCAGCAGACCGATCACAAAGAAGGAAGTCAGAGCATTCCTAGGACTAGTGGGGTTCTACAGGAAATACATCAGCAACTATGCGGAAATCAGCGCTACGTTGACTGATTTGACGAAGAAAGGTCTACCAGAAAAAGTGGCCTGGGATGAAAAATGTGAAGCAGCATTCGTTAAACTCAAAGATTGCTTGGTAAGCAAACCAGTGTTGTTGCTACCTGACGTCAGCAAACCATTTACTCTGAGGAGTGACGCATCAGATGTTGCAGTGGGGGCAGTTTTACTGCAAGATCAAGGGCAAGGGTTACAGCCAGTAGCCTATGCAAGCAAGAAGCTTAACCGTGCAGAGAAAAACTACTCGACCATCGAAAAGGAGTGTTTGGGAGTGGTATGGGCTGTCAAGAAGTTTGAACAGTACCTGTACTCAACACATTTCACTTTGGAGACGGACCACCAACCACTCACATATTTGCAGAAAACCAAGACTGAGAATGGTCGGCTAATGAGGTGGGCTCTCCAGCTGCAACAGTATTCTTTCACAGTCAAAGTTATCAAAGGGAAAGACAATGTTGGCGCAGACTATTTGAGTCGATTGCACTTGTAAAAGAATAGCTTAAACATGGATGTTTCAGCTCAAGAGGAGGGGCGTAATGTCGCGAAACGAAACGCTCGCGAGAATTTTTATTTTCCAAGTGCAAATTGTTTTATAGAGTGCCTGTGCTAGATTTAGAAATATGACGTCAATTTTGCTGCGTGTCAATCGCCATTTTGTGTATTCCTGGAAAAGAATAAAATGGACGATTTTTTTCGATAATTCTTTTGTGTGAAAGATTGTGATTAATGCCAATAATAAAATTTTAGGGAAAGAAAAGAGGTTGTGAACTATTAATTTTATAAAATATAATATTTGAAGTGATAGGTCATTTGTTTGCGTTGGGAAATTTTCATTGGTTGTTTTAATGATAAAAGTATGGTAACCTTAGTAAAATGAAACAGAGGCGAAATCGGTTAGGAAAACTGTCAATCAGTTGGGAAAGAGATCTAGACTGGACAGGGAGGATTCTACCCAAGCTCCGAGGCAACTTATTCTGTGGGGTGCCAACGACAGTTTAGCTGGAGGCTGAATGATGTCAGATGTGGTTGGGCCAGGAAGATAGTTGTTCCTCGACGTTTGATCAGCTTTAGCTGAATTCTGGCACCGTAGGGTAAATATTTAGATTTTTCTTCATTCAAGATGATTTCCCAAGAAGATTGATACGTGTGATGATTTGTTCATTGAATATATGTATTTTTCAGAGGAGAAAAATAGTTTGTTCATTGGATGCATTTGTTTTCCAGAGGAGAAAGATTGTTTGTTTGAATGCATTTCTTTTCCAGAGAAAGATAGTTGGTTCGTCTGAATGCAGTTGGTTTTCAGGGGACTGATGTGTTGATTAATCGTAACATGTTTTTCCAAGCAGAGCCGGACCTGAAGGAGTTTAAGTTTGTATGGAAATAATTTTCATGCAAATATCTAAGACTAGTTTTGTTCGGCAGGTGTTTTTATTCTGTGGTATGAATCGTCCTGGAATTCTGTGACGATGTCATCTTTGAGACTGGCACTGGATTCTTCACTGACGTATTGCTTATGATCGGAGTGACTGATTCTAAAATGGAACTGTACGTTAACGAGGGCTACAGAAGTCACTGGTGGGTCATGGACAGCCTTTAGATCTAACGGTGACATCGACGTCAAGTTCCAGCTCCTATGAACTTTTCTACAACTCATCTAAAGACTGGTTTCTTCATTTGTTAACAACGATTTCAACGAGGACGAAAATAGAAAGCTAAGTAAAAAAAACAAACAAACATTATTTTCGGTAACCACGACGGAAAGTATCGCCAAATTATCGTTCCGATTTCGAGAAAAAACAACGGAATATAATAAAATAATCGAACTTGGAAAAACGTGTTATGTGTTTGTGAAGTGTTGGAATGAAATGGTGTACCTTAGGTTTTTTTATTGAAATAAAACCATGTTCTGGGGTAAGTCATGAAAGTCAAGGGAGTCCTTCATCAGTAGTGATCACCCAGTAACACCCAGGTTTGCGACAGCCACATCACCAGATCATCAGGCCTTGCAAAGACCAATCTGCAAGGCACAGTGCAAGGAGGTAGAAGAAAAGGGAGACCAAAAAAGAGGTGGGATGACAGCACCGTGACCACCACCTTCGACTCAGCTGTGACAGATGCCGCCGCTGGGATCCTTGGCGGGCGCCGACCGAGGAGGAGGCTGTGGATCACCCCTGAGCTTTTGGATCTGTGTGACAGGCGAGGAGAGATGAAAAAGAAAAGGAGCACCTCACAGGGAGCTGGTGTCTGCCGAGGGGTCAACAGTGACGTCCGAGGGGGCATGCTCGCAGCAAGGGAGAACTGGATGGGGGATCAA
>CM072515.1:3220827-3238327 GCA_036898135.1 Oncomelania hupensis | reverse complement strand
GGTTCCGACTACGACGGACTAAAATAGAAAACACCTAACACAACAACAATATTTACATCCTACCTCTTCTTACAACTTTTCCTCTGTTTCTCCTCCGATGTATGTCCCTATAAAACTAATATTTAATTTACGTATATACTATTAGAGAATGACGACATTTGTTCTCCCCGGCTGTCACCGCCACGACTCCCTCCGAGCAGACGCCACAAACAAACAACTTTCGCACGCAGACAACCCAGAAAGAATGGCGATTTCCCGCAGACGCGAAGTGATGATAACACAACGATTATATATACAACTTTCAAGCTATTTATTCATTCAAGCCACACACTCATACACATACAACATTTACACATGAAATGAAGAAAATGGTGATGAAACAATCAATGGTTTAATGAAACGATGGAATGGTATGTCAGGATGATCGAGGGTTGCTATTCAACCACGTCCATGTATCGAACCGTGCACAGCAAATGTCCGTTGCACGTAAACAAACAAAAAGGGGGGGGGGGGGTTCAAGTGTTAGGAGAGGGATACCAAGGAAAGAGCCAACCTGGCGGAATGAAGTCCGTGTCGCCTCCTTGCAGCGTCGGCGTACGATGTCCCGGTAACGGTATCCTTCCCCTTCTTGTAGCTGATGTCGGACCGGTGCTGCTGATGACCATACGTGGTAGCGTTACCGCCCCCACTCGCCGCTGACGATGGAGATGAAATGATGATGGTGACGCAGTAGTCGCGGCAGCCCTGCCACCGTCGACGTCACACAGCTGGACTCCTCCAGTCAGCTACACCGCGACGTCGAGGCCGGGTCCCGTCCACGCACGTCACAACCACCACAGGAAGGGTGGGGTTGTGGAATGATGATGATGAAGTCAATGGTGCGGACGTAGACAATGATGCGGACGAAGACGTTACGGATGGTGATGATAATGTTCAGTCCACCCGACCAAGTGCCGTCGTCGTCGTCGCACGACGTTGGTCAACGTTGATCCACGTTAACCAGTTGACGAACTGACGAATTGACGAATTATCGAACCTGCAACATGCTTGTCGCATCGTTAATATCATGTCCACCTGATTCTGTCCCCCTCCCCTCCAATCACACTCTCCCCCCTCTTATACTCAACTAGCTTAGACCTTGTTTGTGTATGAGGTCTGTTGGATCAGCTTGGGAGTGTTGGACGCTTTCTGCCGGGTGGTCACTAGGGCTTCCTATGAATGTACTATTTAGCACTATAGGCATTTTATATGTATGTGTTTGGTTGATGATTTATAATGATGTTTGTATTCTATTTTGTTTTTGTAACCGGGGTGTTCGCGTAGTTGAGGTCAACCCTCAGCCGTCCCCCGCGTGGGATGTCTTTATTGTAAGGTGACTGGCCGGTGGAGGGCATTCAATTTTCCCACTGGGGTTGTTTCAGCAGATCTTTTATGCGGATCGGGGGTTGTCCGGTCCTGATTTGGCTCGGAAGAGTCCGCTGGACCTAAAGCAACAATAAATCAATCAATCAATCAACTAGCTTAGATGCTTGAAGGGACACAACTGCTGTCCGCTTCCCTTCCTTGATTCACTCACTTATCCTCTTTAGCTACTGTTATTGTCACTAGAAAACAAACACATAATTCATGAAACTCAATGAAATTATGAATGCATGAAATGAGCAATGCTGCAAATGAATACATGTAAACATCAACACATTATTCATCTCAAGCAACCACAACAACAACAGCAGCAACCTCTTCCACCCTACCATCATCCTCCTCCCTCATTCTCTCCCCTCATTCTCCCCTTCCTCAGTCGCACTCTTCCTTCCTTCTGCCTCTCCTCAGTGCAACCATCCTCATCCTTCCCTAGCCTCACACACAACTATCGTACAACACCCCAAACAGCCGGCACTAGGGTATCTGGGCACAGTAAGGAAAAAACACCATTGCACTAACCCACACGGTTCGATTGTAATCGCACTCGTTGACCTTACTCCACTGCTCTCCCAACGAATACTTCCAAATAGGGTAATCCTGTAGTGCGTAGTTTCCGTAGTGGACAATGCCTCACACTACCTACCACCACTAACACCAAACTTTGCTAACTTTTACCATACTCTGCACTGAGTATAACATTATAGAAAGCAACAATTCCCACAACTAGTATTCCTCTGGACCAGTTAATATAATCCTTTATTAACCGTCCTACCCTATTTCCAGAACACACAAACACACCCAGAGCACAAGACAAAAACCGTCTACACTGTACCTCTGTCAAACCTGTTCTGCCAAAAACGTGAGTACACTTCCTTACTGGCTAACCGACCTATGCTGTTTATCACGCTTTGCACGCTTTGACTCTAATAACCACGCATACGACAACACACGCAGTTACTACCCCTAACCCCTTCTACTCTCCCACCACCTTCTGCTCGGTTTCTACCACAGACTGCCCTGTGACACCGGCTGACCATTCGCCTGCTGCTTTTGGTGGCGAGCGGGACCACATTGTTGGCAGGCATTTTATGCAGGTCGGTGGCAGCGACCTTGCAGTAGAGTGCGAGGCACTAGTAGCCGTCAACCCGGTACTCCCAACCACGCTTCACCGCCTTGCAGGGCAAATATTTTTTTGTCCCTCTTTTGATGGATAAAATGAAAATAACAGCTCGGGTGGAGCAATGTTCCCAAGGTCGTGGCCGAGAGACGGGAGTCAAGTACTCCGCTCGGCTACATAAGAATCTCTATTTACTACCACACCCACAAATTCACAGATTCTCACTAACACAGGCAAACACCAACACAAATATAAGTTCCACACTCTCAATACTTTATATATTTAAACAATATCAATTTACACAAATCTTTAACCTCACATATATGAGTTTAGGAGACTACGAGTCTCCCAGCTGGCATTTTCATGTCCCGAGCCAAAATAATCAAAGCTTGTTACCTGTGGTAACCGTAGGAAGTGTGTACACAAGTAGACGAGCAGATGGTGTTTGTAAACAGGCAGATAAACACGTGTGATTATCTGTCTGAGGTGGCAATGACGTCTTTGTGTCCCCAGAACTCCGTTCTCACGATTCGCCTTTTTACCGTTGCAGGACGGCAACCTCGTATGTCCCGGAATACAAAGCTAACCAGCCTCCCGTGAGCACCTTGTTCATCTCCCTTAGTTTCTTCACTCTTTCAATTCCGCTCCATATGTGATCGTTTCTTTCCTTCTCCCACAATGTTATCCATATCCAGGTGTAATTATTTCATGAACGAAAATTACTATCAACATGCTTACACCATCCATTCATTCTACATTATCAACATCTCTATAATTATAGCCCCATGTAATTAATAACATTATTACATCAATGAAAATTATACTTCATCCTAGTGGACAACAGCTCACCACCTCTCAACACAATACATCCAATACAATAATATACTGTTGCAACATTTCACAATCATGAAAACATTATAAATACCTGTAATCTTTACAGCACAATACACAATCGAATTTCGGAGAAAACGTCCACCGAATCTATACTCCTTGATAAGTCCTCGATGCTTTCCACCTCTTAAATCTTCCCAAAAATCTTTTTTTTTTCTTTCTTTTTTTTTGCCTTACACCCCTGACATTTTGATTTCACACCACTTGGCACCTTGAAACATATTCCTGAAGTGAGCTACTAATTGCCCTTACTTACAGCTATTCATTATTTTATTGGTGCCTATTTTCAACCAATGAAATTTTAGGTATATTTTTTCAAATAAGTAATCACATTCTAAAAATAGAAATATTATTGAAACTAGAAAATTCACGTTCTCTACACCCTCCATACCTGTACAACGCATAATAGCGAGGCTAAGAATCACTGTACTCTCGAAATAAAGATAAGTGTACTACTCTTCCTCTCTTATAAAAGTACAGTTTTACAGAAGTATAAAAAGTGTGGACCTCCCCTCTCTCCATTTTCACATTTGATAAAATTACACTAATATTACCATTTAAAATATATATTATTTATGAATTAAGTAATTTATTTCTTTTACATTTACAAAAGAATAATATAAAATGCAAATCCGAAGTGACGGTTTTTGCAAATGAATCTCGGTGCACTTTCAATATTTTGACATTTGGATGGGAGATAATTCTGCAAATTTGGATCCTTTTGTAGCGAGTGTCTAGGTTGAACATTAAAGTGCATGTGCTATTCCATCCAGCCAAATTGTTTTCATAGGCAGACTATTTTTAACAAAGCCTGAAACTGCTAATGGTTAAATGAAACGCCTTTGGGCCTCGACAGTATTAGCTTTCAATGACAATGAAAAGACGAACAGGGATAAACAACTCAATAGCAGAGTGCTATGGGAAATAGCAGCAAATGAATCATCATACTAATTGTGGCAGCTCAACCTAAGAAGATAGGGACGTTATTCAATTTGCGGACAGCTTTCATGACTCAACATTTAAACTGTGCTTTGAACTGATCAATCACTAGAAAAGGTGCTGTAACAGCACCATTATGATTATTTTTTTACTATTATTTATTATTATTATTATTATTATTATTATTATTATTATTATTATTATTATTATTATTATTATTATTGTTATTGTTATTATTATTATTATTATTATTATTATTATTATTATTATTATTATTCCTATCCTATCCTATCCTGTAATTCTGAGATCGGTGGGGCACCACAGATGATCGTTTAACCATCATACTCCATCTTTCTCTGTCCTCAGCAACCCTGATGGCTTCGCTCAGTGTTAAACCAGTCCATTATCGAATGTTGTCCTCCCACCTCTTTTTCGGTCTCCCTCCTCTTCTACCTCTTTGCGCTGTGCCTTGCAGGATGGTCTTTGCAAGGTCTAAGCTCTCGTGACGTGGCCATACCATCGGAGTTTCCGTTTCTTCACCACTATGAGCAGGTCATCGTGTTGTCCAATGGCTTGTGTGATGGTCTGGCGGACTTCGTCGTTGGTGATGTGCTGGGTTATAGGAAATGCCCAGAAGTCTTCTGTAGCATCTCATCTCCATGCTTTGTGTTCTTCGTTGGAGATCTGCTGTGAGGGTCCATGTTTTGCAAGCGTATAGGAAGATCGAGGTGACAAGGGAGCGCAGTAGCCTTACCTTTGAATGTAGAGTGATGGTCTTATCGCACAAACAACTGCTGCCCTTGCAAGGTTGAATCCCATTTGGAAAGACAAGACCATCAGTTTATTATTATTATTATTATTATTATTATTATTATTATTATTATTATTATTATTATTATTATTATTATTATTATTATTGTTGTTGTTGCTGTTTTTCTTGTTTTTATTGTGTTTACATTTGCAAAAGCGATGGTATGTGAGATTGAGCCTTAAAATGTGCATAGGCGTAGGAACTGTGCAAAGTGTGGGAATGGAAGTTACCTCCAAGTTTATAGACCTCGGCGGTGCAATTTGCTGTTGGGCAGGTCGAAGCGCGAGAATGCGTCTATTTAGCTAATATTTCACGCCCCCCAGTGCGCCAACTTCGTTATATTTCTGATAGAGAGGGAGAGACGGAGATGGAGAGACAGAGACGGAAAGACAGAGACGGAAAGATAGAGATGGGGAAGGAGGGCGAGGGTGAAAGGTTGCATGTGCTGAGACCAACAGACAGACAGACAGACAGACAGACAGAATAGCAAGCTGCAGGCAGATTGTCTGGCTGACTGACCGACTGACTCTTTTTGAGCGGTACATGCACATTAAAGGTTAGGGCCTCGCGGCAACTGAAATAAACTGGGCTGTTGAAATGGGTGCTTGAAAATAGAACGTTCATCTATTTGCAATTTCTAGATCACACGTACACACTCGTTTTTTCCACCCCCAACCCCTACACACACACAGACACAACACACACAACACACACACACAGACACAACACACACACACACACACACAACAGGCGCACACACAAGATTCAAAATTGTATCCTTTTTTTCCCCTTTTGGGGTATGGAGGATAAGAAAAATTCATTTAACAAATCCGTTACATAATTATTATTACAAAAAGAACTAATCAGATGTAACCTTCAACAAATACACGCACGCACGCGGAAACATAAATATACTCCTTTAATCCCTAACTCGCTGAAACGTTAAACGCAAGCTTTAGATATTTATTCATTTATTAGCATTATTACATTTGAATTCGATGTTTGCATGCACGCACTGCTGAGCTAATTCATAATTAAATTATAACGGCATCGTAATAAAACACGCCTTACAAAACCTGCTGAAATGCAAACGCAGGTTTTAGATTTAGATTTTAAGCCAAGAGTTAGCAAATTACTTCGATCACGAGGCTGTGACACCTAGAGCTCTGCCCTAACCAATCATTCATTGATGAAACAAACCAGGAGACGGTTTCATAAATGGGGTTGTATTATCCTATGATCCAATCCTATCCCGTAACTCGAAGGTCGTTGGGGCACCAACTATGATCGTTTAACCAGTGTACTCCATCTTTCTCTGTCCTCAGCAACCCTCATGGCTTCGCTCAGTGTCAAGCCAGTCCATTCTCGAATGTTGTCCTCCCACCTCTTTTCCTGTCTCACTCTTCTTCTGCCTTCTTGCACCGTGCCTCGCAGGATAGTCTTTGCAAGATCTGATGCTCTGGTGATGTGGTCATACCATCGGAGTTTTCGTTTCTTCACCACTGTGAACAGGTCATCGTGTTGTCCAATGCCTTGTGTGATGGTCTGTCGTACTTCGTTGTTGGAGGTGTGCTGGGTTTGGGAAATGCCCAGAAGTCTTCTGTAGCACTTCATCTCCATGCTTTGTATTCCTCGTTGTAGATCTATGAGGGTAAATGTTTTGGAAGCGTATGGGAAGATGGAGATGACAAGGGAGCGCAGCAGCCTTACCTTGGAGTGTAGACTGATGGTCCTGTCTTTCCAAATGGCTGGGTCCATGGTGTAGGCCACTCCCTACTCTGCCAGATCTTGTTACAGATATTGGTTAAGAGGTCAATCATCGCTTCTCCTCCTGCTTGAAGCAGTTCCGCGGGTATGTTGTCCACTCCCGCTGACTTTCTCTTCTTCAGATATTGCACCGCTGCCTCAGCTTCTTACCGAAGAATTGGGAGGATTTCTTCTTCTTCTCTGTTCTATTGACATGCTAGAACTGATGGGTCTCCGTTTGTGTGGTTGTAAAGGTCTGAGCAGTACTCTAACCGTCTATCCAAGACTTCTTGTTCTTCTGTAAAGCATATACCAGACTTGCTTTGAATCGTGGAGACCTTGAGTTGTTTAACATTTGTCAGCCACTTCACAGTCAGGTAGGCCTTCTTGCTGTTATTTTTGTTCAGACTGTTCTTTTTTTCCTGTCATTGATCTTCTATCCAGTTCTCCTATGCTGTGCGCATGCTTTTTCTGATGTCATTGTTGATTTTGCGGTAGGCGTCAGCTCCCTGTGAGGTATTCCTTTTCTTTTTCATCTCTCTTCGTTTATCACACAGGCTCAAAAGTTCAGGTGTGATCCACGGTTTTTTCTTCGGGCGGTGCTTGCCAAGGATCTCAGTGGTGGCATCTGTCACAGGTGAATTGAAGGTGGTACTCTTGGTCTTGACATCTACTTCACCAGCTCCCGAATTGAGCAGTGGTGCAAATTTCCCTCCAGTTGTGGCTTGGAATATGTCTGCCATTTCCGGGTCTAGCAGTTTGTCCAGGTCGAACTTCAGTCTGGTTCATTTTGCTGTGTTTATTCTCTTCAAGTGGAGCCGGAAGGACATCATCACGAGATCGTGGTCACTTCCGACGTATGCTCCTGGAAAAGAACGTGTCCTGCCAATGTTGATGCTTGATCTGAAGCGTGTCTTGACCACGATGTAGTGAATCTGGTTGTGATGCTCCCCGCTGGGACTGTGCTGTGAGCCTGTAAGGAACATAATAATAAACTTTCACCTGCACAAAGCTATACATATGTCAGCTCATACAACTGCTCCCAGGCTGTAAAGAAACAAAACCGACACTAACACGTACACACACGTACACACACACGCACGCGCACACACAGAGAGAATGACAGAGAACACGAATCGAGTACACCCTCCTATCACTGGTGCTGGTGTCAAGATCTGAGAAGTGTTGGGTCCACTAACAATGCACAGTTTAAAGGTCATCTCAGGGAAAATCGCGGTTCATCGCATTTTTCAAATCTACAAGAACGAACTAGAATGTTTTCTCTGAAAAAGCCGGTCTGTCGATTCAACAATGACATGCTATCCTATCCTATCCTTTCCTATCCTATCCTGTCTTATCCTGTTCTATCCCGTAACTCGAAAGTCGTTGGGGCACCCCAGATGATCGTTTAACCAGCGTAATCCATCTGCCTCTATCCTCAGCAACCCTCATGGCTTGGCTCAATGTCAAGCCAGTCCATTGTCGAATGTTGTCTTACCAACTACGTTTCTGTCTTCCTTTTTTTCTACCTCCTTGCACTGTGCCTTGCAGGATGGTCTTTTTGCAAGGCCTGATGCTCTGGTGACGTGGTCATACCATCGGAGTTTTCGTTTCTTTAACACTGTGAGCATGTCAACGTTCAAAGTAATACATATGCACAGTCGATTTTCAAACACGTTCAATTTCTGTAAAATTGAAAAATACAATTCACGCTTATCATGATCACAGCACAACTTCTTTCACGCTGAGGAGTGTTCCATTGTTTACAAATACAGCAGCATTGAAGTTCCCTATAGCAGATTCTGTTGCTTTCCTCCGCACAGCGTTCGTCGTTGTGGTTTTGCGTGTTTATTGAGGATTTCACTTAATCATTCTCCCCCTCCACCTCCCTTTCCCCTCAGAACGGCTACATCAACAATTCTTGTATCTTCAACACTTGTCTAAGGCGTGGATCGAAAGCACCATTCCGTTCACCGTTGATCAACACTGAAGGGCTTTCAATGCCCTGTTTGTTCGCTGGTACGAGCGTGGTTTCATTCATTTTTGTGTGGTGAGACAGCACAACGTTTTCTGTCTGTCTGTCTGTCAGTCTGTCTGTCTGTCTGTCTGTCTGTCTGTCTGTCTCTCTCTCTCTCTCTCTCTCTCTCTCTCTCTCTCTCTCTCTCTCTCTCTCTCTCTCTCTCTCTCTCTCTCTCTCTCTGTCTTTGAAACCCCCTCGAGCGTTTCCGCTTCCGGCTCCCAGTTTATCATCTGAAATCAGTTGAAAGCTTGGGCCGTTTAAAAGCAATTAGTTGTTTTTAGGTTTTAGTGTTTAGGATTATTTTCGCTGTCTTCCCTTGTGCAAACAGCTATGTGCCGTCATTTTTAGCATTTCCGCAATGAAGCTTCATTTGACTGGAACAACGTCTTGCTAATATATATATATATATATATACATTAAATAAAACAAATTCAGTCTCCAGCCGCAGATTGCGCGGTATTTGTATAAAAATCCTTTAAATGAGAGTATTTACCGAGATCTAGTCTGTGCACGCACCCGTTTTCCAGCGGTAGAATTTTAAAGATCCTGACACTCATATCCTAGTTGGGTGATTGTCATCTACATGAATACACCAAGCAAGTACTGGGTTCCTGCTCCCCCATCCCTAGTCCACCAGGCTTGTACTCCATCGTCTCCTCCTAGCCTAGGACAGCAGTTTAAGTACAATGTAAACTCCTCAAGAAACTTGAGTTAGATCCTGTATCGCCCAGCGCCTTGAGTAGGTCTTAACCTGGAAAAGAGCTTTATAAGAACACTAATAAATAAATAATGGCGAGGTTGAAGCCAATTTGGAACGACAGGACCATCAGTCTACATTCCAAAGTAAGACTGCTGCCCTCCCTTGTCATCTCCGTCTTCCTATACGCTTGCGAAACATGGACCCTCACAGCAGATCTACAACGAAGAATACAAAGCATGGAGAAGAGGTGCTACAGAAGACTTCTGGGCATTTCCTATACCCAGCACATCACCAACGACGAAGTCCGACAGACCATCACACAAGCCATTGGACAACACGATGACCTGCTCACAGTGGTGAAGAAACGGAAACTCCGATGGTATTGCCACGTCACCAGATCATCAGGTCTTGCAAAGACCATCCTGCAAGGCACAGTGCAAGGAGGTAGAAGAAGAGGGAAACCGAGAAAGAGGTGGGAGGACAACATTTGAGAATGGACTGGTTTGACCCTGAGCGAAACCATCAAGGTTGCTGAGGACAGGGAAAGATGGAGTACGCTGGTTACACGATCATCTGTGGTGCCCCTACGACCTCCGAGTTACGGGATAGGATAGGGTTGGATAGGAAATGTATAAATAAATAAATAAATAAATAAGTGTTCCAAGACAAAAAAAAGCAACGCATTTTGGCATGAAACTGCACATTCATGTGTTATTGATTGTTATTCATGTGTTATTGATTGATTGTATTTAATCGTTCTTACACAGTTCATGTACGGCACAAGAGGTGCCCAAAGCACTGACCGATACAGGATCTAACTCGAAACGTCCGATGCTCCCACTCATATGTGTTTGGATAGAAAGAGCAGGGTGAAAACGTTCGAGGCAGAGTTGATGTTTGGTCAGAGAAACATGCAAGTCGAGAATCCAGTAACGTTTAGATCATTCATCGTTTCGTTACCAGCGTTTCCGCCTGCTTTCTTCACAGCGTGCAGTAACGAAATTATTAGTTTTCACTGTGTGATGATGATGACAATAATGATGATGGTCGTGGGGGTGGTGGTGTGATGATGGGGGTGATGATGTTGTTGATGATGATGAATGTGGTATTCATGGTGGTGGTGAGGGTGATGATGATAATGATGATGACGACGACGATGATGTATGATGATGACGACGACGACGACGATGATGATGATGATGATGATGATGATGATGATGATGATGATGATGATGATGATGATAACGACAATGGTAGTGATGATGATGTTGGTGATGACGGAGGAGAGTATAAAGGACTAATTCGTGCACACATGTATTCCATTGCACGGACTTAAAAACAGAGATCCTGAAGCTCATGTCCTAGACTATAATAATAATAATAATAATAATAATAATAATAATAATAATAATAATAATAATAATAATAATTATTATTATTATTATTATTATTATTATTATTATTATTATTATTATTATTATTATTATTATTATTATTATTATAGCCTAGGACATGCGATTCAGGATCTTTATTTTTATGTCCGTGCAATGGAATACATGTGTGCACGAATTAGACCTCGGTTTTTACTCTCCTCAGTCAGAATTATGATGATGGTTATGGGAATGGTAAATGATGTTGATCATGATGACGACGATGCTGATTATGTGGTAGCTCTGGCGATGGTGGTGTCGGTGATGTTGCTGACAACGATGCTGATGACGGTTGTGTGTTGTTGATGAAAGTGGTGAAGTCATGGTGAGGTTTGTCAGTGTGTGTGTGTGCGTACGCACGAGGGTGTGTGTAGGTGTGTGTATGTGTGTGTGTGTTTAACGTTTAGGTGTATTTGTGTGTGTGTGTGTTTGGGTGTATTTATATGTGTGTTTGTGTGTATTTATGTGTTTGTGTGTAGGTGTGTGTGTGTGTGTGTGTGTGAGAGCCAGCGTGTGGGTTTGAATTTCCTTAAGAATCATATGAGTTTTTTGCTTACAGGTTTTAAATAGTTGGCTTCAGAAGAGGACAAACAAAGGTGGAAGTTTCGAGATTTCCATGGGGGTTGGGCGTTGGTTGAGCGCAAATGAAAGCAAAATATTTGAAGTAACATGAATTATACAAAGATGTGTTTGAAGTCGGAGGAAATATAGAACAACTCGTGAGAAGGACAAACGATTTTGAAGAAGCATTAGGAGGAGGAAAAAGAAAAAGCATGAAGCGGATGGCAAACTCGATCGCGCCTACGACGACCAACTGAACGTGAACTTTAGCTCTATCAGCTAAGCTGTTGTGGTAAGGAGCCTTCATCTCCTGGGTCGAAACCGCGGCCTTTACATGTAGAACTCATGAACTTGTTCTGTGCTTGATCTATTTTTACCAAAGAATTCATTATCCTTGTCCGGGAATCGAACCACCACAACTTCTTGGAGACCAAACTCGGGTTGTAAGCGAATAAATAAACTAATGTGCCAATAATTCGTGATCTCAAGTGGGTTTGCGATGCAAAACTGCAGCGGACCCGCAAAGGTCTTTTGGAATTCCGCACTGTAGCCCTAGCGGTTCTAGCTGTGCAGTTCCTATTGAGACTTACTTACACTCCATCTCCACTCGTCTCTCTGCCGCTGGTCCGTTTAAGCATCCCCTCGTGGGAGTATGTATGTATAAGTTTATAGTCCCCTCTCTTCCCAATCCGGGGGTTTCTGTATAAATAGTATCCCCACTTTCTGGAAATGTAGTGCTTTAAATTCCCACTGTCGCTGTCTTTCTTCCCTTGCTCTTTCTCATTCCTACTCTGTTCTATCAACCTACTATACTATCTTCTTCTTCGCTAGACCGGTCATCTACCTTTTTCCTTGAAAACTCTTACGGGACAAAACTCCTTATTTGTGTGTGAGGTTATAACAGCTTGGGAATATTGGACGCTTTCTGCCAAATGGTCACTAGAGCTTCCTATGATATTAATATTTAGCAATGTAGGCACTTTATATGTATGTGTATGTTGTTAATATTTTATAATGATGCTTGTATTCTATTTTGTTTTTGTTAACGGGAGTTCGATAAACTAGAGTATAGCCTCAGCGTCCCCTGCGTGGGATGCCTTTATTGTACAGTGACCAGCTGGTGGAGTTCCTTCAGCGTTACCACTAGGGTTGCTTCGGCATATCTTTTATGCGGATCAGGGGTGAGTCCTCTTTCAGCCAAGTTGTGGTCTTGATTTTGTGGTCCTGATTCGGCTCTTTGCAGTCCGCTGGACCATGTAAGCAATGAATAACTAACTAACCGCTTAAGCAGCCAGGCGTAGTGATTCCGCGCATTGCACTGTCTGCGTTGCGTATTTTTGCCTGAATTATTTGTATCCCTCACCTAGTAGTTCCGTGTTCGCGTGCGCCACTAGCCCCTTGCTGTGAAAAAGGTCAAACTGTAAACTGCTTTACGAACAAATTTCGGGAATAATACACTCTTCCGCAACATATATTATTGAGGTACGATTTTTTTAAACATTTATTTACAAAACAATGGTATATTTTCTGGACTGTTCTTCATACTAGCTACAAAGTTTTCTTTTAAAAAGGCGACTAAATGAGGATTGCAGTTAAACCTCAAATCCAGGAAGCAGCCGCAGAGACGAGTGGAGTGGCCGAACATAAATCTGGGCTAGTCTCAGTTAAGCGGTGTGCTAGAGAGTTATCTCCTTTGGCCCATAACAAAAGGAGAAGTGAGGGTAGGTCTGGCATCACCGCATAATACATCATTGCAGACGACCACTCTTCCAGTCATGTCCACAGGAAAGACAACCCAACAATCCCATTCTCCAGTTACCGTTCTTTATCTCGTCTACTCTTCAGCTTGGGAGATTAAGAGTGACAGGGGTCAGCGCTTTGCTGACCCTTAGGGACCGTAAATACAGGAAATGAGAATGGCACAAGGAGGGATTGGTCCTGTAGGAGAGGCAGTGGAATTGGGTGGGAGATGAGTTAACGGTGCCAGGAGCGGTGAGTGAGTACAGAGGGTGGTTGAAAAGTACCTCCCTATTTCAAATCGCTGATAACGTTTGTTAGTAGCAATGCATTTGTATCAAACACAACTCATTATGATCCTTACAATGCTAGAATGTGTGGACTTTTCTCGGATTTTCCTCTCGCCTAACGAAAAACAGCCTATACGGGCACCGTCACGTCACTCTGCCATGGCACGAGACCTAAGAAGACATCAGACCCAGTGTCCACAGGCTGGCCATTACGAGCTACTGTTGTAATTGCGAGATGAAATCAAAGCTCCGCAGCTAAATTCTAATACTGTAAAGATCACCAGACTGTTTGCAAACGTTATCAGAAATTTTCACTAGGGAGTAACTTGTCAACGATGTCAGTCTCGCAAGGGTGCTTAATTATCATTAGAAGGCAGGCTTTTGAGTATGGACTTCCCTTTGTAAAATATTTATTTGGATTTTTTTTCGGGGCTTTTTATACTCCTTTCAGCTTAGTAATCTTTATATAGAAGGATATTTTCAAAATAATTATTTGTTTACAAACAATGTAAGATTTCTCTAAATAATGCGTTTTGTCCGTAAATCTGAACAATATATTGTTTACGTAAATAAATCATGCTATAGGTAAATGAGACATTGTTGCTAACCAAGGAATTATTTACCTGTAATATGCACTATTTAGCAGATTGTGTGAAATAATGTATTATTAAGAAATGTTGCTAAGTAATGATTTGTTTCCCTATATAATGCATTATCTAGCAGAATTTGTTAAATAATGTAAGCCTATTATTTAAAACACTCTCATGGTTACCCACAGAGCTGCATGCCAGACTGGTTCAGAACAACAATCGGTGTGCGTCATGGATGCCTACTCTCTCCAACACTCTGCAACATCTTCCTAGAGCGCATCACATCAGATGCCCTTGCAGATCACGAAGGCACAGTCAGCATAGGGGGAAGAGCAATCTCCAACCTTCGTTTTGCGGATGACATTGATGGATTGGCTGGAGAGGCACAAGAACTTGAACAGCTGGTACAGAGGCTTGACATCACCTCCATAGCCTATGGAATGGAAATAAGTGCAGAGAAGACTCCATCTTTCTCTGTCTTCAGCAGCCCTGATGGCTTCGCTCAGTGTCAAACCAGTCCATTCTCGAATGTTGTCCTCCCACCTCTTTTTCGGTCTCCCTCTTCTTCTACCTCCTTGCACTGTGCCTTGCAGAATGGTCTTTGCAAGGCCTGATGATCTGGTGACGTACGTGGCCATACCATCGGAGTTTCCGTTTCTTCACCACTGTGAGCAGGTCATCGTGTTGTCCAATGGCTTGTGTGATGACACTGAGCGAAACAATCAGTGTTGCTGAGAACAGGGAAAGATGGAGTACTCTGGTTAAACGATTATCTAAAGCAATAATCATGTAATGTAAACGATTATCTGTAGTGCCCCTACGACCTCCGAGTTACGGGATAGGATAGGATAGGATAGGATAGGATTATTTAAAAGATGTTGCTAACCAATGCATCATTTACGTTAACAGTTCATTGTTTAGGGACTACAGTTTTCATTATTTAGGGGATTCCAGGATTCGCTGGAAAACTTGGTTTTTATAATTTGACTGCTTTCTATAATTAAATGCAAGGTCTTTTCAAAGATTGTGTATCCACAATTCATGTTATTTATTTATTTTTCAACATAAATCACTCTACAAATTCGAAGATAACACGTTTGTTACGTCCCGAACACACAGGAAAGGTCAAGGTCAATTTTTGTGCGGAAGTGTTCTATTTGCATTGACTTTTATCATGCAGTGTTCTGCATTTCGTTGACATTTTTAGTATTATGTAATCACATTATTTTCCCCTCCCGAACTGACAAAGAATGGCGGGCTGTAGCCCCAGCAACCTAACGTCAGTCGACGTAATAGGTGACGTAGGCGATACGACCAGCGGTAGAGCCCTTGGAGAGGTGACGTAAGTCTCTGCTAGGCAGTGTGGCCGTGTTTCATTGACTTTCTTCGTGTAATAATAACAATAATAATAATAATAATAATAATAATAATAATAATAATAATAATAATAATAATAATAATAATAATAATAATAATAATAATAATAAAAATAATAATAATAATAATAATGGATACTTTAGTATGTATACGGGCTTTTGCTCAAATCACCAACCGGGCTAAAAACGCGGCGACTTTTACCAACATACACGCTCACATACAGTTGTTCAACATTTGCAATCAGCTAAGGGGTAAGAGCAATGCAACATCACTCCCATCCACGCATCCACCATGTCAGCTCCCAGATGTATTTTGTAATTACTTTACACAGAAAGTGGCTGACATAAGGGCCGCTCTTGACAGCCATGAGATCCCACTCATTAACCCACTCTCACCTTCCCTCACTACCGCAAAGATGGAAGTTTTTCAACCAATAACAGAGCAAGAAGTCAAGAAAGTCATCTTAAGCTCAAAACCAACATCTTGCTCTCTTGACCCCATTCCTACCCCCATGTTGATAGAGAATCTTGACCCTCTACTCCCGACCATTACCCACATTATCAACGAGTCTGTCCTCTGGTGTTGTTCCGTCTGTGCTCAAAGCGGCTGTCATCAAACCCCTCCTTAAAAAGCCAAGTTTAGACAAAAATAATCTAAAGAACTATAGACCTGTTTCAAACCTCTCCTTTTTGTCCAGTCATAGAAAAAATTGTTCTCAAACAACTGTTTGCCTACCTATATGATAACGCTTTACTTTGCCCCAACCAGTCTGCCTACCGACCCTTCCACAGCACTGAGACAGCCCTCCTAAAGGTAACCAATGATCTGTTGCTGGCCTTAGATAATGGTAACGTCTCCGTTCTCACCTTACTAGACCTCTCAGCTGCCTTTGACACAGTCGACCACCACATTCTCTTTAACACTATTCAACACTACTTTGGAATCTCCGGCTCGGTCCTGGCTTGGTTCCACTCATATCTTTCTGACAGATCACAAGCAGTCACTGTCGATGGCTGTTTCTCCAGCACAGCAGAATTGGTGTGCGGCGTGCATCAGGGCCGGTGTTGTTCACTCTGTACACCAAGCCACTGCTTCTCCTGCTTAGAAAGCATGCTGTTGAGAGTCAGTCATTTGCAGACGACACACAACTTTATAAATCCACTGCCCCCTCTCTCATTAATTCCACTGTTTAGACTTTGGAGAACTGCATCACAGACATCAAGTCATGGATGACACTCAACAAGCTTAAGCTTAATGACGATAAAACCGAAGCCCTCCTCATTCACAAGCACAACACCTCCTCCTCACTCCCGCCTCTCCCAACATCGCTTACAGTAGGGACAACAAACATTCAGTTCTCATCCTCAGCAAGAAATCTCGGCTACATTCTCTCCGATGACCTGTCCCTCAACAACCACATCTCCAACGTCTGTCGCTCTGCATACACGGCCATGCGCCAAATCAGCTCCTTTTGCCACTATCTTACACTCACTGCCACCAAAAACCCTAGTCTGCGCTCTCGTCCTTTCTCGTCTTGACTATTGCAACTCTCTCCTCGCTGGCTCCCCAAAACACATCATTGACAAGCTACAAAAGGTTCAGAACTCAGCAGCTAGACTAGTATTCCGAGCTAAGAAACACGATCACATCACACCTCTACTACATTCCCTTCACTGGCTTCCTGTGCAAGCACGCATAGAGTACAAACTCTCTGTTCTCTGTCACAACTTCTTCACTGATTCTTGTCCCTCCTACCTTGCTGACCTGCTGTCTGTCTACTCCCCTTCACGCACTTTAAGATCTTCTGCTGAAACTCGCACACTCAAGGTTTCCGTCACCCGCACTAAGACATACGGCCAACGTGCATTC
>CM072515.1:3213327-3215827 GCA_036898135.1 Oncomelania hupensis | reverse complement strand
ATTTGAGCGAAGATTACACGTGTGCTCTTCCGCGTTTTGAGTATAAACCATTTGAGTATAAACCATTTGAGTATAAACCGTTTGAGTATAAACCGTTTGAGTATAAACCGTTTGAGTATAAACCGTTTGAGTTTTGCCGAAGACGCAGTCTGGTCCCACTTTTCCTATTTATAATACATATGGCTGTGTGTTATCTACTGCGGCGCGATCGAGGATCCACTTTCTTCGTTGCTATCGCGAATCCACTCTCCTTGGCAAATGCTCTGGTGGATTCGGGTGTCAGCTGCGCAGTACGAAGGAAGGGAGCGAACTGCTAACGGACCCGCTAGAACACGAAAACGATCATTGTACATTGATATAAAAACCCCGTGTTGTTGAAACGATGATTGAGGCAAAGTGTTCTCGCTGAGAAATTGCTTGCAATGATTTAGCTTTTGTGCTGGTTCTTTTTCCATTTCAAATCTCTCCGCTTCTATGACTTTAAGTTTTTTGTTTTGAAGTAAAATCGTATTTTGTCATCCTGGGTCTCTTGCCGTTATGAATCGCTGCTCAAAAACTTTATATTATTTTTTTTAGGAAATTGTATTTTGTCACCCTGGTTCTCTTTCAGTTTCAAATCTCTGCTTGAAGAGTTTTCACATTATTTTTGAAGTACAAAACGTATAAATTTGAGCACACTCCATTTGTGTGTGTGTGGGGGGGAGGGGGTGCGTGTGTGTGTGTGTGTGGACTCTGGGATCCCCCTACTGCCCCACCCCCACCCCTTTTTTTCAAAATGGCGCCGTGAGCGTAGCGGTTAGGCGTATTCTTGATTGGAATGTAAATTAACCTTTGCTGGTATTTTGGGGTCAGTTTTTGTCGATTTAACGGCACAATTATCCCCCAAGGTGGTTCCGCTCGCTACTTTTCACAGGAGTATCCCCCTTCCCCCCCTCCTCTCCCCCATCCAAATGTTATATTGGTCGACTAAGATCAGTTGAAATCACCATCACACTAGTGGAAGCAATAAGATGCCCAGTGCTCACGGCCACTTAATAAATTGTTAAATGCACGATAGATACAAGATAATTTATTGCCAAGTGAATAAGTTGTCAATGCTGCAGCACCACACACAAACGCACACATAAAACAAAGTGAGCAAGCTGACGGCAAATCACAATAAAAGGATCCTATCCTATCCTATCCTATCCTATCCTATCCTATCCTATCCTATCCTATCCCGTAACTTGAAGATCGTTGGGGCACCACAGATGATCGTTTAACCAGCGTACTCCATCTTTTTCTGTCCTCAGCAACCCTCATGGCTTCACTCAGTGTCAAGCCGGTCCATTCTCGAATGTTGTCCTCCCACCTCGTTTTCTGTCTCCCTCTTCTACTGCCTTCTTGCACCGTGCCTTGCAGGATGGTTTTTGCAAGGCCCGATGTTCTTCTTCAATTAAAGGATAAGAAGATTAAAGTCCTAGCAACTCGAATCGAACCTGAAACTTCTACAATGTAAGGTCGGTGATCTGTCGACTGAACCAATTCTGTTTATGCCATACGGAAAAAACGAAGGCAGAGAGAAAGAGAGAGAGTGAGAGAGAGAGAGAGAGAGAGAGAGAGAGAGAGAGAGAGAGAGAGAGAGAGAGACAGAGAGAGACAGACAGAGAGAGAGAGACAGAGAGAGAGAGAGAGACAGAGACAGACAGACAGAGACAGACAGACAGAGAGAGAGAGACAGAGACAGACAGACAGAGACAGACAGACAGAGACAGACAGACAGAGACATGGAAATTGACAAGGTAGTTAGCCACGCCCGCCTGCTTTTCGTCATAAAAACAGTAACAATAAATGAGTCTGTTTGCCTCGCCACACTGAACACACACACACTCATGCACGCCAGACACACACACACCCACACACACATATGCACACACACACAAACAAACCAAACAAACACGAATTTGCGCGCGCACTCACACACACACACACACACACACACACACACACACACACGCAGCACACACACTTACGACATATGCGTTCTTTTAGTATATGTCTCTGTATTTGTCTCTGTCAGTCTTTCTTTGTCTTTTCTCTCTCTTTCTCTCTCTTAATCTGTGTGTGTGTCTCTCTGTCTGTCTGTCTGTCTCTCTCTCACTCTCTGTGTGTCTCTCTCTCACTCTCTGTCTCTCTCTCACTCTCTGTCTGTCTCTCTCTCTTTCTCTCTCTCTTACACGCACACGCACATACACATACAGACTTCCTTTTATTCCTTTTGTACTACTGCTGTCTTTTTTCTCTTCCTCCCTCCTTCCCCTCTCCTCTACTTCCTCTTTCCATCCTCGTCATGATGATGATGATGATGATGATCTTCTTCTTCTTCTTCTTCTTCTTCTTCTTCTTCTTCTTCTTCTTCTTCTTCTTCTACTATTGTTGTGGTTCTTGTTATTGTTGTTGTTGTTATTCTTCTTCTTCTTTTTCTTCTTCTTCTTCTTTTCTACTTCTTCTTCTTCTCCTT
>CM072515.1:3185827-3208327 GCA_036898135.1 Oncomelania hupensis | reverse complement strand
CACACACACACATTCTCCATCCTTCTCTATCTTCTCCAACATCCACCACACATACACACCCCTCCACATCTTCTAAAAAAAAAAAACTGCTTCCAATTAGCTACTGTGTGGTTGGCGGTAACGCAGTCTGCCTGACAATCGTGTTTTGCAATTAAAGATCCCGCCGCCTCTTTGAAGAAACGTCCCTCTATCTCAAGTCTATAGGTCCAGATCTAGAGTTCCATGCGCGTCTGCTTCGTCTTCTTCTTCTTGTTCGTCTTCTTCTTCTTGTTCGTCTTCTTCTTACTGTTCGTCTTCTTCTTCTTCTTGTTCGTCTGCTTCTTCTTCTTGTTCGTCTTCTTCTTTTTCTCCTTCTTTTCATCCTCATTGTTTTTGTTCTTCTACCTTTTCCTCCATCTACACCTTCCCCTCCTCCTTCTTCTCCGCTTTCACCTCCTCTTCTGTCTTCCTTCTTCTTCTTCTTCTTCTTCTTCTTCTTCTTCTTCTTCTTCTTCTTCTTCTTCTCCTTCTCCTCATCGTCCTATTACGGTGGTTGTTCTCTCTCTTCTTTTCTCTTCAATGTTTTTCCTTCAGTGTTCTTTACATATAACCTCTCTGTCTGCCTTTTTGGTTTCTTTTCCAACTGCCTAAAACCCATCCCAAAGAAGCGAACTTTGCTCCGAATTACTACCACAAACGTCAACGGAATACAAATATACACCTGCCAGGCCTTTAGTAGTCGGCGTTCGCCAATGGTCTTACAAAGCCAAACAAATTTTTTTATACACAGCACAATTAAATAGGCATAGACAAATGTATTAAATGTCTTTCTTGTTTGAATGAATGAATTAATAAATGAATAAAGGTGATGTTATCTAGCACGCTAGGTTGTCATTTCAGGTGATTTAATCTAGCACGCTAGGTTGTCATTGTCAGGTGATGTTATTTAGCATGCTAGGTTGTCAATCTCAGGTGATGTTATCTAGCACGCTAGGTTGTCATTGTCAGGTGATGTTATCTAGCACGCTAGGTTGTCATCTCAGGTGATGTTATCTAGCACGCTAGGTTGTCATTGTCAGGTGATGTTATCTAGCACGCTAGGTTGTCATTGTCAGGTGATGTTATCTAGCACGCTAGGTTGTCATTGTCAGGTGATGTTATCTAGCACGCTAGGTTGTCATCTCAGGTGATGTTATCTAGCACGCTAGGTTGTTATTGTCAGTGATGTTATATAGCACGCTAGGTTGTCATTGTCAGTGATGTTATCTAGCACGCTAGGTTGTCATTGTCAGGTGATGTTATCTAGCACGCTAGGTTGTCATCTCAGGTGATGTTATCTAGCACGCTAGGTTGTCATCTCAGGTGATGTTATCTAGCACGCTAGGTTGTCATTCTCGGTGATACGAACCCTTGTTTATATGTGCAGCCGATTTTTCTCTTTACCTGGGTTTTACCCACACGGCTATCGCGGCTCTAAGCCTACAAATACACTACCATTGGCGATACGGCAGACGAAATTAACCATCCCAGTGAAGAAATGGATATGAATATGGATCTCAAATCAACACTCAACCACCAGAGCAATCTTGGTTGGAGATCGTGCTTACAAGCAAAAGAGAACTCAACTCGAGGCGTAAACATAGCCTTAGGGTGAAATTATACTGCCACGCGCGACTGAAGTGCGGACCGAAAAAAGTCGTGTCCTCTTCTTTATTTCCTATCGGTGATTATACTGACACGACTAGACGTAAAAAGTCGCGCGGGCGAAAAAAGACGTGCGTGCATGCAGCACTTCTTTTTAGCGTGCGGAAGGGCCCGCTCTCCTATCGAAGTGTTTCGTTCATCCAGTCTGTTTCCTGCCAAGATTGAGGACATTACATTACATTACATGATTATTTTTTTAGGTCCAGCGGATTCTTCCGAGCCAAATCAGGACCGGACAACCCCTGATCCGCATCAAAGATCTGCTGAAACAACCCTAGTGGTAAAACTGAATACTCTCCACCAGCCAGTCACTTTACAATAAAGACATCCCATGCAGGGGACGGCTGAGGCTTTACCCCAACTTATCGAACCCCCGTTTACAAAAACAAAATAGAATACAAACATCATTATACATTATCAACAAAACACATACATATAAAATGCCTACATTGCTAAATAATAACATCATAGGAAGCCCTAGTGACCACCTGGCAGAAAATTAAGCATCCAATATTCCCAAGCTGATCCAACAGACCTCATACACAAATAAGGAGTCTTGTCCCGGAAGAGTTTTCAAGAAAAAAGGCAGGGGACTGGGCTAGCGAAGAAGACGATAGTATAGCAGATTGATAGAACAGAGCAGGAATGAGAAAGAGCAAATGAGAAAGACAGCGACAGTGGGAATTTAAAGCACTAAATTTCCAGAAAGTGGGGATACTATTTATACTGAAACCCCCGGCACCCCAACGGGGGTGCCAAGATTGAGGACAAAAGATTGATTGTGGCGGTGCGCTGCAGAGAATTGATATATAACAAAGCGGACAAAAATCACAGCAATCGGGAACTTATTCAAAAAGCATGGGAAAACATTGCTAGGGAAATGGGAAACGAAGGTAAATTTCTCTCTCTCTCTCTCTCCTCTCTCTCTCTCTCTCTCTCTCATGTGTAGGCATGAATGAGCAATCATTTGCATAGGAGGGTGTGTGTGTGTGTGTGTGTGTGTGTGTGTTTGAAGTGCATCCCAGATACATTGATACATTGATTTCGATTATAGTCATTGTTTTATTGTTGCACTGCCACAAAACAATTTTTCGGTTTTGTTTACACAGTCGGAAGGAGTCGCGCGGACCTATATGATCACCACTTCCGACCTAGCTGCCCGTCCGTTTCGGTCCGCACTTCAGTCGCGCGTGGCAGTATAATTTCAGCCTTAAAGGGTGGCTTCTTTTCACTGCCATTTCTCCCATATGACTACGCAGCCTGTTACTGAAATTGCGGAAAGGATTATAACCCCTTAAAAGATTACAATGCACACAAACGTTGAAAATCACTTTTTAACCCCGAACAACCCACGCGCACAGACCCAACCTTTAGCTGATTGTCCGGCTTACCGTGACGTAAAATCTGTCTGATGACGGAATGTCTGCCTGATGACGGAATGTCTGACCAATAACGTAGTTGTGTCGTGTGAGGGCAAGAAAGGGTCGAAATCAATTTTATTAACAGGAAAGCATTACACTATATCGAAACACGTACTTGACCTCGCTACGCTGTCGTTTCTGCTATTTAGATACGTAGCTTTATAGGTGTCTCCATTCGGTGGTCTTGATTCCGGTCATAGTAGTCCCTTTCATACACATTTGGCAGCGAAGGGGTTCACATATTCGCTATGTATGTCTGTCTGTCTGTCTCTATGTATGTATGTATGTATATATCTATCTATCTATCTATCTATCTATCTATCTATCTATCTATCTATCTATCTATCTATCTATCTATCTATCTATCTATCTATCTATCTATCTATCTATCTATCTATCTATCTATCTATCTATCTATCTATCTATCTATCTATCTATCTATCTATCTATCTATCTATCTATCTATCTATCTATCTATCTATCTATCTATCTATCTATCTATCTATCTATCTATCTATCTATCTATCTATCTATCTATCTATCTATCTATCTATCTATCTATCTATCTATCTATCTATCTATCTATCTATCTATCTATCTATCTATCTATCTATCTATCTATCTATCTATCTATCTATCTATCTATCTATCTATCTATCTATCTATCTATCTATCTATCTATCTATCTATCTATCTATCTATCTATCTATCTATCTATCTATCTATCTATCTATCTATCTATCTATCTATCTATCTATCTATCTATCTATCTATCTATCTATCTATCTATCTATCTATCTATCTATCTATCTATCTATCTATCTATCTATCTATCTATCTATCTATCTATCTATCTATCTATCTATCTATCTATCTATCTATCTATCTATCTATCTATCTATCTACTTTCGCGGAACGGCAACGAAATGGCGCGGTGAAGCATGTTTGGTTTATAGCCCATGTTTGTCCCGTGCGGTTCCTGAAAGTGAACATATCACTTAACTGGGACAAGGACTCGTTACCATAAAAGCGTCAACCCATAAAACGAAGGGAGAAACTGAAGCGGGAAAAGTGTAACTACAAGAATTACGCCGTTCTAGTTCTAGTGCTATTATGCTTAAAGTAATATGTATGAAGAGGGAGACAGAAAAAGAGGTGGGAGGACATGTTTGAATGGACCGTCTTGACAAGGAGCGAAGCCATGAGGGTTGCTTGGGACAGAGAAAGATGGAGTACGCTGGTTAAACGATCATCTGTGTTGCCCCAACGATTTTTGGGTTACGGGATAGGATAGGAATATCTCCAACGGAGAATACAAAGCATGGAGATGAGGTGCTGCAGAAGACTTCTGGGCATTTCCTATACCCAGCACATCACCAACGACGAAGTCCGACAGACCATCACGTCACACAAGCCATTGGACAACACGATGACCTGCTCACAGTGGTGAAAAAACGAAAACTCCGATGGTATGGCCACGTCACCAGATCATCAGGTCTTGCAAAGACCATCCTGCAAGGCAAAGTGCAAGGAGGTAGAAGAAGAGGGAGACCGAAAAAGAGGTGGGAGGACAACATTCGAGAATGGACTGGTTTGACACTGAGGGAAACAATCAGGGTTGCTAAGGACAGGGAAAGATGGAGTACGCTGGTTAAACGATCATCTGTGGTGCCCCTACGACCTCCGAGTTATGGGATAGGATAGGATAGGATTTTTATACCGCATGCAAAGAGAAAGAGAGATAGAGAAGGAGGTAGAGAGAGAAAGAGAGAGAGAAAGAAAAAAAAAGAAAGAGAGAGAGAGAGAGAGAGAGAGAGAGAGAGAGAGAGAGAGAGAGAGAGAGAGAGAGAAAGAGAGAGAGAGAGAGAGAGAGAGAGAGAGAGAGAGAGAGAGAGAGAGAGAGAGAGAGAGAGAGAGAGAGAGATTTACCACTTATCTTTTTTTCGTGGGGGCTTAGTTGATGCTCCAGTTCTCCCAGGCTCAAAGGGACCAGGCAGTAAAATTCGTTTTAACAAGTTGTAAAACCTTTTGCATGGTTTTTAACGAGCGAGACATCTAATATATATGCTCGTTCTATTATAAAGACCAAATTGCGGCCAGGACCTCGGAAGGGTAAGACCTGGAGAATCAGCTCAGCTTTGTAAGGATTGAACTTCTCTGTTTATAATTTGGTCATTTTCTTTTCTGGAAAGCTTCGGTCTCATAGCCTAGATAGACCTAACACTTGAATACGTGCCTAAGACACTGCCGTACTTGGGGTAAGAGTATAAACCGAGATCTAGTCTGTGCACACACGCATTCCATTGCACGAAAGATCCCGACGCTCGCGTCTTAGACGGATGAGCGCCAGCTACACAAATGCACTCAGGAAGCACTAGGTCGTTTTGTCCTCCATCCCCGGTCGCCCAGAATTGTGCTCAATTGTCCGAGGAGTGAGACGTGGTGCTAAAGGCAGCAAGCGGGCGTCTTGGGCGACGTGAGTTAGAACAACAGCAAAAAAAGACACCGCTTGCAATGAAAGTACGTTGCGGGTCTAGTATTTCTGTCCCTGCGGGTAGAATTTTAGTTTCTTTCTAGGAAACTTAATTGGGATGGGTAGACAGACAGGCTCCGCACCGGTTGTACAGAACCAAAACGGCAAAAAGAGTATTTTATTTATTGGACAGAAAACACGTGTCAGGCTAGCATTTCAAAGAAGACGTAAACTGTCAAGAAGGAAAAAACGAAGAGGGAAACGATAAAGAGCGAAGTGGGGGAGAAAGAGGTGAGGGGAGAGAGAGGGCGAGGATGGAATAAAAGGAAAATGAATAAAAACAAGACAAGTGTTTGACACAAAACAGGTGTTGGCTTAGAATTTTGAAAAGAGTATAGATTGTCAAGAACTAGAAAATGTTCCATATACACATGGTTGCGATCACTCTGTGAGAACATAGACCGGGGTAATGTGCAATAGACCTGAAAAGGATCCAGGGAATATAAAACTGGGAAAATATAGACCTGAAAGGACTCGAGGAAGACCTTTTAAATAAAGATCAGAGGTTTGAGCGAACACAAACCAGAAACAGCTTGAAGGAATATTGATCTACAAAGGAGAAAACATAAATAAACCTGGGAAAGCTTAGAATAATAATAATAATAATAATAATAATAATAATAATAATAATAATAATAATAATAATAATAATAATAATAATAATAATAATAATAATCATAATCATAATAATAATAATAATAATAATAATAATAATAATAATAATAATAATAATAATAATAATAATAATGTATATTTGATATAGCGCAATTTCGTACAAATGCTCAAGGCGGTTTACAATTACATCCAGTTACACAAACATGCAACACATAGAAAGCACGATAATTAAAACCAACATCAGCAAACAAGCAAAGCATACCCAAAGCAAGACATCAACAACATAGCCATACATACAAAGCGCGAAAGGACATACAAGCACACAGTTAAACAACGGCAGTACAAACAACGTGGTCATAAAGACAAAAACACTAAAAACATACAAGCAAATCATAGTACAAGTGCATACCGGGCATCAACAAACCAGCGAAGCAAACTCGAGGCTAGACATTAAAATCAAGACATCAGCAAACCAGCAAAACGAACCCAAGCAATACATTACAGTCAACAACATAGCATAATATCAGCAAGCAAGAACATCAGCAAGACATGCTCAAAGCAAGAGAATACAAGCATTACAAAAGGCTTAACAACAAAGAATTAAATACAGATTAGACCTGGGGGAACAAAGGACTGACCCCATTTGATTTTGCGCATCGCGTTCAGAACCCACTCCCAAAAAGCACACCAACGCCGATTTTATTTTGAAAGGTAAGTTTGGGTTAGTTCAGACAGTTCTAAATAGAGGATTGTAACATGTTCCAGAAATATCCAAAGTCAAAACATACACACATGCGCGTTGTGTAATTGCTGTGAACCGTACATGGATGTAAATGTCGAGAAAACAGGACAAGGAATGTGTGCCTTTTTATCCGAAAAACGAAGAAGAAGAAAGCTGAGGAAAAATAGAAGGCGGGCAAGATCAGGGAGAAGGACAAGGAAGAGAAGAAGTAGGAGGAAGGGTGGGGGGGGGGGGGAAGCGATGATGATGATGATGATGATGATGATGATGATGATGATGATGATGATGATGATGGTGATGGTGATGATGGTGATGATGATGATGATGATGATGATGATGATGATGATGATGATGATGATGATGGTGATGATGATGATGGTGATGACGATGATGGTGATGATGATGATGATGATGATGATGATGATGATGATGATGATGATGATGATGATGATGATGATGATGATGATGGTGATGATGATGATGGTGATGAATATACAGATTTGGGGCGTGGTGTACCTAGTAAAACTATCAGGATAAAGTTTGTTTAATTGTTAATTTCAAAACAGCTGGAAGAAAGTAAAGAAGAAGAAGAAGAAGATGATGATGATGATGATGATGAGGATGATGAGGATGATGATGATGAAAGAGGAGGATTTCAAAGCAGCTGCAAACTATCCTGATAAGTTAAAGTGAAGAATTTAAAATGGCCGACCTCGTATTCGTGTAGAAAGTTCAGGAATGCAAATTAATGTGGAGAAAAGAGACGAAGAAACACTACATAGTGTACCGGAAAGATTAAAAAAAGAAGAAGAAGAAGAAAGAAGGAAGAAAGAAAGAAAGAAAGAAAGAAAGAAAGAAAGAAAGAAAGAAAGAAAGAAAGAAAGAAAGAAAGAAAGGCAACAACAAAAAAGGAAGGACATGAAGAAGTCATTTTACGATTAGCCTATATAATTATACAGAATGAAAAGGTAGGCCAAATATTCAGTCATTTTCTGTAATTTAATAGTTTTAATACACTTAATCCATGTGAAGTTGGAATGGCTTTAGCGAGTGAGTCAGTATTCAGTCATTTTCTGTAATGTAATAGTTTTGACACAATTAATCAATGTTCAGTCTAGTTGGAGTGACGTTAGCCACTGAGTCAGATGCAGTAGGTTTCGATATGTTGGCTTCTTGGGATCGTTTCTGCTAGGCTGCTTAGCTTCATCAGAAGCTCTTTTAACTGGTAAGTCTACTACGCAACAACGATTTCTTTTAACTGGTAAGTCTGCTAGGCAACAACGATTTCTTTTAACTGGTAAGTCTGCTAGGCAACAATGATTTCTTTTACTGAAACTACAAGATACAACATGGCGTGTTATACTTGTCCTCAATTAACCCCGTTGGGGTGCCGGGGGTTTCAGTATAAATAGTATTCCCACTTTCTGGAAATTTAGTGCTTTAAATTCCCACTGACGCTGTCTTTCTCATTTGTTATTTCTCATTCCTGCTCTGTTCTATCAATCTGCTATACTATCTTCTTCTTCGCTTCATCTACCTTTTTTCTTGAAATCTCTTCCGGGACATAACATTACATTACATTACATTATTATTGCTTTAGGTCCAGCGGACTCTTCCGAGCCAAATCAGGACCGGACAACCCCCGATCCGCATAAAAGATCTGCTGAAACAACCCTAGTGGTAAAACCGAAAGCTCTCCACCAGCCAGTCACTTTACAATAAAGACATCCCACGCAGGGGACGGCTGAGGCTTCACCCCAACTTATCGAACCCCCATTTACAAAAACAAAATAGAATACAAACATCATTATAAATTATCAACAAAACACATACATATAAAATGCCTACATTGCTAAATAATAACATCATAGGAAGCCCTAGTGACCACCTGGCAGAAAGCGTCCAATATTCCCAAGCTGATCCAACAGACCTCATACACAAATAAGGAGTCTTATCACGGAAGAGTTTTCAAGAAAAAAGGTAGGAGATTGGGCTAGCGAAGAAGACGATAGTATAGCAGATTGATAGAACATAGCAGGAATGAGAAAGAGCAAATGAGAAAGACAGCGGCAGTGGGAATTTAAAGCACTAAATTTCCAGAAAGTGGGGATACTATTTATACTGAAACCCCCGGCACCCCAACGGGGGTCTCTTCCGGGACAAGACTCCTTATTTGTGTGTGAGGTCTGTTGGATCAGCTTGGGAATATTGGACGCTTTCTGCCAGGTGGTCACTAGGGCTTCCTATGATTTTATTATTTAGCAATGTAGGCATTTTATATGTATGTGTTTTGTTGATAATGTATAATGATGTTTGTATTCTATTTTGGTTTTGTAAACGGGGGTTCGATAAATTAGAGTGCAGCCTCAGCGTCCCCTGCGTGGGATGTCTTTATTGTAAAGTGACTGGCTGGTGCAGGGCATTCAGTTTTCCCACTAGGGTTGTTTCAGCAGATCTTTTATGCGGATCGGGGGTTGTCCGGTCCTGATTTGGCTCGGAAGAGTCCGCTGGACCTAAACAACAATTATGTAATGTAATGTACTTGTCCTCAATTGTGTGTGTTACACTTTTTATTGTAAATGTTTACCTTAATGGTTTAAAAACATCTTGATTTACACACAGAAAACTGACATATTTGAGTAAGAAGAAGAAGAAGAAGAAGAAGAAGAAGAATTTTGTTTCTACTGCTACTACTACTACTACTACTACTATTGTTAACTACTACTACTACTACTACTACTACTACTACTACTACTACTACTACTACTACTACTACTACTAATAATAATAACACCCCCGTTGGGGTGCCGGGGGTTTCAGTATAAATAGTATCCCCACTTTCTGGAAATTTTGTGCTTTAAATTCCCTCTGTCGCTGTCTTTCTCATTTGTTCTTTCTCATTCCTGCTCTGTTCTATCAATCTGCTATACTATCTTCTTCTTCGCTAGACCAGTCATCTACCTTTTTTCTTGAAAACTCTTCCGGGACAAGACTCCTTATTTGTATGTGAGGTCTGTTGGATCAGCTTTGGAATATTGGACGCTTTCTGCCGTGTGGTCACTAGGGCTTCCTATGATGTTATTAATTAGCAATGTAGGCATTTTATATGTATGTGTTTTGTTGATAATTTATAATGATGTTTGTATTCTATTTTGGTTTTGTAAACAGGGGTTCGATAAATTAGAGTGCAGCCTCAGCTGTCCCCTGCGTGGGATGTCTTTATTGTAAAGTGACTGGCATTCAGTTTTCCCACTAGGGTTGTTTCAGCAGATCTTTTATGCGGATCGGGGGTTGTCCGGTCCTGATTTGGCTCGGAAGAGTCCGCTGGACCTAAAGCAACAATTATGTAATGCAATGTACTTGTCCTCAATTGTGTGTTACTCTTTTTATTGTAAATGTTTACCTTAATGGTTTAAAAACGTCTTGATTTACACACAGAAAACTGACACATTTGAGGAAGAAGAAGAAGAAGAAGAAGAATTTTGTTTCTACTGCTACTACTACTACTACTACTACTACTACTACTACTACTACTGTTAACTACTACTACTACTACTACTACTACTACTACTACTACTACTACTACTACTAATAATAATAATAATAATAATAATAATAATAATAGCTTCAATTGAATGAAAACTACACCAACCAAAAATATACGCATTTCTTTGCTCGCCCGTCCTGTCATGAAAATAGTTTGACTTCTGAAAAGCTTTTGAGAGCAACCTTTTATACACATTCTGTTAAATGGTTCCACTGCCGCGCGGCAGAAGTACACAACATCGTCTCTAGAGCTCTGCAATTATGAGCGCCAGTAAAAAAAGAAAAAAAAAGAAGAGGAGTTAGGAATGGGTATGCCAAGCAACATTCCCCCACCCCTGAAAGCGGAACCACTCTCCGGGCGTGGATGCTACTTCCGGTTCTTAAGTAACCATTTTCGTCCCTATTCACTTTCAGCGCGGATTGTGAATTCCCTGAAATTGCCTGGCGGGAGGTACAATATACGTTAAAGGCACGTTGACTCTTCTACTCTCTGGCACAATTTTCTGAAAGAAAAGTTTCAATATGTGGTATAGAAATGTGACAAATATAGTGATACAGAAACAAGCTGGTCATCATTAGACGTTTCACGTAACGGATGCAGGAACCATCTCTTGGGCTGGCTATTCCCCAGTCTGATATAGTATCGCCAAAGGGTGTACAGACCTTCAGAACTTATCCGTCATTCATTCACTCATTCATTCCCAGGCGACTGACGTTTTCCCACTTACTCCAATTTTGTAGGAAGAGGTTTCTGATTTTCGATTTCGATTTCACCGAATTTAGAGATATGTACGACAGTATTGCTGAATCACCTTTTATGCCTCAGATTAACTTTTAAGTACTTAAATGTAAGTTCTTAAATACTACAGTTAGCAATAGACAAGTCGTGTGACTTTATGGTGCATAGAAACCATTAAAAAAAAAAAACACGAATAGAGCGTAGGGCCTAATTATGGAACCGGATATCTTGTACCCCTAGCACACTTTTCTTTCGGTACACTCACAAGATATTCTAATTTACATGTGCAAAAAGATACGTTGGGCACATGTAACAGCATGATCCATCGGCATCGTTAAACTAATGAAAAGGTGTTCTTGCAGCTAAGACCTAAAATCTTATGGTAACATAGACCTAAAATTAAAACTACATAGACCTAAATGATCAAACAGACTTGGAATCTATAGATCTGAAAAGCTTAGGAATAGATGATAGACCTCGTGCAACATTAAAACAAAACTGAAAAAGGTTTGAAGTGCAGAGATCTCGTGGAACATAAAACCCGAAAAAAAAGGTTCTTGAGGAAAATAATACAACCTGGGGAGCACGACCTAAGCAGGTTTGGGCTGTGACCCTAAGCCCTGGAGGGTACCCGGGCTGACAGGGAACAAGGAAGTATCCGAAGGGTTGATTCAGTTGGTCGCTTCACCAGCCGCTAATAGGTGTGCCAGACGAATCAAGGCTAACAGTGTTTGTCCACGCTTTCTTGACGCTCAGGTCTCCAAAATCAAGTTGACTCATCTAATTGGCTGTCCGACCTACCCAGCCTGCTAGTATACATTCAGATCCCAGTTATCATCATTATTGTCGTAGTCGTCGCCGTCATCGCCATCACTGTCGTCGTCGTCGTCGTCCATCTACTCCTTCTTCTTCCTCTCCTCATCCTTCTCATCACCTTCATCATCGCCCATCATCATCGTCATCATCATCATCACCACCATCCTCCTCATCATCATTATTATCATTATTATCATCATCGTCGTTATCGTTCATCTCCTCTTCCTAATCCTTATCACCATCATCATCATCATCATCATCATCATCATCATCATCATCATCATCATCATCATCATCATCATTACCATCCTCTTCATCACACTCGTCATCATCATCATCATCATCATCATCATCATTATCATCCTCTTCATCATCATCATCCTCATCATCATCATCATCCTTCTCCTCCTCATCATCATCATCTTTATCGTCGTCGTCATTATTAATATCATCATCATCACCACCATCACCATTATCACCACCACCATCATCATTATCATCGGCCTCGTAGTTGTCATCGTTATCTTCATCGTATTAGACGACGTCAGGACAAAGGCAGCATAAGATTACAGCACAGCACAAGGCAACGCAAGCCAAGGGCCCAACAATACTTGCGGCACAGGGCTAGACAGCCCAAGACAAGACAAGGAAATGAGGTCAGATTGCAATTAAGGGTGTGATGGCACGACTCATTGCTGTAACGCAGTTTAGGTGACCGCGAGGACAGCTGAGCGGCGCTAAGTGGGTTAAGGGAGGACTCGCTGGCAAAGCCAGGATGGGGTCAGCCCTCTATTCCTCCAGCTCTAATTTTCTCTAGCTCCCCTAGGTGGATATGCTCCCTCAAAGCTTTTGAGGTCGTTGTTCAAGCCTGCCAGATCCTATGCCGCACCCTCCTATCCCCCCTCCCCCCCACCTCCCACAACCAAAACCTTCCCCCAGGTCTTTGTTTCCCAGACCTATATTTCCACACAATCCAAATCCCCCACATCCATCCCCCCACCCCCCACCCAACAAGGAATATGATCTCCAACATCTTAACGTAGTTTTTTTTTTCATTTAATTTTTCTATTTAGTTGACGCGTGTTGTGTGTTTATCTGTGCGTGGTAATGTGGGTGTGTGTGTATGTTTTGTGTGTGGGTGTGGGGGTGGGTGTGTGTGTAGATATTAGCGACATATGACTTAATCATACACAATGATTATTGTGCTAGGTTAGTAATTGATATCGTTTTAATACATTGTCGTGCACTAACGACTGTATTTCTGATATTAATATTTTAATGAATATATTCATAACGAAGCTTCTTTTTTTATGGGTTTTTGGTTTTTTTATAATGACACACATGTGGTGTATAAGATGGGTGCGGGTAAAAAAAAACAATGAACGAACCTAATGTAATCTTTTGTGATGTAAGCGTAAGTTTGTAATAATTGTCTTTTATTATGCATGATTTTATCTATTTAGATGCGACCTAGATGGCGTGCACAATTCCTTCGATGGTAATGAAACAAAAGCGATGTTTGATCGAGTGCATGTGTTTTATGTATTGACTATGTAAAGCGCGGTGAGTCTGGTCGTAGGCTGGAGTACCCGCTATAAAAAAACCCGTTATTATATTATTATTAATGAAGACTTGTTGAATGGAATGGAATGGAATTATTGTACAACTAGTATTACAATTACTGTATGATCACAAACATTGGTAGGGGAACGCAGACCGTTGGGAATGTAGGTCTGGGGCTTGGAAACGTAGAATCCGGTGGAACATTGGATATTTTCACAGCCAGAAGAAAATAGATGACCATCGCAGCCTGCCTTCTTCTTTCTGGTCCAACATCCAGCAGTCTTTTACTGCTGCTGCCGCTACTACTGCTACTAGTAATACTATTGCTGCTGCTGCTACTACTACCACTACTATTAATACTATTGCTGCTGCTACTACTATCGATAATACTTCTACTGCTACTATTAAACCTATTGCTGCTACTATTACCACTACTATTAATACTATTGTTGCTGCTACCACTATCGATGCTACTACTACTGCTACTACTACTGTTGTTACTACTACTACTACTGCTGCTACAATTACCACTACCATTTTTTCTTTTCTCTTTTCTCTCTCTCTCTCTTTCTCTCTCTCTCTCTCTCTTCCTCTCTTTCTCTCTTTCTCTTTCTCTCTCTCTCTCTCTCTCTCTCTCTCTTCCTCTCTTTCTCTCTTTCTCTTTCTCTCTCTCTCTCTCTCTCTCTCTCTCTCTCTCTCTCTCTCTCTCTCTCTCTTTCTCTGAGTGTGTGTATGAGGGTGTGTGTGTTGATTTATGTTTTTTTCTTCCCATTGTAAACCCCCTCCCCAAATTGTTTGGGCCGGAGGCCCAATAAAAACAGTGTCAAAAGTCAAAAGTCAAAAGTCACCAAAAGTCACAAGTCTCTCTCTCTCTCTCTCTCTCTCTCTCTCTCTCTCTCTCTCTCTCTCTCTCTCTCTCTCTCTCTCTCTCTCTTAATGTTTCGACTTTGACTTCTCTCTCTCTCTCTCTCTCTCTCTCTCTCTCTCTCTCTCTCTCTCTCTCTCTCTCTCTCTCTCTCTCTCTCTCTCTCTCTCTTAATGTTTCGACTTTGACTTCTCTCCTCAAAACGCCATCTCTCTCTCTCTCTATCTCTCTCTCTCTCTTTCTCTCTCTCTCTCTCTCTCTCTCTCTCTCTCTCTTAATGTTTCGACTTTGACTTCTCTCCTCAAAACGCCATCTCTCTCTCTCTCTCTCTCTCTCTCTCTCTCTCTCTCTCTCTTAATGTTTCGACTTTGACTTCTCTCCTCAAAACGCCATCTCTCTCTCTCTCTCTCTCTCTCTCTCTCTCTCTCTCTCTCTCTCTCTTTCTCTCTCTCTCTCTCTCTCTCTCTCTCTCTCTCTCTCTCTCTCTCTCTCTCTCTCTCTCTCTTAATGTTTCGACTTTGACTTCTCTCCTCAAAACGCCATCTCTCTCTCTCTCTCTCTCTCTCTCTCTCCATTCGGCGTTCGACTCTCGAGGTGTCAACACCTAAGCAGCTGAGCTCTCGCAATGCAGTATGAAGACAGTATCACAGTATAACAGTATGGGAACGTTTTTGAGTTGGACATGAAAATTTATACACGGCTCAATGTATTATGATTGCTGCAACTACATATAAAGATTGAAAGAAGTGGAAAATAGTCTGCAAAATTGTACGCCGATTGGTTTTCTGTTTAAATAGAGTTTCTGAAGTGGACCATTCTATGTGTGATGCAATCATGCGAACGGAGGTTAGAGTTCCAGCACATCTGATTTTGGAAATTCGGCAAATCTATATTGACCTGAGACTGTGAATAATATCAATATGCCTGCGTGTAATGATACTTTTAGGACAAAGTGTGGTGCTTTTCAGTGGACCTTCTTTAATTTCATGAAGAACAGAGCGGACTTTGCAACAATGTTTAGTTCACGTGTACTAAAACTTACTTGGCCAGCAAGATTGGCTGATACACTTTTAATTTGCACAGTACTGATGGCGTGGTGTGACACGTGTATTGCACAACCTGGCAGACAGAGGATGGATGCTTGCTACACAGTGAACTGTTGTCAACAATCACAAGTTACCTTGTTACTACATCCAGCACATCATTCAGTTTTCTCGTGGTTTGAATTTCTCGCTGTCGAGTGTAGCATGTATCGAAGACCACGTCAAACAATGATCATAGTGCTACGAATTAGCTGGTTAAAGCTGGGCGTATTTACACTGTGCCTCATGCTAGTATTACAACACACTGTCGCCACATACAGCAAGACAACGGGGCTTGATTTCATGGCATCAAACATGTCTACCACGAGTTATAGGAACCCTTCGACTTGCGAATTTCTCCTACTGGCAGGTGATATTGAAGAGAACCCAGGGCCTCAGGATCAGAACACAAACGACTTGATCATAAATCTCGGTGTCACGTTATCAGCGAAGATCGACGGAGTGTCGCGTGAGGTGGCTTCCATGTCTCAGAATCTGATATCCCTGTCAGCACAGATGAGCGTCCTGAGGGGCGAGCTACAACAGAACAAATCCGACATTGCGGCCATGATGAACAGAAATGAAGTGCTGGAGGACAACGTGGAGGAACTCAAAGAAAAGCTGGAAAATCACGAAATCATGATGAAACATAACAACATTATCTTCTACGGCGTCAAAGAAGCTAGCACGAAGGAAACAGAAGATGTCTGTGTACGAACAGTAGTAAAAATTCTGAATGACCATGACTCGACGAAAACATGGCTGGCTGGCGATATTTCATGCTCCTACAGGCTCGGCAAGAAAGACAACATAGAAACACGCCCAAGGCCCTTGATAGCGAAAATGATACGGTACAGAGACAAGCAAAACCTAATCGCTAGTAAAGTGATGAGAAGCAGATTGGGCAAAGTGGGCATTCGCATGGACGACGACCTGACTAAGAAGCAAAGAACCAAACTGAGTGCGCTGCGTAAGGACGGCTATTTGGCGTACTACCGGGGACCAAGATTGATTCAGAAGATGTTGCAGAGAAATGAATCTGCGCGTCAACAAAGTAACACAGATCACAACGGCAGGGGTGAAGGGGGCCCCGAGCCTATAGCACAAGTATCTCAACCACTGACGACTGATGAAGACTGGATACCGTCATCGCAGACACTCGGCGCAGAAGCAGACAATGTCGAACAGGCGGCGCAATGGACCGGTGAAAGCGTGAAAGACTCATCAGGACGTCGCTTGACTCCGGGGTCGGCTGGACGTGGACGTGGCAGGCAGTGCTCTCCTAGAGGCGACAGAAACGGTCGCAAAATGGGTACTTGTGGTGACGAAAACGACAATGTGGTTCTTCGCGGCCTTGGCCGTGGATCTCCAGTGCGGGCTATTAAAAGTCATATCGATAAGGATGGGGTTGACAACACTCTGCTTCCTGCGATAGAAACATCTGCTTGTCGTCCAAGGACAAGACTTCAGTCTCGTGATGTGCGGCCCTCAGGAACAACGGCAGGCAGCAGCCTGTCCCAGGGAAGAATCGACGACATGCTACGTGGTCAGCAATGAAGGTTTGCAGTCTCCACCCCTAGTAATGTAGGCAGTAATGAAATTTCGAGTAGTGGGGACGTTAACCACAGATCCTTAACTCCATTTGTAAATGCTCAGACTCAGAGGCAGCTCGTAACACACTCCCCGGGTCAACAACTTCGAATATTAAATTGGAATGTTGAAGGTTTGAGTAGTAAACTTAACGATGCTGATTTTATGCAGTACGTCAACTCCTTTGATATTGTGTGTTTTACAGAAACGTTTCTTGAATATAGGCGTCCCCTTGATTGTTTTTCAGACTTTGTTCAGTTTCTTAACCCCGCTATTAAAATTACTCATCATGGTCGTAGTTGTGGCGGTGTCATGATCATGATCAAGCGTAGGCTGGAAAAATACGTCACAATTCTTGACCAATCATTAGACAATATGATCTGGCTAAAAATTTGCAGGAAGGTTTTCTCAGCAAGCAAAGACGTTGTATTTTGCTGTCTGTATGTGTGTCCATATGACTCGCCTTATTATAGACAAGATCACGTTAATGTACATTCAACCCTCCTTATTACAGAGCAGCGTCTCCTGGACTTTATAGATCAATTTGACAACTCTTGCTATTTTATGATCTGCGGAGACTTTAATGCCAGGACTGGGGCTTTGAATGCTATAGACACTGATATGATGGAAGAAGTCCAACAGTTAACTCGGTCAGACTTGTATTCAACTCGCCAGTCAGAAGATAAGGTAGTCAACGTCTTTGGTCGCCTTTTGCTGGACATGTGTTCAGCTTGTAACTTAAGCATTTTAAACGGGGCGTGTAAGGGCGACGAAAAAGGACATTTTACTTATGTTTGTTCAGCCGGTTGTAGCACTATCGACTACTTTGTCGCCTCACCAGTATTGTCGGCAACGGCTGAACTAAGAGTGGCTGAACGCTTTGACTCCAAACACTTACCTGTAGAGTTAATATTTTTTGGTTGCAAAGAGGTAGTAATTAAAGCCCACCCACTCTTTATTAATAAGCTGGTGTGGGACGACACAAAATTAACATTGTTTTTGGAGGCAGTCACAGGAAACAAGTTCCAGTCTTGTGTGGCGGAAGCGACAGCACTACTTCACGCGTCAGTAGACGATGCAGTGGAACGTTTTAATGTAGGCCTGTTGCAGGCATCCCAATGTATGCATAAAAAATTGTATGTAGGCACAGTAAATGGTTTGACGTGGAATGTAAAGTTGCCAAACGTAATACACGGCGGCATTGGAGGCAGTTTCGTCGCGCCAGTTGCGAAGAGGCTAAGAGACGTAATAGACTGTTGTATGTGGAGTGTAGGAAGAACTACAGGTTATTGCTGAAAACAAAAAGACAATTATTCAAAGAAAACAAGATTCTCAATTTAGTGTCAAAGGCCAAAGACTCGAAACTATTTTGGAGTGAAGTCAAGTCTATTTGCCAGTCTACCAGAAGCAATCCTGACATAAGTTCTGATACATGGTTCAATCATTTTAAATATGTATTTAATAAGGGTGATGATCAGGCAGACGTGTTACCTCCGTCACTTCAATTATATGAGGAACCAACAAGCATTGAATATTTGGATAGGCCCTTTACTTGGCAGGAAGTGCTGTCAACAATACAGCATTTGAACATGAACAAATCTCCTGGACCTGACGGTATTCTTGCGGGAATGCTAAAGAGCACAGTCACTCAGAGCCTTCCATTTATAGTCGAACTTTTTAATCACATTTTTGACACGGGCGTTTACCCAAAAGCATGGACAGGAGCAATTGTAGTCCCTATACACAAAGCTGGTAGTACAGAAAACCCAGATAACTACCGTGGAGTGTCTTTGCTGAGCATTCTAGGTAAGGTCTTTGCACAGATTCTGAACAGGCGTCTGACTTCATGGGCAGAGGAGAACAGTAAAATAGACGAAGTACAGAGCGGTTTCAGGGCAGGATATTCAACAGTGGACAACATATACGTACTTTTTTCTATCGTTCAGAAATATTTACTTAAAAGGTCTGGCAAAGTATATGTGTGCTTTGTCGACTTCCGAAAAGCATTTGATTGTGTGAACCGTGCTGTTTTGTGGAACACTCTTAGGAAGGCTGGGGTGGGTGGTAAAATGCTGAAGGTCTTGCAAAGTATGTACAGAAGTGTCCAGTCTTGTGTTCGCTGTCCAGATACTCTTACAGATTTTTTCGAGTGTCCTTTCGGGGTCAGACAGGGTTGTGTGCTTTCTCCCACCCTGTTTTCATTTTTAGTGAATGAACTTGCTCTAGAAATAGCAAATAAAGGGCTGCATGGAATACAACTATCCCCAGATATAATTCAAATTCTGATCTTGTTGTTTGCAGACGACGTAGCATTGACATCGTACTCTGTAGTTGGACTTCAAAACCAAATCAATATTTTAAAACAGTTTGCTGACCAGTTTTGCATGGAAGTGAATTTGGATAAGACTAAAGTAATTGTTTTTAGAAAAGGTGGATTTTTGGCTAAAATAGAAAAATGGTCATACGGTAACCTACCAATAGAAGTTGTGAATAGTTACAAATATCTAGGCCTACACTTCACAACAAAACTTTCAATGACATTGGCCGTAGGCGAATTAGCTTCTAAGGCTAAAATAAGAACTATTCACATTTTAAGATGTCTTTTCAGACTTGGGGATATACGTAGAGATATATTTTTTAAGATTTTTGATGCTCAAGTTTTACCAGTACTCATGTACGGAGCAGAAATTTGGGGACTTCAACAATTCGATAGTTTGGAAAAGGTCCACCTTTTTGCTTGCAAGAGATTTTTGCATGTCGGTCAACAGACGCCAAACAAAATGATTTTCGGAGATCTGGGAAGATATCCTTTGTATATTACATCAGCGATTAGGTGTGTGAAATATTGGATAAAGCTAATGGGGTTACCCCGGGAAAGACTTCCAAAGAAGGCATATATTATGTTAGAGACCAAATGTGTGATGCAGGCAAGAAATCTTGGGTGTACCACCTTAAGATCCTCATGTTTGATAATGGGTTCGCAGACGCTTGGACTCAACAGAGTGTTGGAGATATTCCTGCCTTTATTAATTTATTTCGTCAAAGGTTAATTGACCGTTTCACACAGGATTGGAGCGTTGCCTTAACAACAAGCGACAGATTTGACTTTTATGCATCATTTAAAAAGGTTTTTAAAGCTGAATCTTACTTTGATTATCCCCAGTTAAGATGTTTCAGAGACGCCTACACTCAATTCCGTTTTGGTATCTCACCCATTAACACCCATAGGAAGCGTTACCGGACAGAGGCGTCTGTCAAGCAGTTCTTCTGTCCTGTGTGCGAGGAGCGTCTCGAAGACGAGATTCATATTTTATTTGAATGTAATGCCTATGATGAACTCAGAGACGATGTCCAAATACTGAAAACGCTGATCCAAGAAGACAACCATGATGCATCAGTTGTGATGTCAGCGGGCGATGAATTATCCATAATTGAATTGTCTCGTTATCTGTATAAAGTTTACAGGAGAAGGAACGAAAGAGGATTGATTGGGGATTAAAGATAGTGTGAATGCTTGCATGTTAATCAGCTTTACATAACATTCTCCTTATTCTGAACATCCCAGTTTTTTATTACATTATGTTTGCCATTTTGTATTTTTCTACGTTATTATTCCATAGAGAATGAAGGAGCGAATGTGTGAAATGAACAAATAAGCAAAGAGATCGTGCCTAACGCCAAGTCTTTTTGTCTGTAAAGGGTCATTCGGATCGTTTTTAACTGACAACACATGCGCATGTCGCTATAAATACAATGTAGATAAACTGTTTTCCTTTAAAGAAGAGAATGAAGATAAGAGCGCAGTTTGCTTTCACGTACCAGTTTGTTAATGTTGCACACATAAGTAGGACGTTTAAACTTGGTATGACTTCTAGTTGGTAAAACACTTGCTAAGAAAAGAAAATGATAAGATGATGTTAAACAACCAACCATAGAGATTGGAAGACTGTGCGTGTGAAAAATCGAAAAATCGAAGACTCTAGATCTAAGTTAATTAGCAACTTTCTTGTTCCAGTTGATAGTTTTGTTTTTACGATAGTGCGTATGTGTTTGTAAAATATTGTGAGACCTGATATTTCGATGCATCCCCCCCCCTCCCCCCACTTTCCCATTTGAAATGAACGTGTTGTTTATTCAATAAAATGTCAAAGTCAAAGTCAAAGTCTCTCTCTCTCTCTCTCTCTCTCTCTCTCTCTCTCTCTCTCTCTCTCTCTCTCTCTTACTGTTTCGACTTTGACTTCTCTCCTCAAAACGCCATCTCTCTCTCTCTCTCTCTCTCTCTCTCTCTCTCTCTCTCTCTCTCTCTCTCTCTCTCTCTCTCTCTCTCTCTCTCTCTCTCTTTCTGTGTTTTCCAATCTTATTTTGGAGCGACTTCTGTTCTTTTTTTAAGTTCCAATTTAGCGCAGTTTTGTTCTTTTTTGAAGTTCCAATTTAGTGCACCTCGACAACGCACTGGAAAGTGGGCGATGTTTACACAAAGTTAACCTCGGCATTGGTTTCTGTGCTCAGTGCACAGTCTCAGCAGATTTGACCGTTATTCATTCCTTCTTCCAACACTCCGTGCATCCTTCCCGAAAACCTTACCTTACCCGCCTCCCCCCCCCCCCCTCTCTCTCTCTCTCTCTCTCTCTCTCTCTCTCTCTCTCTCCTCCACCCTCTCGTATTCTCGTATTATGCTTTTTATCTATTCCACACTGCGTGATTGACTCGCCGAGATTGACGTTCTAGGTTCACTCCCTCGGATGAGAGTATAAACCGAGGTCTGGACTGTGCACGCACGCATTACATCGCACGGACTTTCAAGATCCTGACGATTTTGGACGGCTGAGTGCCGGCTACACAAACACATCCAGCGCGCACTAGGTCCCTGCTCCCCTATCCCGGTGGCGCAGGATGGTGCTCAGTCGTCTGGGCGTCACGCTATGCGCCCAAAGGTGACAAGTGGACGCCCCGGGGAGAGGAGTGGGGGGTTGGCGAGGGCTTGAGTTAGATCCTGTATCGGCCAGCGCCTTGAGTAGATCTTGAGCTGGAAAAGCGCTATATAAAAGTGATTAAATAAATAAATACGTTCTCCTCTCCTTGGCTTTAGTCTCTGTGGCTGGTCACGAGCGGATTGCAGGTTGTCTTGAAGTATTACATCATCGCCTCGACTCGGCACATATCCTGTCCGACAGTCTTCCCTCCCCCGTGGGGGTGCCGGGGATTTCAGTATAAATAGTATCTCCACTTTCTGGAAATTTAGTGCTTTAAATTCCCACTGTCGCTGTCTTTCTCATTTGCTCTTTCTCATCCCTACTCTGTTCTA
>CM072515.1:3090827-3180827 GCA_036898135.1 Oncomelania hupensis | reverse complement strand
AGTAGACTCATTACTATTCGTTTTGTTTTGCAGTGGTATTTCGCCCTGTCCTGAATCCTGATTTTTCTTCAGCTATGATTTGTTCTGCTTGGGGTTTCAACCCGTTGAGTATTATTTTCAGGAGGACCTTGCTGGGATGGTTGATGAGGCTGATATGGTGCTGTAGTTTTCACACTACTGAAGGTTACCCTTTTGGGAAAGAGTGATAACAAGTGACTGGGTCCATGGTGTAGGCCACCCCTACCCCCCTCCCCCCACTCTGCCAGATCTTGTCACAAACAACATTGGAGAATGGACTGGCTTGACACTGAGCGAAGCCACGAGTGTTGCTGAGGACAGAGAAAGATGGAGTACGCTGGTTAAACGATCATCTGTGGTGCCCCAACGACCTTCGAGTTACGGGAAGGATAGGATAGTAAAGGATAGGAAAGGATAGGATGGGATGTAATGAAACTGAAGATGAAGCTCATCCTATTCATTACTGTCGTTTGTACAGAGATATTAGGATGCAATAGTTACTCGGCATTAGCGAACAGTTCATGGCGATATTACGTAATGGATCCACGCACTGAGGTGATTCGCAAATTGCCTTTTCGTGTTTTCTACGCATTGCGTCAAAGGCAAACGTATATGGACCATTGTCTGTAGGGTTAAGTTACTGTAATTATGACACTCATTTTCAGAAAAAGGAGACGCGGATGGGTGTCATCGTCGCCATGACATTCTATTTGCCTTTTACTGTTTTCCATGTACTGTATTGTGGCCTTTTCTAAGGGCCGGTGCCTTCAGGAATTACATTTTAGTTCGTTCATTGTTTGTTCGTTCGTCATTGTTCTTATTTTTGTTCTTCTTCTTCCTTTGGAATGCCCTTTAGGCCGGATGATGGTTTTACATTAGAGACAACTAAGTGAAAATTAGGGGAGAGTACACACCACCAAATCCTGGTTTCATAAATGTTTCAAAAACAAGAGTTATCTCCTGTGAATCAGGAGTAGAATACTCAATAATTTTTTTAGTCTACAGCAATAAAAGTTATCTTGAGTTATCTCCCTCGAAAGTGTGTTTACAAACTGTGCATGTTTCAAAATTGTTCATTGGTGTGAGCACTCCAAAACAGCCAATTAAATTGCTCGTTATATTTCCGCATCACCACTGTATTGAAACCACTGAGCTCTATATATAACTGGAGTGCGCACGTCGCGCGATGGAAGTAGAACTAGAGGGAGAAACAGGAAATGCGTATCCGCCATCTTGCGATGGTCTAGGAAGCGTCAACAGAGAGGTTCGAAGATGGTGTTCTGTTGTGCCATTAACTGTTCTAACCGCAGCAAACCAGGAAGCAGAATTAGTCATGGCATTACATTTCACCGGTAAGCACTATTATTTTATTATTTTAGTGATCTTCTCTCTCTCTCTCCATCAATTCAAGATGGCATTGTATTATTGCTATCAGTGCGAAATGAAAACACGTAGCCTACGCTTTGTAACCTACTTACCTAGCATGGTTTTGTACGATTCATGTAAACTACTTGAACGAATGTCTGAATAATTGTAATTATAAATTAACGTATTGATTACTTTGGGATTATGAACTTTAAATTGTTTTAAATTGTGCACGAGTTGTACGACCCCATCACCACTTCATCTTTAATTAGACTGTCTGATGTTGAATGTACTAGAGGTCATAACTATAAGCTTACTAAGCCCCGTAACAATACTCGCAAATTCCCCCCAAAAATTACTAGCAGAATCATAACAATCTGGAATAACCTACCGTCCGAAGCCGTGAATGCAAGCTCACTAAATACGTTTAAAAACTGTCTGGATAAGTATTTTAGAAGTTATCATTACTCCACGAAGTTGGAGGTTTGGTGATACATTAATAAATATATATGTCAAAATTCATAGACGGTAACCATGGGTTGCGGGTTAGCGACCCTCATTAAGACATAAAATGAGGGCTAAAGGCTTTTAGCCTGTGCTGTGTGCCATACATTACAACTACTACAACTACAACAACTAAACATTGATATGTTTAACACATCGTGCTGTATTCTTTGTACACACCCCCACCCCACCCCCACCCCCTTTTCCATGTGGGGCCTTAATTGGCCTTAATTGGAATAAATTCAATGCAATGCAATTCTCTCTCTCTCTCTCTTGTGTCTATCTTGTCGTGTATAGGCTAGTATACGCCAGACTAGGCCTACTGCCTACTACTATAGTACTAGGCTACTGCTACTGGTTTCTTCGATGGATAAATTTCAGATTCAAATCTCTAAATGAGTAATTAAATCTCTCTCTAACTCTTTCTGTATACCTGTTATAATGTTCTTGCGCTACTTGACTTTGGTGACACATCAACTGAATGTATTGTATGCACGTGTTTGTGACTGTTCTGTAGTCTGTACTCAAAAGTACTGAACTAGTGCTTGAAGCATAATATTCTTTCTTGTTTGTGCCTATAGGTTTCCAAAGGATGAGCAACTAAAGAAAAGATGGGTTGCCAATCTCCGCAGGGAGAACTTTACACCTACAGACTTTAGCAGGATTTGCAGTCAGCACTTTGAACAGCAGTTGATTGACCGTACTGGGCAGACAACCAGACTGAGACCTAATGCTGAACCTACTCTGTTTGATTTACCATCACATCTGCAAAAGGTTTTTGAAACAATTATTTTTATGCGTTTTTAATTACTGTTTTTTTCTTCTACAAACTAGAGTTATTAACACCTTTTTCTGACATATGGATTGATTACTTGTTTTATTATTTTGCTACATGGGCTTTTTGCTTTGGAAGTGGTTTAATAATAATAATTGTAGCAGGAGCCGGGTATAAACTATAGGTAAATTAGATTCAGGCAATGGTTTTTAATTAAATAAATATTTGTCAAAATACTTCTCGTTGCCTTAGTAAACTATCTTATGACACTCATATTTTATTTATCCTTTTCTTTCCTTTCAAGTTTGTGTGATTTCATTTTGAGCAGTCGGTATGCATAGTTTATAGTACAGTATACAATAAACAATGGTCACCTCATAGCTCTCAAGTGAGGTTATTGAAAACTGATGTGGGGAAATTGAATTTAAAAAGTTACTGTAGCTTTCTTGTGTCTAAAGTTGTAATGTGTTTTGTGTACTGATCTATTTTTAATTGAAGATTTGTTTCTATATTTGGTGAATAATCCACTTGCCCATTGGCCTAGTCAATTTCAGAATTAACTAAGACTAAGTGTAAAAAAAATCAGTATCCTGGGTCTTCATTCACAATTTTTGCAGTGCTTTTACTATAACGTTATGACCAAAGCTAATTAATGGATAATTAATTAATAAATACATAACAGGGGTCGAAATTCGTGCGTGCCCCGAGCCAAATGCTACGAAAAATTACCTCGGTTGGCTCTCAAAAAAATAAGAATGAGGAGAAGGGCAGATATCAAGGACAAGGTAGTTGGCATTGTTGACCAGCCAACAAACACCGAAATACGTCGTCTGCTACGGCCCTTGCTTCCGGTGTGTCGTCTTGCAGAGCGGCCTAAAGTAATCCGTATTTTCGCGTAGTTACCCGCGAGTTGTCGTCTGCCAATGGAGGATGTTCCCAATCTTTAATTTACTGTACAGTGTAGTAAATTCTTCAGTGACGACTATTAAATCGTATTACTTTTTTTTCATGTTCTGGTATTTTCCATTATATTTAACCTATTTTTATGATTTTTGGCTCTCAAAATCAGAATGGGGCACTCAAAGTTTTTGTCTAGGGTGCCCCGTTGGCACTCAAATAAAAAAGTTAAATTCGACCCCTGCATAAGCAATATTTATATGATAAAAAGGAACAAAAAAGTATTGAAGTAGACTTGTTATATAATTATTATTATTTAAAAGATTAATTAAAATAATTAGCATCCTCCCCTGCATTAGATTTGTTCCCTCTGACACTTGTTTTATATTTAACATTATTGTACAGGAAAGTATTTCAACAACAGTGTTAGATTGTTCATTCTCTTTAAACTAATGCATATATATGTTACAATAAAATAATGCTCAACCATGTTTAATTATTAGTAATTAATGTTGTATGTTTTTGGATTCAGTTCGATATAATCTGTTTCTATGTTGTTTCAGCGGCTTCATCGCCGGCCAGCGCCAAAGAACAGGACACAGCGTGCAGCTGTTGACTCTACTGGGGCATCTGCAGTTTCCCAGCCACCAGGTCCAAGCAAGTCTGCTGATGATGATCACACCTACTACACCTCAGAGAGTCCACGGAAAATGAAAAGAAAGATAGATACTTTATATTCTGAAAATGAACAGCTAAGGAAAAAAATCAAGGGTGTACAAACAAAGCAGTGTAAGCTGAAAAAAAAAGTAGAATCTCTAAAAGTTGTAGTTGAAATGCTGAAAGACAAGCATTTTGTTTCAGCTCAGTGCACTGATTTGCTAGACTCAGTATTTTCAGGGGTCCCAAACGATTTAATGAAAAGGATTATTTCTAAAAAGGGTAAGACCGGTGCTGGAGAATACTGTCCGGAATTGCGGTCATTTGCAATGACATTAAATTTTTACTCTGCAAAAGCATATCGCTTTGTGAGGAAAACATTTGACCTTGCATTACCGCACCCTGCAGTCATTCGCAGGTGGTATTCCTCCATCTCTGGTGAGCCTGGCTTCACTGAGGAGGTGTTTAGAGCCCTCAAAGCCAAGGCATTGGCTGCTGCAAGAGACGGGCAGCATATTGTTTGTGGTCTGCTCATGGATGAGATGGCCATACGCAAACATGTTGAGTGGGATGGCAAGAAGTTCAGGGGGTTTGTTGATTTAGGCACTGATGTTGACGATGACTCTATTTCTCCTGCATCTGATGCTCTTGTGCTGATGGTGGTTGGGCTGAATGGAGCGTGGAAGGTACCTTGTGGTTACTTTCTAGTTGATGGCTTGACAGGAGATGAAAAAGCTAACCTTATCAGAACCTGCATTCAGAAGCTGGCAGATATAGGTATAAAAATAAAGTCTTTGACTTGCGATGGACCATCCGCTCATTTTCAGATGCTAAAATCTCTTGGAGCTGAAATTGGCAAGGATACTCTGATTCCTACATTCTTTCACCCATGTGACTGTTCTTGGAAAATCTGCATCTTTCTAGATGCATGCCACATGCTCAAACTTGTCAGGAACACTCTTGCAGATCAAGGTCACTTACATACTGCTGATGGCAAGGTCATTGAATGGAGATACATTCAGGCTTTGCATTCTTTGCAGGACAAAGAAGGGCTCCGTCTGGGAAACAAGTTAAAATCAGCCCATATTAACTGGCATAAACAAAAAATGAAAGTCAGTTTGGCTTCTCAAACATTGAGCTCAAGTGTTGCGGACGCCCTTCTTTTTTGCAAAGATCACCTTAATCTGTCTGAATTTCAAGGATGTGAAGCCACAGTTGAGTTTATACGCATTTTTGATCATCTGTTTGATGTCTTGAATTCAAGAAATCCTCTGGCAAAGGGCTTCAAAAGTCCATTGAGATGTTCAAATTTTGGTTACGTTGACAGCTTTCTGTGTAAAGCAGAAAATTACATCACTTCATTGAGATGTCCCAAGGGCACAGAAATTCTGCTATCTAAACGTAAAACTGGTTTCCTTGGGTTTCTGTTGTGCATTAAAAGTGTCCGCGTGATGGTTTTGGATCTTTTGTTTTCTCCCTCCCCTCCGATGACATACCTTTTAACATACAGGATGTCCCAGGACCACATTGAGTTGTTTTTTGGTGCAGTGAGGTCTGCTGGTGGATGTAATAACAATCCCACGTCGATACAATTTATGTCCACATACAGAAAGCTGTTGATGAGACACAAAATTGAAGGGGGGAGAGGAAATTGTACTGCTCTGGATGACACACAAATTTTAGACACAGTTGAAGATTTCACAGGGTCTGCTCATCTTGAGCGCAGGTATTGTAATCCAGAATGTGACAAGGGCGCCTGGGAAGACAATATTCCAGTACATTTGCTTGATGTAGAGCCTCTCTCGGAGTTCAAAGAATCTGCAATATCATACATTGCTGGATATGTGGTACACATGGTCTGCAAGAAAATAGATTGTCCAGATTGTATAGATGCTCTTTTTGAGAGTGAAGAGGATAAGAATTCATGTAAATCTTCTTTTGTTCACTTTAAAAACAGAGGTGGTCTTGTGCTCCCTTCCCACAGTGTTGTCACAGTTTGCTTTGAAACTGAAAAGTGCATCCAGAGAGAACTTAAGATGACTAAAGGAGGGTTACCAAAACCATCCTATTTGGCCCATACCATTAATGCAACAGTTCTAAGGCAGACAACACAGAAGCATCTCTTTTCTAGTCTTACCTCTCATATGTTTGACACAACCCCTACAGCAAATCACATTTTCCAACTGATTAAAACGTGCACTGAGTGTTATGTAAAAATACGCATGCACCATTTGGGCAAGATGTACACAGAGAAAATCACAGGCCAGAAAATCAGGAAACAGTTTTCAAAAATTATTTTGTTTAAACATCAGTAGAAAGTGCATAATCTCATCAACTTTTGGGTTCTAGTGATGTTTAGTACATGTTTTTATCCAGGGTGGCGCAACTGTGCAGTGGTTTGGGCACGCACTAGCAATGCTTCATCAGGGCTAGAAATTAACTTTTTTCTTTGGGGGCCACCGGGCCCCTTGATTTAAAAATTTGAGGGCCCACAAGCAACTTTCGGGGCCCAACTTGAAAAATAAAGCATGAATATTTTAGTGCCGTCATTTTGTTGTTAATATGCTTAAAGCACAGTGTTGCAAAATTGCAACACTTTATCTTGGATTTTTTTTTTTGGGAAGCTTAATTTGTGTTAACATCTGTATTTATGCTGTTTTTTTTTTAAATCTTTAGATGTGTATGGGTGTATGTGTGCTTGATCATCTTAGATGTGTATGGGTGTATGTGTGCTTGAATTCACCATTTAGTTGAAACATGTGGTGACAGAGACAGAGTGGGGGGCAGGGGGGAGGGGGGGGGGGAAGAGGACGTAGGGAAAAGTAAAAGTGGGGCATATGATAAATGCATGCATGACAAATTTCACGTATTGTTAATGTTTGATTTTATGCAAAAAGTTGTGCGCGCCACGCTGAAATGGCAGTTTTTTTACTTTTATGTATTGCATTGTGAAAGTTGGACACTAAAGACATATTGTATTGTAATTTTAACCTGAAGCATGAATATTTCAGTGCCGTCATTTTGTTGTTAATTTGCTTAAAGCACAGTGTTGCAAAATTGCAACACTTTAATACCTTTATCTTGGATTTTTTTTTTTGGGAAGCTTAATTTGTGTTAACATCTGTATTTATGCTGGTTTTTTTTTTAAGTCTTTACTTTTGGCAGGCTACAGTTATCTCCATTACAAAAATAAAATAATTATGGTCTGTTGATGTCTGTGTGCTCATAAATAAATTCTTTTACTTGCGAGTGTGTGTGGGTCAACAACATAATAACATTCAATAATTTTTTTCTCCCTTTCCTTTTGCTGTTTCTGCCGTTTTCATATTATTTTGAGAAAATTACATGAACAAAAAGCAAACAAAAACAAAAAGCACATGAACACGCATAGAACTCGAAGATAAAAAAACCAATAAATTTCAATTTCAAAAGGAAGCTAGACTAAAAACAATGTTTTTTTAAAATTATTGTTAGTAGTACTTAAAATATAGTAGGCTAGTCACAGGCCCAGAGCACTATAGGCCTACGTAATTAGGCTTCTTCTAACACATCAGTGATGACTGATGTGTTAGAAGAAACCTTACGTAGGCCTATACTATAGTGCTCTGGGCCTGTGTAGTAGTAGACCTATTATAGGCCTAAGTATTATTATTAGACTATTATTTTTTATTTTTTTTATTAGTAATAGTAACCTTGTAAGCTGTGTAGTCTACATCGCAAAAATAATTATAGCCAAAAACTACTAAGCGTACGCAAAACAAGTTTTTCCTAGTAAACGCTACAGCGCTCTTCTATCGGACAAGCCATCACAAGATGGCGGATACTTTCTGCCGCTTTCTGTAGTCCATGCGCACTCCAGTTATATATAGAGCTCAGTGATTGAAACCGGAAGTTTATGTATTTTATAGTTTGTGGTGGCGTGCGTTCCTCTTTCTTTGAACATTCTTTCTTTCCTTTGAATGCCGGTGCGTTTTAACTATTTTACATTATTATTTAATTTTGTTTGTGTCTTCTTTAATTATTTCATTTAAACGTAATTACGGGGCGTAAAAGGTAAGGTTCAAGCACAGGCTCTGTCAAAGTCTTTTCTTTCATTGTTTGTAATTGTAAACTCGTAGGCCTCCTACGTATAGTAATATAATTGAGGCTTACAAAAGACGAGATTTCGCAGCCTTTGGTTCAAGGTGGTCGATTGACAGAGGAAGTCAATATCCAGATATATACTCCCCTCATCCTTGTTGTAACAGCTCAAAAGTCATTTGGCTTTTTTTTTTTTTCCAGTGCTTTACATGCTGTTAACAGAAAGAAGCCTTACAAAGTTACAAGGCCATAATAATTATTAATATACATGAACATCCACATTGCAGACAATATAAATATCTTTATTTTTGTCGGAAATACGTAACCAATGATATTAAGGACAAACGAATCCTACTCTGAGGTCGTAGGGGCAGATGATCGTTTAACCAGCGTACTCTAACTTTCTCTGTGCTCTGCCACTCCTCAGCAACCCTCATGGCTTCGCTCAGTGTCTAAACCCGTCCATTCTCGAATGTTGTCCTCCCACCTCTTTTTCAGTGTGTGGATCACTGGATGCTTCAAATACTACTGAATCAGTACGGATCGTAGGCACATGATTTTGTAAATTTGTCATAATCCTATCCTATTGTATCCCGTAAATCGATCGAGGTCGTAGGGGCACCACAGATGATCGTTTAACCAGCATACTCCATCTTTCCCTGTCCTCAGCAACCCTGATTGTTTCGCTCAGTGTCAAACCAGTCCATTCTTGAATGTTGTCCTCCCACCTCTTTTTCGGTCTCCCTCTTCTTCTACCTCCTTGCACTGCGCCTTGCAGGATGGTCTTTGCAAGGCCTGATGATCTGGTGACGTGGCCATACCATCGGAGTTTCCATTTCTACACCACTGTGAGTAGGGCATCGCCAAGGTAAGGTTGCTGCGCTCCCTTGTCATCTTCATCTTCTTATATATCTTGCGAAACATGGACCCTCACTGCAGACCTACTCATTGAAGAACACAAAGCATGGAGATGAGGTGGTACAGAAGACTTCTGGGCATTTCCTATATACCCAGCACATCACCAACGATGAAGTCCGACAGACCATCACACAAGCCATTGGACAACACGATGACCTGCTCACAGTGGTGAAGAAATGGAAACTCAGAATGTCAGATGGTATGGCCACGTCACCAGAGCATCAGGCCTTGCAAAGACCATCTTGCAAGGCACAGTGCAAGGAGGCAGAAGAAGAGGGAGACAGAAAAAAGATGGGAGGACAACATTCGAGAATGGACTGGCTTGACACTGAGCGAAGCCATGAGGGTTGCTGAGGACAGGGAAAGATGGGGTTCACTGGTTAAACGATCATCTGTAGTGCCCCAACGAGTTACGGGATAGGATAGGATATCTGGATATTGTAGAAGTCACAGTGCGTTGATGATTGAATCAATGCATGCACCATATACTAATAGTAATACACAGTAGTATGAGACCTGAGCAGAAGCAGTTTACAAGACTTCTGTCGCCTTGAATGGGGGAAGATAGCTGGTATATAACGTTTTACCCTGCTAAGTGGCTGGTTATCTGTTTATGCATGTTTATAGATTTGTATTTTGGTATGGAAGTTGTTTTTGATAGTATATCAAATGTATCAATATTGTATGTCCATGTTTGTAATAATTTTGATGTTGTTATCTCCTTCCTTACTGCACTGCTAAACAAATATCCATGCCTTGTGTTTGGACAATAAAGAATCTTGAATCTTGAATAAATTATGCATTCACTCTGTTCAACATCAGAAACAGTGTGTCCACTTCATTGTCACCATAGCAACATAGAACTAGAAGTAGACAAACTGTTCTAATTAAGTGTACTGGTGTCTATGGTATGGTCCAGCACACTAGAAAAACTCTTAAGTTAACTTTCGGACTGTCTAACCAAAACTTGTAAGTTTGGGATGGAGGATGTGAGAGGAAAGTTGCAGGGGTAATTTGGTGTAGAGAAATTGATTTTAAGTCTATACAGTAGTCTTCTCTTCCATGCCAAAAAGATAATGCAGTCAATCACACACACACAAATCCCATCCCACAATGCCCTACACCAGTACCACCCCACAGGCACTTGTATCTGCAGACCTGAGTGATAGTTCTCCGCAAAATCGCAAAAATCCGCGAAAACGAAAAAAAAAAATAATGCGAAACAATCTGCGGACACTTAATTTTTTTGTTTTTGTTTTTTTGTTGTTTTGTATCGGAAGACGAAAGTTGCTTTACTCGCTTCCGGTTTTGCGGCGCCATACTTTGTTTTGGAATAGTGGTGCAGCGTTGATGGTTTCTGTGTATATATTTTCGCCGTTCAAGTTGTGGATTTGTGGACGTCATCAGACTCATTGGACTTCAAAATGTCTGTCACAAGGCGTGAAATAGTCGCACGTTCCGCGGAAACCTCTCTTAGATCACTATCAGGTCTGATCACAGGCTGTGAAGTCTGTAGGCCTCGCCTCAATTACATACAATACATAGAAGGTCCTCCACTCGGTGACATCCGGTTTACGACTGACCCCCCAAAAACACCTTTCCTACCTTTTGTGCCCACTTCAAACTCAAACGGAGGGGACAGACGAATCGCAAACACTCATAGCAACACATTCGTTACACTTCCAACGATGTCGGCTCTAAATTCACTGCGAATTTGGTCAAAAACGCAGTCACATAAGCTGGTTCGAATTAGGACACCACGCCGCTAGTCGATCCCAATACATAGCAGTTCCTTTACGACCTTTCATTGGTCGCTAAGAATACGCGCTATTAGGCCTAATGAAGGGCGGACTACTCTAGCGATATCAACAAATGATCGTTGGAGACTTCAGAATATATCGCTAGAGTGGTCTCCCCTTCATTAGGCCTAATAGCGCGTATTTTTAGGCGACCAATGAAATATCTTAAAGCAATTGCTATATATATTAGGATCGACGAACGGCGTGGTGTCCAAATTCGAACCAGCTTGTTGTGACTGCGTTTTTGACCAAATTCGCAGTTAATTTGGAGCCGACATCGTTGAAAGTGTAACGAATGTGTTGCTATGAGTGTTTGTGATTCGTCTGTCCCCTCCGTTTGAGTTTGAAGTGGGCACAAAAGGTAGGAAAGGTGTTTTTGGGGGGTCAGTCGTAAACCGGATGTCACCGAGTGGAGGACCTTCTATGTATTGTATGTAATTGAGGCGAGGCCTACAGACTTCACAGCCTGTGGTCTGATCTGGACATGTGAGCACATATGCCTATAATACAGATAACCACAGGGAGATGCGTCACAGGCATAGGTGCTCGCGTGTCCAGATACAAACGCCTGTGTTCCACACCTTACCCCATTCTCAACTCCATTTGACCACTGCATCTCATTTATAATAGCTACCTAAAACAAAGCGAAAAAAAAATTAAATAGAAGAAGCAGTTAATTGCAAAGTTGCTCCTCACTTTCTCCAGATTTGTGTTATGTTGATGTAGATCTGTGTAACGTTTACTGGCAGATGGGGACGGTAAAGTTGAAGAGGATCATCAAGACCACAGAGAGCTTGGGCTCAGACTTAGAGCCTACCTCTCCACAGCTTTTCCATTGCTCTACAAGGGCTGTGGTTCTTCCTGCCTTGACAATGATGGCAGCATACGATGACATCTACCGATGACGTCTCCCCAAATTGCGAGAGAAACGCAGTGACTACCCCACCAATAGATTGCACGGCCCCCCTTGCTCCATGAGTGGCAGAAAGGTGAGGTAGCGGTAGTTGTAACAAAATAGATAACCCCGCAATGTAATAAAGGACAATTATCCTTTCCACTTTTGCCCACACAAAACAACATTGAATACTCTTAAACTCCTCACCCCTTTCCCTCTTCCATTCCTGTGGCTAGCCACTGATTCCCTGTATCTGTTAAATCTTTGCAGTTCTATCCTCACCACCCAACCAGCAGAGTCTAACACGCTTGTTAGTGTTAGTTCCAAAAATACCAAAAATACAACACAGCAAACTTAACCCTTTGCTACTGGCAAGGCTCATTCATGCCCGTGAGTTCACTGCCTTTGTTTCCTCGCGATGCCATTCAGGTCCGCCAACTAGTCTACCACGTCGCAACTGTTTAGAAACGGTCAAACACAATGCATCGCTTTAAAATTTATTCCGGTAAAAACTTTCGTTTCAGGTTTACTTTTTCACTAGATCCACATGGTGCAATAGGCTGTGATAGTCTTTTCATGGTGATTTTTTTAAAAACCAGGATCTTTTGGGCCAAGTTTTCAGTGTCACAAAGATGGAGGAGGATGATATGGTGTTCGATTATCGGTGAAAGCGATGATAACAATGACTTTATGGGCTTTACACTAGAAGAAATAGCAAAAGAAGAGGTGTCTGATGTTGACTTGGATTTAGCAGTAACCCCAATTCGTTTTGATTCTGACAATTTTGACGATCAGCAGCACTCACAGAACTGACCGACAGATGATCAGTCATTTAGTCATTGGTTTTATTAACTATAACTAAGTCAACGACCGAATGGGTAAAGAAGACACCAAAGTTGCTAACACTGTTCAGTTTGTTTCTACTTTCTGTTTCTTTCCACTATCAGTAGCCCTACCTGTCTTTTTCCTTTTTTTTCTTCTAAATGAAAAGTAGAAGAAAAATAAACAGTTTCTTCAATTACATTTTTATTACACTGTTTAGTGTTTATTCCTCTTTTTTTCCTTCCATTTTGATAATGTTATTTCCTTTAAGATCAGCATTCCTTGTGCTTTTATTTAATAAGAGGTTGTTTTGTGAGCCCTGATTAAAAGGAGTTCTGATCTGTGAAAACATGAAACCCTTGTCTTTGCATTTTTTGTGTGCATTTTTGTACCAACCTTACACTTTTTAAACACAAAGTGGTATTTTTCATCACAGCATGTTGTAATTTAATTGGGATTTTTTCATGAGCGAGGTGTGAAAATTTTGCGGAGTTCCTTCCCTTGTGTTGAGTACTAAATAAGGGGAAGCTCAAGCCTGGCCTAAGTGGCATTGAGTTAATCAAGCTAAACAATGAAAATATCTTGCTGAATTATTTCCATGTTTGTTCAGATACTGCGATGGTGATAATATATCAGTAAGAAACTATATGAACGTTCATTCAACTGGGTATCAGTTATACATGTTCGTTCAAGTAGATATCGATTATATTAATGGCTGTTTAGAGTTGAAATACCTATAAATCTGCATCTGAAGACTGTAATGATTTGCAATGAAGCAGTTACTAGAGTTAGGTTACATAACTTAATTTGCCAGCAGCTCAGTAGTGGTTAAACTGCACAATTGAAGGTAGATGGACTTGCCAAACGGCAGATCTAGCAGAGTGATGCTATCATTGCTGTTCATCCTAGCCACAAAGACAGACACTCAGACAAACCCCCTTTACTGTTTCCCCCTTTTCCCTCACCCCCATCCTGCTAAGAGGGCGACAGGTGTAGAACAAACACATGAAACCCATCCTGCTATACACTACATTATACATAAGCAGCCTCATCTTGCTACCAGTGATATCGTATGTTACCTCCCTTGCAGTGCTAGATGCAAAAGAGCGCAAAAATTCAATCCGGTATAATGTTATAATATCTAAACTCAGTCACTCTGCTGCAAAAGATGAGCAATGTAATGATTCCAGTGTTTCCGAGTACGCACAGTTGTCAATTACGCACAAAATATGAAAAATGATGCAGAAAAGTGTGTATGCATGCATCCTGAGGACGTAAACGAGCGTTGTGGCCAAGTGGGCTGAGGCGGAACTAACTTGCCTCGTCCGCAGGCCAGAAACCAATGGCGCCTCAAAGGTGTGGGATCGATCCAGCATCTGGGCGTTATGTTTCTACGAATATTATTTACTTTCGACTCGGGCAACGTCTCGGGGGTTTTCTCCGGGTACTCCAGTTTGCTCCCCCAGCAAAATTTGAAAAAAGACACAACTAATGTTAGGTAGGTTGGGTTTGGGCGCACCACAGGCTGCGACTACGCCTTCCCCAGGGGATGTGGCCCAGAATTTCCCGATAAAAAGGGACAATAAAGCATTAAAAATAAAATAAACATTTTTCCCCGATCGCTGTAGTCAGAAGTATGACAATGAGTGGCCTCATTCAACTAATTCACGGCAACTCCCCCCTCATCCCCCACCCTTCCCCACTCTTTAATGAAGACTTTTGTAGCAGACGATTCAAAGTTGTATCTCGAGTTGTCGTCCTGTAAAATCACCAGGCGCGCATTGTGCAATCATGTCGCTGCTCACCAAATTGGGAACTCTCAAAATTTGCAAAAGGACCCTTAAATTTTCATAACTGTCCTGTGGACTCCTGATTATTCTTTGTGGAGGGAAAACTGGATTATCTCGCTTGCCACACCTCAATTATTATTGATACTGTGTATAAACAAGAGCTGTGCTAACAGGAGTGTCTGAATGTGATTAACATAGTGTCTGAATGTGATTAACATGGTGTCTGAATGTGATTAACATGGTGTCTGGGAGTGATTAACATGGTGTCTGAATGTGATTAACATGGTGTCTGAATGTGATTAACATGGTGTCTGGGAAGGAGGGAGGGAGGAAGAGTAGGTGCTAACAATAGTCATTTTTGACGTCTGGCAGTCATCAAAGATGATAAGGTAAGGGACACAACCCATTTGGGTGACTAGACAAAGGCAAATTATAATGTATGATATTTATCCATGGTATTGTATTGTAATTTGTATGATATTGTATGTTATGGTGTCTCATTGCATTGAATTGTATTGCATTGTATCTGTATTGTATTGTACATGTGTACATATCTCATTTTCTTGTTAAGCATTTTGTGCTGCTCAGTTGTCATGCAACCTCTATCTCTGTTTTTCAGTCATTCACTGGGAACTTGGCTTGGGGTGATCTCGGTCCGGGCAGATGCACAGTGAGTCTTGGTCATCTGCAGATTGGAACCTCGGTGTCCATCAATCCCAAGCATTGATTGGATACAAGTTTGAACTTCAGTATCCTTGCTTCAGCTTGATCCAGAACAAGAGTTATCTGCAAAGTGAAACCATTGGCAACGTACGCATTTACATTATGTTTGTCTCAAAGCCGGTAATATTGGACATTTTTGGACCCTACATCTTTTAATTATTTCTTTCATGTTTGGGTTTCTTTCTTTCTTTTTTTTTTTCAGTAAGAAGACTATATGCATGTGCACATTTGGATCATGAAATCCTGGTTGTGCTATTTACTATGTCAGGGATGGATTTAACCGGAAATTACCGGTATTTTACCGGTTTGAGAATAAAAATACCGGTTGAAAAATCAGTAGCCGGTAGAGCCTACCGGTTCTTATTTTGTTTGACTGGTTTCAAAACTAAAGAAAAAGATAAAGAAAAACAAGAGAAATGAAGAGAGAGAGAGAGAGAGAGAGAGAGAGAGAGAGAGAGAGATAGCCAGCCAGCCAGCCAGCCAGCCAGCCACGCTGATTATGTGTTTAGGAAGTGTAGACGAGAGGCCTGCGAATGCGTTCAGTAGCCTTGCCATATTCTTTGAGGTAATTAATACAGAATGATATAACATTGGCGGTCGCAAGGCTATCGTGAATAGGATAAATTAAACTCGCGCACTTTTCGATTTTTTCTTCCCTCGTGCTCGTCAGTATGTATTGCGACAGTGGCAGATAGGCTAGTAATAATGAAGAAGCAAAAATCTCTTTTTTCATTTTTTGCTAGGGGGGAGAGGGGCGATAAAAGAAGTTTATGTGAAGACGAAGATGTTTCTAGTGAAACAGAAAGTGCATTAACAGAGTCGCCATGTACTTATATAAAATAGTGACGCATTATTAAGCTTTGCTATGGGTCATACCGGTTTCCGTGACTGGCCTACCGGTTTGCGTTCGAGTGGGTTTGTTTACTGTGACGTCGTACCGGTTTTGCAAATCCCTAGGACGATCACTGTATGTGCATAGTGAAGGTAGTAAATCATATTTTACTTGCTGCTTATTTTACCACCGCCATCAGACAAAAGGCTCCTTTGCACCTATCCTATCCTGTAACTTTAAGGTCTTTGGGGCACCACAGATGATCGTTTAACCAGTGTACTTCATCTTTCTCTGTCCTCAGCAACCCTCATGGTTTCGCTCAGTGTCAAGCCAAACCATTCTCCAATGTTGTCCTCCCACCTCTTTCTCCACCACCCTCCCTTCTCCCTCTTCCCCTCTCTCCCCCTTCTCTCCTCCCCCTTACCCCCTCCCGCCTCCTTGTACCGTGCCTTGCAGGATGATCTTTGCAAGGCCTGACCCAGCTAACCACAATTTCGGGGCTACCGATCGGGGCCCGATAGGGCAAATGGAAATTGGAACCGACTCGGGCCCGATTCGGGCAAAAATCGGGCGATCGTCGGGCTACCCAAAACTTACCCGATCGTAACCCAACCTTTGCCGAACGGTAACCCGATTCCGGCAAAGATCGGGCATACGTCAGGATACCCAACACCAACCCTATTGTAACCCAACTTAAACCAGAAACAACCCCGATAATGCCCCATCCCTGGCCAATGCTTATTTACCCTAAAATCATATCCCACATATTGTTTATGATATGTGATTGCATGAAGAAAGAATTGAGATGTCTGGTGTTAATAGGGACTGTCGGCACAGGCGTTTTTGTTTTCGGAAGTCCTTTGTGTGTCCCCACTTAAGTAGGCCTATTTACACACCATTTCGATAACGATATAGCCTATATTAACGTGATCTTCATCGCTATCGCAGAGCTGCCAACCCCTACGGAACGTCCGTAGTTTCTCCGGAAAATGTTCTTTAATTCCGCAACTACGCCATTTCAAGAAATACTACGGAAGAAAAATTTCAAAGCATACCTATTTTTTTACAAGTATCGAAACAAAGCCGTGAGAGACGTAGGCCTACTAGGCTTTCGTCAATATCATAGACTTTCGTATAGCGCTTTGCGTGTGCGCTATTTTTAGCTCAGCAGCCACTGCGCGGTAGACTGAGAGAGAGAGAGAGAGAGAGACCACAGTCATGTCCTATGCAGTATCCATGCCATTAGTACATGTAGTGAGCCATTGGGTTAGCTTTTCCGAACAAAATGTTAAAACTTTTTTTTTTTCAGGAACATTTCTATCATTTTAAAAATAAATATTTGAAAGTTAATGCTTTTTGTGTTGGTGTTTGGTTTTTATTTAAGCTAATATCAACATTTTAAATAATGCTCATTTTATCATGTGAAAATTCTTGTTCGTACATTTGCTACTGAAATTGAGCTGAAACTACTGATTTTTTTCTTTGTTTGCTACTGAAATTTTTTTTAGGGGTTGGCAGCTCTGCTATCGAATCCGTGTGTAAATACATAAACGAAAGGCAAAGCCCCAAAAAACAACCACAGCGGAATAGGTTTTCGCAGGCAAACACAATATCCGAGCACATTCAACTGTAAAAGAAAACTGTAGAAAATTGGCGCCTAAGTACAACCAGAAAAGACCAGCAGTAATGGGCACGGAAATTTACCCTTGGCTTATAATGTATAAATAAATACTATAGTTAAAAGAAACACTTTAACAATATTTTACATATTGTATGATAAAAAATAAGAATTATAAGCACAATTAAATATTGATATCTTGCTGAATTGATTTTGTATAAATATTTTTCACATACGTACGCCGCAGCATATGTGAAGCAGATGAAACATTCCAGACAGTTTAGCCAATTAGAAGCTAGAGTAGGCCTATGTTAGCGTGTGCGCAGCGTGGCTTTATGGTGGGGCAGAATCGGGCGGCACACGGGAGGGCGAATCGTTACGCATCTACATTTCTCGACTCCGCTACGCTTCGGGTTTTTGTAGGGCTATGTGGGGCCCTACTAAAACCCGACAAAAGTCGGGATGCCCTATGCGGCCCCAGTGGGGCCCCGATCGGGCTGGTTTGCTGGGGATGCTCTGGTGACATGGCCATACCATCGGAGTTTCCATCCCTCCCCCACCACTGCGAGCATGCTGCCATGTTGTCCAATGGCTGGTGTGACGGCCCGTCGGACCCTGCCGTTGGTGATGTACTGGGTATAGGAAATGCCCAGAAGTCTTCTGCAGCACCTCATCTCCATGCTTTGTATTCTTCGTTGTTCTTTGCACCTAATGTACTTAAAGTCAAGGGTACCTACAGAAAAAAACAGCAGTTTGCTGCACATTTGTTCATAACTTCTTCCAGCTTTCTGTTATGTTGATGTTTCTTTGTGACTTTTGCTGGCAGGCTGGGAAGCTAAAGATGAAGATGATTATCACGCCCACAGAGAGCTTGGGTTTGGACTTCTCCGCTCATTGAGCTGTGATGTGTCATGCAATGGCAACGATAGCAGCATTTTATGATACCTGTCGATGATGTCTCACCAAATTGCAGGAGAAACACAGTGACCACCCCATCAGTAGATTGCACGGCCGCTCTTGCTCCAAGACTGGCAGAAAGGTGAGGTAGCAGTAGTAGTAACAAAACAGATAACCCCACAATGTAATAAATGGCCATTATTCTTTCCCCTCTCCCCACACAAACAACAACCACATAGAATACCGTTGTACTCCTGACCCCTTTCCCTCTCCCTTTGTGTGGCTAGCCACTGACTCCCTGTATCTGTTAAGTCTTGGAAGTTCTGTCCTCACCACCCAACACGCTTAGACTAACACAGTTGTTAGAGTCAGTTAATTCAAACCAAAAATAGAACAGATGAATAAGTGGTTAAACTGTGCAATTGATGGACATAACAAACAGTGGTTCTAGCAGAGCAACAGCATCAGCCCTGTTCATCCTAGCTAAAAACATACCAAACCCATTGTGCAATACACTACAGTACACATAAGCAGCCTCATCTTGCTACAAGTGCAGCTAGCTGCAAAAGAATACAAAAATTCAATCCAGACTAATGGTTTTTATCTAAACGTCTGCCGCAAGGACAATAAACAAAATAATTATCTCCCTTGCAACACCTCATTTAGTATTAACACTATTTACAAACCAGAGTGGGGCGCCAACAGCAGTGATTATTGATGTCTCAATGTCAATAATACTTTAGTTGGCGCCAAGAGTAGTGATTATTGATGTCTCAATGTCAATAAACCTTAGTGGGGCGCCAACAATAGTGATTATTGATGTCTCAATGTCAATAAACCTTAGTGAGGCGCCAACAGTGGTGATTATTGATGTCTCAATCATAAACCTTATTGGGGCGCCAACAGTAGTGATTATTGATGTCTCAATGTCAATCATAAAGTATGGGTGATGGCGTGGACAGTAGTCAATGTCAGCATCCGGCTGTGATCAAGGATTATTAGGTAAGGGACACAACCCATTTATTACATTTGGGTGGCAAACTGCTATTCATCCATTGTATTGCAATTTGTATTGTATAGTATGGTATGACACTATTGTATTGTATTGTATTGTACATTTATACATACCTCATGTTCTTGTTTAGCTTTCTGCGCTGCTCAGTTTTCATGCAACCTCTAGCCATTCACTGGGAACTTGGCTTGAGGTGGTTGTCAGAAACTTCATGTGCGTGTTTTATAAAATAATTACCTTTATTCTCAGAAGATTCCTACAAACTTGACATTAGTTTGTAAACAGTTTTTAATGTTCCAATTTCACGTATAAACGCATTCACCTTTCTTATACAATTAAACAAGTTGAGTCAGAGCGACTAACTTGAAACACTGAAGACATAAAATACACAACAGTTGGAACACAACACCAATATACGTTTTGCTAATTTTATAGTTCTCTTCTTTCTCACTCAGAGTAGTAGAATAATAATTAAAACGGAATTAAAGAAAACTATATGTCCTAAAGTAATAAAATAATAAATAGCTGAACTGTTTAGAAATTTATTTCTAGTTAGTATTCTGTAATGTTAACAAATTAATAATTATGTGGAAAAATAATTTTTTTAAACTTTTTTTTTTCAAAGTCCAATATAAATAAATGGAGTTCAAATAATTTATAATTTATTCATGAAATTGTTTACAAGTATTATTAACAAGAATTATTTTTTCAAAATAATAATTTAAGTGACTACGAAAACTGCAACAAAAATGTTATCAATTCACAATAAAATACAAATTTATGAATTCGCTCAAAGGCAACTAACCTTGGAGGTAGGTCAACTCCTCTCACCCATGCACATGTAACGTTGTACTATTCATAATAATATCAGAAAATAAAACAAATTAGTTTTGTGATTAAAACAATGCATAAGAATCAGAAATGAAATTGAAACGCAGATTAACCAAATTGTCATAATAATGAAACATGAAATTGAAACGTATGCTTGCCAAATTGTCATAAACATCCTGTGTGTGTTATATAAAATAAGTAGCTTTAATCTCAGAAGATTCCTACAAACTTGATATTAGTTTGTAAACAGTTTTTAATGTTACAATTTCACTTATATACACGCATTCACCTTTCTTATACAATTATACAAGTTGAGACAAAGAAATGAAGTTGAAACACTGAAGACGTAAAATACACAACAGTGAAAACACAACAGCAATATACATTTTGCTAATTTTATTTTATTTTATTTTATTTCTCACTGAAAGTAGTAGAATAATAATTAAAACGGAATTCAAGAAAAGTATAAGTCCTAGAGTACTAAAATAATAAATAGCTGAACTATAATATGATTTTATTTATCTCTCTCTCTCTCTCGGGGGTGTCGGATAGCGCAGTGGTTGGGGCACTCGCTACTGTGTCGCAAGTTAAGTATCGTCCTGCGCGGTTAGTACTTGGATGGGTGACCGCAAAACGTGAAGCGACCAATAACAACGCCCCCAGTTGACTCAACTGTGACTGAGTACCTACTCTCTTAAGGGTGGGGAAGGTAAAGCAGCGAGGGAGAGAGATGGGCATCACCCTCATTACGCTGGCCCAAGATAAGTGTGATCTCCAACATCACGCTCCCCTACGGCAGAACGGTAAAACAGAAATATCATACACAGTAACACAATATTTCCAAGTCACACAAAATAAGCATTCACCCTTTTTTTTTCACAGTCTATCTTTCATTCTGCTAATACATCATATCCTAGTCTTATTTTATCCAATGAATCACAGACACTCTCAGATGCATATGAGAACAGCCTTCTGTTCTCCAAACGGTCTTTATATAGCCGAATCTCATCACAGAAATATTAATGAACTAGGAAATATAGTACCAACGCAAAGCGAAAGCATACGCCATGTGCCTATGTCAACAGCCGTCGCTTAAGTACTATATTAACACGTGCTGTATACACAAATTAAATATTTACCAATTCGCTTTGTGACAGTGGTGCCAGTGCTGGCGAATGCACAGTGAGTCTCGATCATCTGCAGATTGGAACTTCAGTGTCCAGCGACCACATGCCTTGACTGACTACAGATTTGAACTACAGTATCCTTATATCAGCATGATCCAGAATAAGGGTTGTCTGCTCCTCCATCGTCAAACCTTCAGCAAGGTAGAGTACCTAAAGCCAGTAATAATGATACCCAAAAACTATAGTTTTCTCCCCTACATAATTATTCCACTCTTGTTTGGGGTTTATTTCAATTTTTGGTTCAGTAGAAAGACTATATTCATATGCAAATTTGGATCATGAAATCAGGGTTGTGTTATTTACTATGTGCATAGTGAAGATAGTAAATCACTTTGTACTTGCTGCTGACCATTTTTTTACCACCTCCACCATTTTGTGGAGCAAGGGAGATAATTTGACCAAGGATGAATCACTAAAAAACACAAGTTCTTTCTGTCATATGAAACTAAAGTCAACTGAAGTAACTTAAAATAAACGCTTTATGTGAAACTGTGACTTTATAAATAAAAATGTAATTTAATGTGGACATGACGGACTAGAGCACAGTACTACATTTTGATTTGTTGTTTCCTATGCTTCCAGAGCGGAACAGTCCTAGGATCCAAACTCAACCATTCTGTCACCGTCGCCATCCAGGCAGCAAACAGCGCATTGATGAACCACTGGCTCCTGCCACTGCCAAACAACTCCAACGTTGTCCACTATATGGGACAGTGCGCAGAGCTGCCCAGCAGAGCGCCCAACATTGTGCAGGAAAGACCGTCTGTGAACAAGATGAGGGACGCACTGATTCAGCGTATCTGAGCTTGAAGAACATAAGGCAATTTAAAGTGAAACAAACCTTGATAGATGATCGTTGACCCTGTGAGTCACAGTAGGAGAGTCCCATGCATAACCAATTTCAGTTGGATGGATACTCTTGCAATCCAATGTTTCTCATGGGAATGCTTTATGTGTTCCGTCAGACATTTTATTTAGCCCAGTTACATTGACCACACCCCTAGAGGCCATTGTTGTTCAAAGATCGTTAAAAAAATCTGCAACAGTCTGCTCCTTATATTTATCCCCTTCAAAAACCATATGCACAGCTGACTTATTAAACTTGATAGACCAACTCCCATCTCCCTTTGTGGTTGTTGGGGATCTGAATTGTCATTCCCCCAGATGGGGAAGGGATCCTCAGAATCCCCAAGGCAAAATTGTGGAGAATGTTGTTGATGACCTCAACCTCTGTACTTTAAATTCAGATTTTCCTATATATTGTAGCCATTTAGGAACATATTCTCATTTAGACCTGGCCATCTGTGACGCTTCTCTTGTTTTGGATTGGGAATTATTGTGATATCTGCAGGAGTGACCATTTTCCTATTTTTCTAAAGTTTCTAGAAAATCAATCTGAGGAGCTCCAGCAGCGCTGGAATTTCAAAAAAGCAGATTGCGTGTATAATCTTTGCATACATTTCCTAGCATAAACTAAATTTATTGTATGTGCATGTACGTTTTCAAATTACCGTATGATATATTCATTAATTTCATTGTTGTTATTCCTGGCAGGAATATCATAGTCGGCAACAGCGGGTTGCTGTGTTATTTCCCCTTCCTCTTTTCTTTTGTTGCGCAGACTGCAATGCTCATGCAATGTTTGTCCCCTGTAATGTTTTTGGTTATTTTTGTAATGCTTTATTTGTTTGTCACTGTAGCATGTTTTTTAAATCATGAAATCCTTGTTGTTTGTAAATGTGCATCTGTTTGTAGTGGTGCAATGTTTTTTATCATATCATCTTTATTGTTTGTAAATTTATAGTTGTTGTACTATGTGTTTGTCATCTATTATTTAATGTTGAGAAAGATGGAATACGTGGTTAAACGATCATCTGTGGTGCCCCAACGATTTTCGAGTTACGGGATAGGATAGGATAGGATTTAATGTTTGCAATTGTATATCTGTTCGTAATTATAATATGTTTTGATAATGTCGTCTTTATTATTTGCAAATTTATAACTGTTTGTAATTATAATATGTTTTGATAATGTCATTGTTACTGTTCGTAAATTATATTGCCATCATTTTATAATGTTTCTGTTCACAGATATTTTTAGTATTTTTAATTTTCGTGTTACTCTTTTAGTGTTGCTTTATTAACCTCCGTAAGTGTGGCTGGGCATATTGATTTATCACAAATTCTTCTTTTGTTAGAAAAACAACACTCTTTTAAAATATAAGATGGAAAATTGTAATTTTAGTGTTCATGTCCCTATGTTAGAGGGCTGAAGGATTCTCTGTAAATAGTATCCCTACTTTGTGGAAATGGCTCGGAAGAGTCCGCTGGACCTAAAGCAACAATCAGTCAATCAATCAATTGTGGAAATGTAGTGCTTTACATTACATAACCCTGTTTCTATGATTCATTCTCATTTGTTCTTTCTCGTTCCTAATCTGTTCTATCAATCTTCTATCTTCTTTGTCACCTACATTTTTTCCTTGAAAACTCTCCCCAATTTCCTCATTTGTGTATGGGGTCTGGTGGGTCAGCTTGGGGATATTGGACGCTTTCTGCCAAATGGTCACAAGGCTTTCTATGGCATTATTATTTAGCAATGTAGACATTTTATATGTATGTGTTTTGTTTATATTTTATAATGACGTTTATATTCTATTTTGATTTTGTAAATGGGGGTTTCATAAATGAGAATACAGTGTTTCCTGCATGGGATGCCTTTATTTTAAAGTGGCCGGCTGGTGGAGTGCCTCCAGTGTTACCATTAGGGTAGTTTCAGCAGATCTTTTATATGGATCAGTGGTGAGCCTTCTTTCAACCAAGTTGTGGTCTTGATTGGGCTCTTTGCTGTCCTATGGACCCTATAAACAATGACTAACTAATGTTCATGTTAATGTGCTTTTATGCGGATCGGGGGTTGTCCGGTCCTGATTTGGCTCGGAAGAGTCCGCTGGACCTAAAGCAATAATAATGTAATGTAATGTAATGTACGTAATGTGCTTTTTATGGTTTCAGTATTAGGTAAATTCCTGTTTTCTTTTCCTGTGGTGTGAACTACATTTCAAATGTTATATGAACAAAAGGAAATAAAAAATTGAAAATTTACTGATGTGCTTGACTATTTTGTTTTTGTGGGTGATGGAGTTGATTTTAATAGTGATGGAAGTGATGATGATGGTGATACATTTGTCGACAGTGATAATGATGATCATCATCATAACCAACATCATAATGATGCTTGTCATTCCATCCAGAAGTTTAGAGGTATGTGTGCTAATGTCAAATAAATTATACAAATTCACAGTTTAAAAAAAGTATAAAAATTCACATTAATACACTAATAGTAATATAATAATTATAATAATAATAATAATTTTATTAGTTATATTATTATTATTAACAATAACAGCGAATGGAAAGAAAACCTGCACCTTATAATAAAAACAAATCGTGAATGGATCCAAACGAAAAGCACGAGATAAGTGCAAAATGATGTCATTTACTAAATATAGTAACAATTTTAGACTAATCCAGTCTGAGGGGTGAGCGGGTCAATCCAAATTTAGGGGTGTAAGGCTGGAAAACGGCTACGGTCTTTTTTGAAAAGTTGCCTGCAAAAGTGAAATTTTTCTCTTTTGCACTGATTTGTCCGGTAACTGGAACAAGGTTACGGGTTTGACCGTCAATCGACCTTGAAGAGAGCTCACTTATTATTTGAGCAGAAATCCCGTGTTTTTCGTGATTTTCTTCTACATGTTTATTTATATCCCTCCATCTCTTTCCTCATCCACCCTCTTTGAACTGGTTTAAAAAAAAAAATATTTTCCCCACATTCCTCCCTCCCATCTCAGTTCACCCAACCATCACACACCTCCCCATATTCCACCCGTATCATAGTGGTTGAAATTAATGTGTCGTCTGCTTTCGGGACTTTGTGAGAGGGGGCTGGGAAGCTAGAGTAGGGCATGGGGAGTGGGAAAAGAAGGGAAGGGGGCTATGCTAGAGAGAGTTGGGCTTTTTGGATAGTGCACACGTCCTGCTCTAAAACAGCTCATGACATAGAACGTTGAATAGAAAAATTCGAAAAAAAAATATATATATCTTCTTCATAGAGGATTTAGCGACATTCCTTTTCTCTGGGCCAGCTTCGTGAGACAACATCACCTGAGAGTAAAATCCAACCTTTGATCATAAAAATACGATAAAACATAAATAGGCCACTTTCTGAAGGCTGTTCCCTTTGTTGTAAACGGAGATATTTGGCAGGCCTGACAAAGCAGCGTCATGCAGTTACAGACCCAATAACCAACATTTTACACTTGAAATTACGCAGAAGTGAAAGCTCCTTTCATCCTCCTCTGCTGTTACTTGGCAAAATTGAATGCCTACGTCTAAGCCCAAAACAGATTTTGTTTACTTGTCCCATATGCAACACTAGTCAAGAAGGGAGTGAAATAGGCCTATATAGTGAACACTAAGGACTTAATTGCTGCAGGAGCGCATGCCATATACGTGCTGCACGTGCTGAGTAAATAGCCTATAATATTATAGCAAAGAATTGGCAGGTTCTGGAAGCGTAGCGGGTCCTATGTATAAGCCTATGTAGATATACATACTACTGCTACCCCTACACTATCGGGGATCCACTAATTCTTCGCTATGGAGGAACAATTCTACTTAGTTATCGCCCCTTTGCCTATCCAACGATGTGACTCAATGAGGTTAACCTCCTTGATGTGACTTGTTTGAATCAACGGACACACACATGCGCGCGCACACACACCCCTCCCCCCGAAATAATTATAAATTGAGTAAAAGATAAAGTAGTTTAAAAAAAAAAAGGATAAGCTTAAATTTGCTAGAAATAGTAGAAGAAACTGACAAGATAAAATAAGATAAGACACAATTAGATAAGGTAAGAATTGTATTTTGCAAGGACAAAAGAGTAAGCGCGCCCTTGGGGCTTAGAACAGTAACTATTAAATACAACAAATTAATGTTATAACATGAACATAATAGAACAATAACAAACTAACAAGAGAGAGAGAGAGAGAGAGAGAGAGAGAGAGAGAGAGAGAGAAAGAGAGAGAGAGAGAGAGAGAGAGAGACATTCCAACCAAAATTTATGGACAATAAAATGAAAAAAGGTGGCAGACCATTTAAACCATTTTTTTTTTCATAAGGAGAGAGAGAGAGAGAGAGAGAGAGAGAGAGAGAGAGAGAGAGAGAGAGAGAGGTTAGAATAAGATAAAATAGAATCGGATAAGGTTTTCCAAGGGGAGAGAGCGTTTGTATCTCGTAGAGAGAAAACAGGCCGACAAACGGACAAACGGGCAGAAAGAGCAAAAACAGAGAGCAGAAATAAACTGGCAACACAACACAAGCATGGTAATTACTGCATTATTTTATTCAGTTGCCCAAATACAATGACCAATGATTAATTTACCGAAGACTCAAATATGTTAATTCATCCTCGAATCACATTACATTACATTACATAATTGGACGTTGCTTTAGGTCCAGCGGACTCTTCCGAGCCAAATCAGGACCGGACAACCCCTGATCCGCATACAACTGAAACTGAATGCCCTCCACCAGCCAGTCACTTTACAATAAAGACATCCCACGCAGGGGACGCTGAGGCTGCACTCTAATTTATCGAACCCCCGTTTACAAAAACAAAATAGAATACAAACATCATTATAAATTATCAACAAAACATATACATTTTAAATGCCTACATTGCTAAATAATAACATCATAGGAAGCCCTATAGTGACCACCTGGCAGAAAGCGTCCAATATTCCCAAGCTGATCCAACAGACCTCATACACAAACAAGGAGTCTTGTCCCGGAAAAGTTTTCAAGAAAAAAGGTAGGTGACTGGTCTAACGAAGAAGAAGATAGTATAGCAGATTGATAGAACAGAGCAGGAATGAGAAAGAGCAAATGAGAAAGACAGCGACAGTGGGAATTTAAAGCACTAAATTTCCAGAAAGTGGGGATACTATTTATACTGAAACCCCCGGCATCCCAACGGGGGTCTCGAATCATATACATTTACGACGTATGACATAAAAATGAGTGCAGAATACATAAATAAATAACATGAAATAAATGTAACTAGAAGGGCAAAGCCCATTATATGACTCACATGCTCCATATACAATGCTTAACATGAAAATGAGTGCCCCCTCCCTCTCATCCCCCCCCCCCCCACCCCCCCCCACCCAAAAAAAGAAAAAGAAAAAAAGGAAGAAATGGTGGCATTAAACTGCAAAGTAATACCAACTTCATCTTTCAGTGATCTCGACATTGACATTCAAATATTCATGCATCATCAAATAAAGTACAGCAAACGTATTAGGCCAAAAAACCGGTGATCTTAGGATGACCTTTAATGACCTTGACTATGAGATGACCTTGACCTCAGGTGATCTCTCATGCATGTCTAATCAAATTACCCAATATTGTATTCTATGGATTAAATAAACAGCCATTTCACTGTAGTTAGTTATTCATTGCTTACAAAGTCCAGCAGACTGCAAAGAGCCGAATCAGGACCACAAAATCAAGACCACAACTTCGCTGAAACTAGTGAAAGAGGACTCATCCCTCATTCACATAAAAGATCTGCCGAAACAACCCTAGTGAAGACACTCCTCCAGCCAGTCACTTTACAATAAAGACATCCCACACAGGGGATGCTGAGGCTACATTACATTGTAACATGATTATTGCTTTAGGTCCAGCGGACTCTTCCGAGCCAAATCAGGACCAGTATACATTACATTACATGATTATTGCTTTAGGTCCAGCAGACTCTTCCGAGCCAAATCAGGACCTGACAACCCCTGATCCGCATACAAGATCTGCTGAAACAACCCTAGTGGTAAAACTGAAAGCTCTCCACCAGCCAGTCACTTTACAATAAAGATATCCCACGCAGGGGACGCTGATGCTATACTCTAATTTGTCGAACCCCCGTTTACAAATGCAAAATGATTGATTGATTTATTGTTGCTTTAGGTCCAGCGGACTCTTCCGAGCCAAATCAGGACCGGACAACCCCCGATCCGCATAAAAGATCTGCTGAAACAACCCCAGTGGGAAAATTGAATGCCCTCCACCGGCCAGTCACTTTACAATAAAGACATCCCACGCGGGGGACGGCTGAGGGTTGACCTCAACTACGCGAACACCCCGGTTACAAAAACAAAAAAGAATACAAACATCATTATAAATCATCAATGAAACACATACATATAAAATGCCTATAGTGCTAAATAGTACAATCATAGGAAGCCCTAGTGACCACCCGGCAGAAAGCGTCCAACACTCCCAAGCTGATCCAACAGACCTCATACACAAACAAGGAGTCTTGTCCAGGAAGAGTTTTCAAGAAAAAAGGTAGGTCATTGATCTAGCGAAGAAGAAGATAGTATAGCAGAGTGAAGGACAGAGCAGGAATAGGAAAGAGTAAATGAGGAAGACAGCGACAGTGGGAATTTAAAGCACTAAATTTCCATAAAGTGGGGATACTATTTATACTGAAAACCCCCGGTACTCCAACGGGGGTACTGTTGCCGCAGTGAATCTGTCTTGCCTATAAAGGAAAGACAGGTTTTCAACTGTGGCTTTCACTGTTCCCTTTATAGGTTTGAACAATCTACAGTGGCAAGATTGCTCATGACCCCAAGGGGTTACAAATGCAAAATAGAATTTTAACATCAGTATAAAATATCAACAAACACATGTATATAAAAATGCCTACATTGCTAAATAATAGTATCATATGAAGCCCTAGTAACCATTTATTTGGCAGAAAGTGTACAATATTCCCAAGGTGACCCAACAGACCACACACAAAAATGAGGTTAGTTAGTTAGTTATTCATTGCTTACACTTACAGGGTCCAGAGCACTGCAAAGAGCCACAAAATCAAGACCACAACTTTGCTGAAAGAGGAGTCACCTATGATTCGCATAAAAGACCTGCTGAAACAACTCCAGTGGTAACACTGAAGGCACTCCACCAGCAGGTGACTGTACAATAAAGGCATCCCACTCAGGGGACGCTGATGTTAAATCCCTTGTCTGCCGTCACTGCTGACATGGGTGGCAACAGTTCTAAAAACCTGCAGTCCTTGACCAGTTTTGTGTCTGTAATTACAGAGCTGTACATATATATATATATATACATATATATATATATATATATATATATATATATATATATATATATATATATATATATATATATATATATATATATATATATATATATATATATACATACACTGTCCATTTGCTTTGAGAACAAGCCGATTGTATGAAAATCGCCAGTAAAGTTGAATTAAAGAGTCCTAAAAAGATCACGGAATTTAAAGCTCTTTGATTTTACATAATATGATTATATGGGCATGTAAACAGATTGTAATGCATGCACGCTCCCTCATAACCATGCAAAATTAAAGACAATACTTATGAAGAAAAATATGTCAATGTTTGGAAAAACATTCACTTCCAACACATGCATGTGCTGAATGTCAAAATGTGCTCAAAATGTATTATCAGGTAAAATATGCTGTATAAGACTAGGTGTCAAAAGGTGGTCACAAAAAATGACCAATAATGTCAAAAATGAACTTAGCACAAACAAACTAAATTTTGGTGCAAAATATACCTAATATAATGTACTTTTATATCCTGAAAGGAAAAAGCAGTAGGACTTTTCATTTTTTAGTTATATATGAAAATGACATGAAAATTTGGACGGTGTCGTACGTTAATGCTGACAGACACAAGCATTAAAAAATATTATTATTTTAATTTAACTGTTTATGCTGCTTTTAAGTTGAAGATAAGAAGCTCTTATTGGTGGATTTAAATCTTGACTTTTTGTTTTTTTAACTTGAGTAAATTCATTTTTATGTCCGTCAGCATAACATACGACACCACCAGGAAATTTAGATTTAAAAAAAAATATAAGTTATGTTTATAAAAAAAAGCACAGCCACCTCAAGTCTATTCATGCTACTAATATAAGCAAACCGAGAAAATTGGAATAAAATGTATTATTTTGCTTTTGTTTCTTAATATTTCTTTTGGTGTCGTCTGTTATTGCTGACAGACATAGGCGTTAATTTATGAGATTTTTTCAATTTATCATTCAAATATGCATTTAATTAATTTGCATTTCAGAGATGATAAAAAATATACATGCATGCATAACAAATGAGTTTCTCTAACCAATAAATTTTGATGTATGTAAACAAATGTTTGTTAAGTACCTACCAGATTTAAACTTAAAACAGAAACGTAAAAGACTTTGATTGATTGATTGATTTATTGTTGCTTTAGGTCCAGCGGACTCTTCCGAGCCAAATAACGTAAAAGACAACAAAATAAAAACAACAAAAAAAGTATTAACCAATAGACCAATCAAAACACAAGATACATGTTAATTATTTAAATTTTATTCAAAACATACATAAGAATAAAGAAAATCATCAAAGTAAATGTTTGTTTACATGCACACAACTCATCACCAAACAAATCACGCACATTTATGTCTAGAATACATGAAAGCAGTATAGTCCAATGATTAAATCATAAAAGTTAATGTACATTCACACAAACCTTCCCAAAGAAATCTTACACACATTTGTATCCATCAATAAATGTAGAAAATAGTTCAATGATTAAATAATAAATTAAAAGCAAATTGTTGAAATCCACACAAATCATCCCAAATAATACACATACTCGCACATAAATCAATTACATGTAGAGCTAGATTTATGAAAAGAAAAAAATCTCTCTCCCAGCAAAATGTCCTTAAACCTTATCTAAGGTGACCTGATTCATTCATAGCTATTCAATAAAGCACGAACAATATTTTTTATTGCAAACGGTGCATGTTTTTGAACTTTTACAAAACCTTATTCAAAATCCCTACACAGGGACATAACATAGAATGAAAAAAAAAGTATAAAAAGACTAACTTTGGAAACAAGCAGCACCTACGTATCTTTAAGAGTATTGGTAGTACTGGCAGCGCTGTGTGGACATGTTGGGAACAATATCAAGGTGAACCTCCCTTACCAGATTCTGCAAAGGTTCCCAGGAGAACTCTGTGTCATCATTTGCCCAAACCCAGTAGCCTCTTGAAAAAGACATGAATTTGACACAGACCTCCTCCTGTAGCTCATCAATCTCCAGAATCTGGCAGGGGTAGGTCTTCTCACACCACTTTGCCAGATAAATGGCATCTTGCTTTGGCACCGTCTTCACCGACGTGAGACAAAGAGGAACCAAATGGTTCAAAGTAGCATGCAGAGGGGAGGCAGGAGCCCACATCACTCGAAGCTTTTCTGAAGCATTACATCCTAGAGGTCGGAATATGCGGTTGTAATGTTTCAAATGAGCTGTTGGGAGTGTCTGAGAATGGATTACAGACTGAACAGGCCTACCCAGAGCAACAGCAGCAGCCATGAATTCCCATAGTCCTGCATAGGTATTCATTCATCTGAGCTATTTGCAGACACTCCCTTCTGAATGTAAGTTGTGGCGTCTCCAGCTTCTCATGGGACGAGTCTGTACAGAGACGGACAAGCTGCTCTGCATCAGCCCGAGCTTCTGGCGTACAACAAGGTGACGTCCAATACTGTGCATCAAGAAACAGATGATCTTCCAAACACATGGCCAGTAGTGTCCTCACCCTCATCTCTACATGAGACTGTTCATCACCGTACACCAAAAGGCTAAGGCTTCTAAAGAAGCAGTTGCCATCTCCATTCACATCGAGAGGCTTACACCTGCCTCTGACAGCCTGGGGAAGGAGATCAGAAGCAAGTGTATCCTCAGGAAAGGCACTGATACACTTCGTTCTTGCATTCTGCTTTGGAAGTGGGAACGATGCAACTGAGTGCTTAATCCTCTTTGCCTGTGACGTCACAGTAATCTCTAAAGTGCTTCTTTTCTCTTCTGATATCAATTCTTGGTTTTAAAATTCGATAAGTTCCAAAAACTTCAACATCTTCCTAGAGCGCATCATGTCAGATGCTCTTGCAGATCACGAAGGCACATTCAGTATAGGGGGCAGAGCAATCTCCAATCTTCGTTTTGCGGATGATATTGATGGATTGGCTGGAGAGGAACAAGAACTTGAACAGCTTGTACAGAGGCTTGACACCACCTCCAGAGCTTATGGAATGGAAATAAGTGCGGAGAAGACCAAAATGATGACCAACAACACCAATGGCATCAACACGGACATCAAAGTACAAGGCCAATCCCTCAACACAGTGCACAGCTTCAAATATTTAGGAGCCATTGTGTCAGTCAATGGGTCTCGACAGGAAGTCCTCTCCAGGATCGCACAAACAACTGCTGCCCTGACAAGGTTGAAGCCCATTTGGAAAGACAGAACCATCAGTCTACATTCCAAAGTAAGACTGCTGCGCTCTCTGGTCATCTCCATCTTCCTATATGCTTGCGAAGCATGGACCCTCACAGCAGATCTCCAACGAAGAATACAAAGCATGGAGATGAGGTGCTACAGAAGACTTCTGTGCATTTCCTATACCCAACACATCACCAACGTTGAAGTCCGACAGACCATCACACAAGCCATTGGACAACACGATGACCTGCTCACAGTGGTGAAGAAACGGAAACTCCGATGGTATGGCCACGTCACCAGATCATCAGGCCTTGCAAAGACCATTCTGCAAGGCACAGTGCAAGGAGGTAGAAGAAGGGGGAGACCGAAAAAGAGGTGGGAGGACAACATTCGAGAATGGACTGGTTTGACACTGAGCGAAGCCATGAGGGCTGCTGAGGACAGAGAAAGATGGAGTATGCTGGTTAAGCGATCATCTGTGGTGCCCCTACGACCTTCGGGTTATGGGACAGGATAGGATAGGATAGGAAGTTCCAAAAAATTTAACCTAAAAATTGTCTGTCAGATTAGCATTCGACACCAGGGTATTTTTGTTTTTGCAATAAAAACAACCCCCCAAGTTATTTTTTCATTTCCTCTACTTTGGCGCCATTTGCAATCTTGTCAAAAGCGAAAGTACGATCTCTTCGACCTCTTTGTGTGTTTGACGGAGCTGATTTGGGAAAAAAGGTATGTCTGTCAGGTTTTTTTCAATTTTACCGATCGACACTTTTTTAACGGTGTTACTGGTTTTGGAGGTGCTGGTACTGGTAGCTTCCTTTTGTCCATAGTCAACACAAACACACTGTTTGGAACGTATGGCTTGAAATGGTCCTTCACTCTTCACAAACCCTGGCGCCTTCATATGCATCAAAAGGTTTAAATTCCAGGCGCTTCTGCTTTACTTCTTGCTTTGCAGCTCTTTTGTGGCAAATCTATCTCGCCAACACCGGGGCTTTCTGAGTAAGGGACCCTGGGGCACAATCCAGGAAGAGGAAGTTTCTGTGCATGTTCTTTCAGTTGATCCAGAAGTCAACATGCCAGCAATATGGTTGCAAGAGCCAAGCAGGCCAGCTGGACAAGTGCAGTAGGCTGCTTGATGTCTCCTCCCTTGCAGGCTGCTATTTTTTTTTTGCCACCATTACCCACACTTTCCATGTTTTCTTCTGCAGGTTCATTGATGGGTGGACATCAGCTCGTAGAAATGCGACCGGAGATGTTGGGCAAACTGGGTGATACTGGACCTGTAGAACCTAAAACAAAGCAAAACATCACAAATGATAAAAACAACGTTCAGAATATTACTGAATCGGATGTTGAAGAAAAAGAGTATGTGAAAGATTAAAATGTAACGTTATGCACTTTTTATTGGACGTACGCACCTATTCACACGAGTAGTATCGGTAGGCTTTCCCCAGTTTGTACTCATTCAGGAAATGGCCATAATTGTCCTGGATGTTGACAGATGTCCTGGTCAGATAGTTGGCGATGTCAACAATATAGATGCTGGGCCACTGAAATCTTCCAGGGTCTTCGTCGAGCCGACCATCTTCATATGTCATGGGATCCGGATAGGTTATTCCAACTGCAGGCATATTACAGTTAAGTACACATTTGCAGCACACTGAGAAAAAAACTTGACTTTTTTTAAAGGATTGCTCAAGGATAGCTTTTACTACATTTCAGTGTTGAGTTGCTGAAAATGTTCAGGGAAGTCGCCCTGCCTGTTATCGGTTAATCAAGCTTTAACATAAACAGGGTGGGGAACAACTAATTGAGAAAAACTCTGAAAAGGCCGTGCACATTTTTAAGCCATACCAAGAGTGGCATAGTAACAGTGCAGTAAATGTATAGTGAACTGAACCAACCAAATATGAAAGAAAAGTAATAATTATTAGAAAAAGCTTGAACAAACACAGGAGCACACACACACACTTGTGTTTTATGACAATAAAATAATAGGTCTACTGGATTCGGAAACGGACAAATTTTTTTTCCTCTGAACTCTTTTTTTTTCCCTCTGAAATGGCTGCCGATTTCCTCTGAAATCAGCGGATCCGAGGAGAGTTCCCCACCCTGCATAAAATACAGATTTTAAGTTTGATTGATTAAAAAATCCCATGCCTGACCTTGGTTCAGCTTTCTCAGGTACTCTGACAACAGGCGTCTCTTTAAAACAGCATATATTTTAACAGAAATAGGGCAATTAAAGAGAGAGAGAAGAGTGATGACAAATACTCAAACAGCACATAATATTTTAGGAGAAAAGATAATGGAATAATGAAGGGGTTGGGGGTGAGGTTGAACAGCCAAAATTCCTCTATCTCTGCTGACCAAATCTGCATAGTATGCGTGCCCCGTTGATATCTTATCATGCATAAAAGATTCAACAATTAATAACTTGAAAAAAAGTTAAATTTGATGAAAAGTTGACAGTTTTGGACTAACATTTGTTGACCCTATGACCTTGACCTCGGAGTGAAGTCATTCATTCACTGATAATTTTCAAAGTCTCTTGGATACATACCATCTTTCCAGGTTTGGGTGCAGTACATAAAATAGGCTCTGAGCAATTAGCCACTTTAAAGTGCACACACTGATTGGTCACACACAGACGGAAAATTTTATTTATTTATTTTTTTAAAGTCATTTTGGACTATTTAGGACTCATCTTGCACAGATTTGCCAAATACTGTCAAAAGTTGCTTGTGAGTGGAGTAAAAGATTTGCATTGCTATGCATGCGAGTTAAGAAGTGTGAAAGGGAAGTAACTGGTGTAAGGGTTAGTTAAGTTAGTAAATATTTATACTGATTTTCTTCCTGGGTTTTAGTTTTACCGGGCATATAAATACCTGTGAATAGGTTTTTGCTATTCTATTTCTGTCTTTTTTGTCATTTATGTACATAGTTGTAAATAGTCTATTTCTGTCTTTTTTGTCATTTGTGTACATAGTTGTACAAGTACAAGTTTTTACCTTTACTGTTCCGTCTTTTGGTGTATCGTAGCAAAAGTGATGTTTGATCGAGTGCATGTATTTTTTATGTAATGACTATGTAAAGCGTGGTGAGTCTGGTCATAGGCTGGAGTACCCGCTATATAAAAATCTGTTATTATTATATTATTAATTAGTTATTCACTGCTTACAGGGTTCGGCGGACTGTAAAGAGCCAAATCAGGACCACAAAATCAAGACCACAACTCCGCTGAAAGAGGACTCGCCCCTGATCCGCATAAAAGATCTGCCGAAACAACCCTAGTGGTAACACTGAAGGCACTCCACCAGCAGGTCATTTCACAATAAAGACATCCCACGCAGGAAACGCTGAGGCTTGACAAAACATATATAAAATGCCTACATTGCCAAATAATAACATCATAGGAAGACCCAGTGACCACCTGGCAGAAAGAGTCCAATATTTCCAAGCTGATCCAACACAAATGAGGAGTTTTGTCTCGGAAGAGTTTTCAAGAAAAAAGGTAGGTGACTGGTCTAGCGAAGAAGACAGTATAATAGATTGATAGAACAGAGTAGGAATGAGAAAAAACAAAGGAGAAACGCAGCGACAGTGGGAATTTAAAGCACTAAATTTCCAGAAAGTGGGTATACTATTTATACTGAAACCCCAGGCACTCCCAAGGGTGAAACAGTAAGCGCTTGGTGCGCTGTTTTCCATCTTGCCCTTGGTGCTTGTAACAATAATTATTAAATAAAACAAATAAATGTTATAACATTAACATCATGAAACAATTACAAAATAGAGGTGCTACAGAAGACTTCTGGGCATTTCCTATACGCAGAACATCACCTACAATGAAGTCCAACAGACCATCAAACAAGCCATTAGACAACACGATGACCTGGCTCACAGTGGTGAAGAAACATAAACTCCGATGGTATGGCCATATCACCAGATCATCAGGCTTTGTAAAGACTATCCTGCAAGGCACAGTGCAAGGAGGCAGAAGAAGAGGGAGTGTAACAGCAAAAATGTTGACGACAAAATGTAGTAACTCAGCTTAACGATAAACAGATAATTCACCAGTTATCTAAAGAGAAGTCCACATATGTTAAATTAACCTCCTTGAACCATTCGTTCCCGAGACAATCAAGCAGACCTCACAAACCAAGAATGTTAAGTAGCTTACTTGGCCAATTTGAGCGATAAGTAGCCCATGCGACTCTACTGGACCTACCCTGTTTCGTCTCTGACATGCTAAGTCAAGACGTAACCGAGTGTGCCTCCCAAGTAAGACAGGTGAGAGGAATTTCAAAAAAGGAGATTCACATTTAATCCCGTAGGAACGAGATTAACTAGAAACGAGAATTCAATGATTGGTCGGAGGACGTAAACCCCCTGCATATCCCCGGATCCTATAACTTAGCTAGTCAGTCGTATACTAACTGCGAAGCCACGAGGGTCAAACAAGGAGCAGACTGCAGTGAACCATGAAGCCTCAGCCTCATCAAGAAAAGTGATAGACTAGAGACGGTTCACGATTCCCAGAGACTAGAAGGTCAATCTATCATCTCTAATAACACACGTTTGGATTTTATATCTCTCATAGTTTAGAGTCAAGGTCACTTCAAGATATTTATTATTAAAGTACATATACTTTGGACAGCTCCAGTGACCTTGACCTTGAAGTGAGGTTGACCAAAATTGTACAGTAAGTGTGTCTCATTGAGGTCTATCGTGCATCAAAGAATCATAAGCTCAATATTAATTACTTAGGAGAAAGGTGAAATTTGGAGAAAAACTGTCGTTTCTTTACTAACATTTGCTGACCCTGTGACCTTGACCTTGAAGTGAAGTTATTAATTCACTTTTCATTTTTGAGGTCTCATGGGTATACACCATCTTACCAAGTTTGGTTGTGATAGTTGAAATAGGTTCTGAGATATTAATCCACTTGCAAGTTTTGCACTGATAGATACCATACATACAGACGAACGGATGGACAACATATTTTGTTTTTAAATGTTATTTTTGGACTATTTCTAATAGCGGCGTTCCTTTACACCACATGTTTGAGTGACGAATGTGTGTTTGTTGTGTATAGAGGTGTGTTTGTAACATGCGAGCATGTCTGTTGTTTACAGATTGCCGCGTTTTGAGTCTGATTTAGGAATAAAGCATGTAAAGCATCCATTATTATTATTATTATTATTATTGTTATTATAGTTAATAATGTTGTACCTATGAGATTTAGGTACTTATTACTTTTGGTTTTGTTTTCAGGGTTTTTCTTGTTTGACTATCAATACCTTCGCATAAAAATAAAATCTTGAAACCTTTATCATGTCTGAACTCCCTCACTGACCACAAGAACCCCCTCTCTTTACATTCGTACGCATCAACCACATCCGCCAACATATGTGCACACATTTTAAATGGTAACCACTCCAACACTATCAATCTCTTTCTTAAAAAAAAAGAAAAAAGAAAAAAAAAAGACATACATGCCATAATAATAAAAGAAAAACAATAATTACGCAACATTCAAACAGTTAACACACTTGTATCGCCAAAGAAAACAACATCAGCATCATAGCAAAGCAATTGTCTCCCTTAGATCTTACATTGAAAACTAATGGAGAGACACATGCACAGCTCAATCAGAACCTGCGCAGTTTTTGTGTGTGTGTAAAGTATTAACTTTAAGCTTAAGTAACAAACTTTTCTAACATTCATATGAAGATCATTGATCTAGAATACATGATGTGTACACCAGAATTTTGTAAAACATTAACAGTATTATAGTTCATTTTATTTTAATAATTATTTATTTTTGTAACATTATTCTTATTATTTGTATTGTTTCATTTATTAAATAATTATTTATCGTTATTTTTTATCTTCCATTTTTATTTATTTAGTTACTTATTTTTGCAAATTTGTTCTTAAAAAAGTTTTTTTTTTTTTTAACTTTATAGTTTTATTTTATTTTTTTTATTTTATTGTCTAAAATAACATGAACAGATGTGAAATTAAAATATTTTGATTGAATTAAAATGAATTGCATACACCACACTCAGCCCATTACTAACACTTCAATCTCACCTTTCTGCAAGCTATGACGTCAACTGGGTAGTCTGCGGAGGTCTGTCTTTCCCTCGCAGCTTGCTGGTTGATATGGGTGGTTGTCATCATTGTCGTCATGACATGTCACAGCCTGCACAAGACCAAGCTCTCCATGTCTTGGTGGATCATCTCCATCTTTATCATCCCCAGTCTGCCAGCAAAAGTTGCCCAGATGTCAAAAAGCTGGGAAACATTTCACCCAGTAGTTTCTTTCCTAAGCAACAATAAATCGCATGAGAGTATCAACCAAGGTCTAGTTTGTGAACACAAACATTCCATCGCGTGAACTTTAAAGATCCTGACGCTCATATTTTAGACGTTGAGTGCCAGCTACACAAATACTCCCAGCATGCACTTGGTCCCTTCTCCCCATCCCCGGTCACCTAGGATTGAGCTTAGTGGTCTGGGCGTCAGACTATGCGCCCAAAGGCTGCAAGTATCCTGTACCGGACAGCGCCTTGAGCGGCTCTTGACCTGGAAAAAGCGCTATATAAAAGAGTAAATAAATAAATAAATAAAATAAAGCACCCAAATGGGAGTATAGTACATAAGATATCGACAATCTTGTATTGTAATTCAGCTGACACATTCCATACAATAACAGGCATTTACATTATAATAAGGACATTTCACAGAGGGTGCCACTGTCATAGCGACCTGCTAATTCCTACATGTTATAGTTTAGTTTATATTGTAGTCAGTAGTGAAAATAAAAATACACACAAACTACTGTATCCATGAGTATGTGCGCATGCGTAAGTATGAATTTTTAAGAATGTGTAAATGTGTGTGCTTGGGTGCACGTAATATGTCTTGCATTTTATTTGTTTTGATTTAGATTTTTGAAACCTCTGGAAATACTCTGAAATTGTTGGGAATCAGAACCAGCCAAATGTCAGCCTGTGGGTTGGTCCGTGGGACACCATTATCTCAAGAATCACTGAATGGATTTTGACCAAACCAGTGATCGTCCTAGGGATTTGCAAAACCGGTACAACGTCACAGTAAACAAACCCACTCGAACGCAAACCGGTAGGCCAGTCACGAAAACCGGTATGACCCATAGCAAAGCTTAATAATGCGTCACTATTTTTGCCACGGAAAATCTGCCGACGAATGCAGTGATTAATTTATTGCTCACCTCAAAGCCTACTAACTATAACTGAATCGATGTTTGCCAAAAATAAAAGTAAATAACAGGCCTTTCTTACCTATTTCCGTCTCGGAATCATAATCAGCGTGCCTGTCTCTCTCTCTCTCTCTCTATCTCTCTCTCTCTCTCTATCTCTCTCTCTCTCTTCATTTCTCTTGTTTTTATTTCTCTTTTACTTTATTTTTTAAACCAGTCAAACAAAATAAGAACCGTTAGACTCTACCGGCTACTGATTTTTCAACCGGTATTTTTATTCTCAAACCGGTAAAATACCGGTAATTTCCGGTTAAATCCATCCCTGCCAAACCATAACCCACGCTAGGTGGCCTGCCTCCTTGCACTGGTCATCATATTTGCTCTACCACAAAGGTCAAGGCCACTGCAGTCATTTTGTAGCTAAACATATTTCGCTCAATATTTCAAAAATGGCTGGAGCAATTTCGCTGAGTTTAATTAAAAGCTGTTACTTTACCTCCCTGTGTCTGCAAGAAACTTGCTGTCCATGTTGGATTCCTGCTCAGAAAATTGTCGAATGGAAGGATTGTATTTGTATGGTAAAACTAGTCACGTCCATGTTCATCAGGTTCAGCATCAACAAATGTCTCTGCAACGACAACACGCAAGTAAAATAATTAGCTCTCTAGCAATAACACACCTCAATCACAATTTTTTTAAACTATTACTTAGTATTAAAGATGTGACACTAAAACACCTCAATCATCTATAATAATATTCAGCACTAACACACTCAAAATAAACTATGCAGCAATATCATACTGGTCTAAATCATCTCTATGCAGCACTAGCAGCACCACCCGAAATTACAAATATTTGTCTGTAAAATTAATTAACACCTAAAATATTTCTCTGTTAAACTTAAAATAACTCTCCTCAAAGTCAAACACCTCTTTGCTGTTTGCAACAACAGCACACCTCAAACATCTCAATGCATTTGTAACAATTGTTAATCATACACCTCACAATTCAACTTCCTATTCCCATCCCCAACTTCCTGGCAGTCCTCAGACTAACTTGAGAAAGATTTGCTCCTCTAGATTTCAGTACTTGTTTTAAGTTGTTGATGGAAACCTGGCTATCAACAGAGTCGAGTGCTCTGTGTAACTAGTGTCACATAATTTACTGATTTAGCAAGGTCACAGATGAAACATCATATCCCTTTACTCATCAAGGCAACGGAGTCTACTTCACCACTTGTAACCGCTCCTTGGCTGGGATGCTGCACAACACACTGTTTGTCTAGTGTCCTGCCTGCAGTCTGTATAAACTCAAGACTGCCATCCGCAAACAAACTCGTCATTGCATTTGCAGCAAACTTCTACTACTGTACTGTACTAGACACCATTTCCTCTACGACCCGTAGTTATGTAATTGTTGCTAAATTACACAAAGTATTAAGCAAAATTTGAATTAACAAAAAGAAATCTCACCGGCTCTATTAAAACAAAGCTCCAGATCCAGAACAACAAGAAGAAAAAACAAAAAAGAACAAAAATGAAACCGGAACCATCATAACAAAATCGACCAACTTAATAACTTTCGGAATTGAAGTTGACGCTAGAATAAAATAAATCATTTGATTGGCTGTTTGGAATACTTGTAACCAATGAAAGCTTGCGACATTTATAACCTTGTTCCAATATTTATTTTGTCTTTCTAAAGAGATTATTCAAGCGACATAACTCCCATAATTTGTTTTAGTGATAAGACACCAGAAATTTATAGAGTTTTTCCTCCTGACTCACTGGAAATAACTCTTGCTTTCTAAACTTTCACGAAGACAACAGTTTGGTAGTGAGTAGTCTCCCCTATATTCAATGCATTTTTTGGGGAGGGGTGCAAAGTTCATAATTATTATTTTTGCTACGTAAAACCTGCAATTATTTGAATTAATTAAATCGTGTATAGGTGTATTCTTTGTTTAGCTGTGCGAGTGCATATTTCTGCGCATTTTGTGTGGATTTGTGACGTTTTTTTTTAAAATTTATTGCTGAAGTCCATCTTATTGTATTAATTTTTTAGTACATTTATTGATTGATAAATTTATTTATTGCACTCCGAGCACAATTTCGTCTCACAAATTGACAAAAGAAAAGAAAGAAAAGAAAGAAAGAAAAATGAAAGAAAAAAGAAAGAAAGAAAGAAAGAAAGAAAGAAAGAAAGAAAGAAAGAACAAAATGACAAACCTTTCAATGTGGATTTCCAGACACACGCAAGCTGAAAAAATGTGCATTTTTAAAAGTGTGAAAGTTCTTGGAGTTGTCGTGACACGACTGTATCTTAACATTTTAAATTTAGACACCCTAGACATGGAAGTTAGTGGTACAAGAAATTTGGATATAACACAAAGTTTTAAAGAAAATCAAGAAATGGCGCCGATTCCCTTCGGGTAGATGGAGAAATGGATTTCAAATTATGTTCACATAAAACCAAAATTATAAATGCAATGAATAAATAAATACTTCAAAAAGTAATGTCGGCTTGTGATGTAATATTAAAGGAAATAATTTCATAATTTCATAATTTTTTTATTTTTATTTCCTATCATATCCTATCCTATCCTGTCCTATCCCGTAGCTCGTAGGGGCATCACAGATGATCGTTTAACCAGCGTACTCCATCCTTCCCTGTCCTCAGCAACCCTGAATGTTTCGCTCAGTGTCAAACCACTCCATTCTCGAATGTTGTCCTCCCACCTCTTTTTCGGTTTCCTTCATCTTCTACCTCCTTGCACTGTGCCTTGCAGGATGGTCTTTGCAAGGCCTGATGATCTGTGGCCATACCATCGGAGTTTCCGTTTTTTCACCACTGTGAGCTGGTCATCGTGTTGTCCAATGGTCTGTCTGGAGTATGCTGGGTAAACGATCATCTGTGGTGCCCCTACGACCTTCGAGTTACGGGATAGGATAGGATAGTACGTGCACACACGCATTCCATCGTACGGACTTTAAAGATCCTGACGCCCATTGTCCTCGACGGGTGAGTGCAGACTGCACAAATACACCCAAGTCATCAAATCTTCATTACCCGCAATGGAGAATTCATACAACACGTTGTGTCTCGGTATAACAAGAAAGTACAACGTCCCTTCTCCCCATACCCGTTCAAGTTCTTGTTCCTCTCCAGCCAATCCATCAGTCATCCGCAAAACGGATGTTGGAGATTGCTCTCTCCCCTATGCTGACTGTGCCTTCGTGATCTACAAGGTCATCTGACATGATGCGCTCTAGGAAGATGTGGAAGAGTGTTGGAGAGAGTAGGCATCCTTGACGCACACCGATTGTTGTTCTAAACCAGTTCCCGATACAGCGATGGAGCTGTTGTGGAGGACTGCACTGGTAACCTTGTCATACAGACTTTTGATGACTTCAATAATTTTAGGGCTGATGTTGTAAGCTCTCATGGTTGCCCACAGAGCTGCATGCCAGACTCGGTCAAACGCTTTCTTGAAGTATATAAACATATGATATAAATTTTGTTGGTGTTGTAAGTATTTCTCGCAGATTATTCTGAGGTTGAAAATCTGTTAAGTGGTACTTCGTCCTGCCCTGAATCCTGCTTGTTCTTCAGCTATGATTTGTTCAGCTTGGGTTTCAACCTGCTGAGTATTATTTGTAGGAGTGCTTTAGGAGGACTTTGCTGGGATGGCTGACCAGGCTGATGGTGCGGTAATTTTCACACTGTGTGCGCTATGTTGCCTGTATTCTAAGGGAGATAAACCATTTACTGCTGTAGCGGACGACCTTTGAAAAGCTCGGGAATAATGTTTATATTCAAATTTCGCAAATATTAAATATTTTGTCAAATGTAAGCAAAAAGTCAGATTTTAGCCTGAACTATACACTTTAAAAAATCGCAGTTTTTATCTCCGTTATCAGACGTATTTTAATAATAATCCCTGGAGAAAAGACAATCACAAAGGTAGTTTTCAAGAGCTGTATACCTTGGGTTTCAATAAGAGCTCAGCAATAAATTTCCTTCTTTTAAGGCAGTATAAGAGGGGTGGGGGAGGGAGCGGGGAGAGGGAGGAGGGTTTAGTTAAGGGGAGAGAATCAGGTTTTTAGAGTCAACTCTTTCATTAAGGGCATTATTTAAAACAGTCACCTTTTTAGGAGTATCTTGAGACGATTTTGATAGACTCCTCCATAATCATGCGGTATATTTGTATGCATATGTACTACGGCAGCAAAACGGTTAAAGTAGTTATTACCAGGTAAAAGTATCAGCTGTAGCTGATGTTCAAAACAAATAGCAAATTCGACAACCGTTTCTTTCTAGGAAATATGTAGGGTAAAGTTGTCGATTTTGGAACGGGGTGCGTTGTGAGAAGCTCTACGAAATCGCCTCGATAAGAATAAATCTTGGCCTTACTTCTGTTTGCAGTTTGGCAAAAGGGTTTATAGAATCTCAGCATCGATTTGTACTGTTTCTCTGGCGAATGTGTGAGTGAACGTAGAAATAAGAGTAGTTCCATATGTCAAGTGTATACATGTGAAAACGTTTACTTTCCAGTTATTATAAAAAAAAGTTAACACGGATAAAGTTGCAGAAAACCGAAAAGTAATCAAATGCCATTTCTTGTAGAAAAAACAATCTCTATTTTCAAAACAAAAAAGACGAGAAGAACAACAAATTCAAGAAAACTGTTTATTATTTAAAATACTAAAATGATAAGTATTAAGAACTGTTTATTTTTGCATAAAAACATAAGAAATAATAAAAAAAATAATCAAATGGCTTTAGAGGTACAGTAAGGAGTTACACAAATTAAACAAGACGGCAAACCATTCACATACAGACATTGAAGCACAAAATAAATTCTTGGTGTGCAAAATATTCTTCGGACGTTATTTGTCCATGATGATAAAAAATGTATATGAAACATATTTTATTTGAATGCCCCCCCAAATGGGTCAGAATTAGAAGAACAAGGTATTATTACCAATAAATACGGCCAATCAGTTGAAGACATTTTATATCACCCAGGCATTGTTAATATTGTTTATGTTATGTTAAAATCACCAGTTGGAAATTTTAAAAAAATGGCAAGCAGAGAGCGGCAATATAAATGTGTAAATAATATTAAAATAATATTTCGGATAAATATTTAAACAAACAAAAATCACAAACAAAACGCACAAAAAAATGTTTAAATGATTGCATCCACAGAGTTGCCTATCACGGATTTCACTCTAACTTTACAACGGTCCAAAATTCGTAGCAATATTCAATGCTATTTTTCTAACGTGATAACATTATATAACACAATCTGAAAGTTTCCATCTTTCTGCTGGTTTTTTTAGCCTACTTGCACAGCCTCATTTTTGAAGTTGATATTAATTTCCTAATAAACTTCTACGTCCATCCATTTGAGGCAACATTTGTAAATTTAAATAAATATTTTCATGATATGTATATAGAATATAAAGTTTACACATATAAAAGATCATGTATCATTATAAAATGAATTGTATATCAATAAAATACATTCCGTAAAATAAAGTGTTTACAGATACTATAATTTTCTGTATAATATTTACACACGGCGTGATGATCGCGTGCGATTTCTCTTCTATATCATAAATTGTAGTCTGTAGTTATAAAAATGTCCCTTTATAGCTATAAAAAGTGTGGTATTGCTATAGAATGAATTTTCTAAATATACAATTCATTTTATAATATCTTTTATACGGTAAACTATACATGTCATATACATATAATGAAAATAATCATTGAAATTTACAAAAGGTGCTTTACATGTATGGGAGATTTATGAAACGAGCACGCCGATTATTAATTTCATTTGTTGTCAAATTTTAAAATATTTTAATTGTTTATTACCAAACAAAAATTTAGATGGGATTCATCTATTATCGGGTTATGCCAAATCCTTACAAGCACTACAGAGGACATAGTAATAATTCCTGCTATTGTTAAGAAAAAATTAAAAGAACTAAATCCTTCAAAAGCTCAAGATCCCGGATGTATCTCTCTCTGAGCTCTGAAAGAGTTGGGTGACAAGGTGGCTGAACCGCTTTGCATTTTACTTAAAATGTCCTTTACAACAGGTATTCACGAGATTGGGGAACTGCAGAGGGCAAATGCTATTTAAAAAAAATAAAGGTTTCAGGTCAGATGCAGGAAATTACAATGAGTCTAACGTGTATTGTATGTAAAGTTTTAGAATGTATAATCCGAGATGAGATTGTTAATAATGGTACGAGATGCAGTCAATATAAAAATTTCAAAAATAAAAATTAGATTTTCTTCCGTGTTCTAATGGCGATCTCCTTGCCTTTACACCACCTGTTTGAGTGATGTGTGTGTATTTGGTGTGTGTGAGGGTAAATGAGACGGGTGGGCGTGTATGTTGGTGTGGATCGCCGCGCTTTGAGCTTTGGGGAAAGGCGCGTTCATAGCATCCTGTATTATTATTATTATTATTATTATTATTATTATTATTATTATTATTATTATTATTATTATTATTATTATTAATCATTTTTACTGTGAATAGTCTGTACAATGAATGCCAACATGGTTTGAGAAAAAAAAACAATCAATTACTACAGGTTATGGATGATATAACTTTCTTACTTGACAACAGAAAAACGGCTGACATTTAGACTTTAGAAAATTATTCGGCCCTGTGGTCCTCACGAAAGGTGTCTTCACAAGCTGAAGGTCTATTGTGTATGTGAAAACATTTCTAACTGGATAAGGAATTACTTACATGACAATGAGCAAGTGGTAAAAGTTAGAAATGCAAAATCTGACAAAATACAAGTGCTGAGTGGTATACCTCAAGTAAGCATTTTAGGTCCTTTATTATTTACTATTTTCATAAATGATTAACCAGATTGTGTTAGTAGCATTTGCAAAATATTTGCAGACGATACTAACATCTACAATGAATCAAGCAATAAAGTTGGGTGGCAGCTTGATTTGGATCATGTGCTTTTCTGGATGTGCGCCTATCTGACCAAAATTTCTGGATCTGGATCTGGAATAATACGTCACAGGAGCCTTGTTGGCTATCGTCGTGACGGGCCTGGGGGCGCAAGCTACTTGTTGGAGGGTCTTGGTTAAAACTTCCAATGTCACTGGTTTTAAAAACTGGTTAAAAACATGGAATTGGTCAGTGGATTGACAGCCCTAGCGGTGACGTCCTCAGCGCTGGTGATGCTGCGCTGGCGATGTCATCGTTGCTTAGTTGATTCCACTCGACTGCAGTCCGTACAAAGAATGAGTGCTTGTACTGTTCGGTCCTGCATGGAGGGATGCGGAAGCCGCGCGAGTTATTCACCGCTTGCCTTTGGACGATGTTGTCACTGCTGTAGTCTTTAAACCTTGTAGGACGTATTCTTCGTCGGCCGGTAGGGGCAGGGTGGAGGAACTTCAAGAAGCCCTATTCAGGAAAATTTGAACGTTGTTATCAGGATTGGTGTTATCCCGAATCCAAAAATTCAAGTCCAGTTTTCGAACGTAAGACATAGGAAATATACGAGTCCAAATGATACACCACAAGATACCATAAGATAAGATATCTCAGTTTCAGTATAATCGTGCAAACTGGGAAGATTTTAAAACATTCTTAACCTTACACAACATTGACATCCTTAACCATGAAAAAAATTACAAATTTTATTCAAATTTTACAAATAGTATAATACCGGCTGCTGAATACTCAATCTCCAAATGTATATTCGTAAATATTCAGGAAATGCACGGTGGAATAAAGATTGTGAACAAGCTGTACACACGAAAAAAGAACATTTTAAGAAGTGGTTAAAGAACAAAACACCAAAAAATCACAATGAAATGAAACGCACCAAAATTCAATGCAACAGAATAATTGCACAAGCTAAAAAGGTATATTGGACAGAATTTTGTAAATGTGAAGTTTCAAAATCGAAAAATGCATAAAAGGTTTGGAAGAAAGAAACGCAAATTAAAAATGGGTTCATATTCAAAATTATACTCTAAAAATAGAAAATAATCCCTTTCCTAGTTTTTTGGTTAAAGCTGAAGCTTTTCTTAAAAACTTTACAGAAAATAGCATTTCTTCAATACTCGATAAAAAATCAACAAAAGTTTAGATTAAAAGACGAAAATAAAGAAGATTATGAAGATCCACTCCCAAACGAACATCATTATATGAATTCGCATTTTACATATGATGAATTTTTCGAAGCCTTAAATACATTTAAATCTAATAAATCTGCTGTTGGTATTGATGGTATTTCTTATGAAATGTTGATCCATTTTGCCTGATATGTGGAAACGGTTACTTAACTCATTTTGCCAAAAATGTTGGTTAAATGGAGCTCTTTCTGATATCTGGAAGAAGTCAGTTGTAATTCCAGTTCTAAAACAATGCAAGATCTTCAGTGGATAGTTATAGACTTCACAGACATTAACTTCACAAGCCGACAAATTATTGGAAAAGATTATTCTTCATAGAATGACCCACCATTGTGAAAAAAAAAAATTTTCCACTAAATCAAGCAGGTTTTAGAAAAGGAAGATGTACTGCAGATCACTTAGTTAGGTTAACATCGCATGTAAAAAAATCATTTTCTTGCAAAAAGTCTACCTTAGCAACATTTTTTTATGTACATAAAGCATATAATATTGAATGGCACGCACGTTTACTGTATAAAATGAAGAATACAGGAATATTTTGAATCATGTATCAATACTTCAAGAACCTTTTATCTCACAGATATATATATATGTATTCGTGTTGGCAAGATGTATTCCTCTTTTGAGCAAATGGGCTCTATGCACAAGTCAGCGCGCGAAAGCGGCATGGTCAAGTGGCGCGGGAATAACAAAGCGGTCATGGCTTCTTTTAGCTCGCTCGCGTGTACTCCAATGCTGCTTAAAAATTTTAACTTTACCGACATTTTGGGATATTGTGATGTTTTGAACATAGCACATTCGTGCAATAATGATTACAGACAAATTATTATCAGGGGACAGGCTTTTTTTAAAGAGCAATTTGTCACTGACATTCAGTTTAGAGTTGACGACACGCAGTGCTTCATCATTTGCGATCGAGTAAAAGCAGAGATGAAGAAATGATCTGCATACAACGTCAGAGTTAGAGCATCCAAACGCAGCACAGTACTTCACCATTTTCAAACGCGAGCACGCTGTATATACAACGTCGGAGTTAGAGCACCCAAACGCAGCACAGTACTTCACCATTTTCAAACTCAAGCACGCTGTGTTATTCCCGCAGCACGTGACCGCCACGCCTTTGTGCATAGAGCCCATTGACAAGGGTATTCCTCAAGGATCTATAGTTGCTCTAATTTTATTTTCTATTTTAAATATGATCTCCCAAAAGCTGAGTCCAAACACACTAATATTGTGCAATATGCAGATGATGTAGCTATTTGGGTCAATACTAATTTAAGGAAGAATCCATGCGAAAGAGTTGTAAAATATGTACATAAGATATATCAGAACGAACTCAATAAATTAAATGTATTTATGATAGAAAATGGTCTCCAAGTTATCTGCGGGAAAAAACTGGTCTAATATTGTTTAATGATGGTGCAATTTGACTCACAGATGTGAATAGACATTAAATTAAATAAATAAAATAAAATAATGATGCAATTTCACAATATTTACCTAAATTAGAACTAAATGGAAAAGTTTTAAATTATAACAAAATTTCAAGTTTTGGGGTGTACATCTTACTCCAAAACTAAACTGGAACTATCACATTCAATACTTAATATTAAAAGCCAGCAAAAGGTTAAATTTTTTTTTTGTACAGCCTAGGAGTCTAGACACAAATACATTACTTCCTTTGTCAATATCGTTAGCGAGATCTGGACTTAGTTATGGCCACACCAGCTCAATGTGAGCAGCACTGTTTAATGCCTCCACATTTTGCTTGCTGTGGGCTATTTATAGCTTGCCTGCACCCTCCATTCCAGTGAAAGGGAAGGAAAGGAAGCATCGGCGAAGCTATTTAGCCTGGCTGACCTAACCTCAAAACTAAAAAGCTTTGGTTGAGTCGCTGTGTGGCAAAAAGTATATTTTTCAGCATCAAATTCATTGTTGAATAAGTTGCAAAACATTGACAGTAAAGCAGTGAAAATAGCATTAGGGTTTCAATGCATTCAAGTACAATAAAATTAAATAAAGAAACTTGCCTTTTATCTTTTCTTGAACAACAAAAATTATCGGTAGCAAAATATGTTGTTAGAAGTTTATCAGTTTCAAATTCTGTTTCAGAGGAAAGATGTATTGATGCTAATGTAGATTTTCCCAAAATGAGCTAGACATTTATCATATTTCCAACCAATACGAAATTATACATATGATATTTTAAAAAATTGTAATATTGACATTTGTTCTATTCCTATATTACCAATTACATCTCAGATTCCTCATTGGGAGCATAGAAATGTGACGTTCCATATTGATTACTGAAATACAACGAAAAGTGAAAATGTACATTTAATTGTAACTGAAGCTGATGGAGAAACAATATTCTAATCATTTAAAATTTTATATTGAAGGATCAGTTCTAAAAATATCACATGCTGGCGCTGGAATTGCAATTCCTGACTTAAAACTTCAAAAGTCATATTATATTGGTAAGCATGTCTCAATATTTACAGCAGAATTGTATGCAATCCTTATGTCTTTAAATATTATTTGTAATTCTTTATTGGCTTTATTTAATATCCTTTTATGTGTAGATTCAAAATCAGTTTCATATTCTTTGAAATATTGGTAATGTAAAACGAGGACAGACATTTTATTTGAAATTAAGTTTTTAATACATTATATTATATCTAAAAGTATTGGAGTTTCCTTTTGTTGGTTTCCTTCTCATACCAGCATTTATTGGAATAATATAGTTGATACATTGGTAAAACGAGGAGCAATGAAATTAGGTGATACTAGTACATATAATAATATAAAGCCTTCAGTATTTGAATTAATATCTTTATTAGAAAAGAATATATATTCTAATTTACCTAGCAATGGAAAGAATGAAAAATGTTATTGTCCATGACATTTGTGTAGAATAATCAATAAACTAATAGTAAATTCATGAAACACCATGTTTTCAAAAGATGTAGTTTGTTCTTGTTTAAAACCAATATCTGTTAAACATATTTTATATGAATGCCATTTTATATAAATGTCATATTTTGGTTATGTTATATAAAGAAAAGAATACCGATGTAAATAGTCAAGAATCAATTGACATTTTGTTGCATAGTCCAGCAATGATAGATATTGCCCGTATAATTTACACGTCTGCAGTTGGTAAACTTCTGTAGTATTGTTAGATATTTTGTATGATTATAGTTCAACTTTAAATTGTTATATTATATAGTATTTAATTTTGTAAGCTTACTAAATCTTGGTTAACATGCAATATTTCTGAGATAAAAAGTTTTTTTACACTTCGTTCAAACCACATCTGAACGTTAAAAAGTGTTGAACTTGAAGATTCGTCAAGTTGATTCCAAGAATTACCCGTCGTTGCTGGTGACAGACTCTGCAATCCGAACAATGTTAGCATTACATAATAATGACATAATAACTTTAGATGTCATTAAGGAGATATTGGGAAGGGGGGGGGGAGATCTCTACTGTTAGACAAAACTTCAAAGAATGCAAATCATTATACGCATAGACACGTTAATGAAAAAAACATTAGTAAGTAACTTTACAGGTAGCTGTTTTTAAACATGATTTGGAGGTTGAGTTTTTCAAAAGCAATTGCCACAAAAAAGACCTAAAAAGACCCAAGTATCAGGTACATTTTGCAGAAGGAGGTTTGAGTTATGAGTCTATTTTATCAAAGAAGCTCGGCTCAATCGTTTTGTACGAAAATGCCAGATTTATCTCGCATAGCACGGCAGATAAACGCTCTTGTAGCATGATCGTTAAAAAAAACACAACAGTAACACAAGTTATAGCGAAGTAAGTATATAATTTCCCCCAGCCATTCAATAAATAACTGAGTTTTCTGGGAAATCTAATAGGATTTTTTTAAAACTCGGTATTCCAAATTGATTTCCAATTTTGAATAATAGGAGCCATACCTGCAACACACTGCGTGCCGTTGACGGAGGCAGTGGTAGCAGTGGAGGTTCCTGGGGGACAAGGGATGCAGGCTGTGGCCACGTCCTCGCTCTGATAACTTCCCAATGGGCACTCCTCACACTCAGTCTTGCCCTCCGCCATGTAGTGGCCCTTAGAACATCCCACTGAAAAATGTAAGAAAACGTTCTTGGGATCATCTATAGAAGAAGATAAAGAAAACACTCAATACTCGTATTTACATTTATTTTTACACGTGCAGTGTCATTATTGTTTTAATAACAAGTCAACATACACAGACGTGACTCACCACAAGAAACTCTATTGTGACGGGTGTTGAAGACACAGGCGGTACCGACAGGACAGTCACACTTCAAGCTTCCTCGTCCCACCATCACGTCATTGCTTGTCAGGGCCTGGAGCTTGCTCAGATCTCCATTGCCAACCTTCCGTCGTAGACTTGCCATTAGCATTCTCTGGATAGACTGGAGGCTCTGGAAAACACACACACAAAACTCTATTATTTAAAGAGCTCATAAACTAGCCGTGTTGTGAAGCAGGCGGCTGCGGCTACAGTACTGTTATATCGAGGAATTTACTTTTCCAGGTAATGATTATTCTCCAGGCAGGGGCCTACTCATTTTTAAAGTTATATAAGCTTACTTATTTCTCATGATTAGAACATGTGAGGAAAACATCATCAAAATGAGAAAAATAACTTGATTGTTTACGCCATTTCTCTCTCTCTGTCTCTCTCTCCATTTGGTGTAAACACGTGTGTATATTTATTTATTTATTGTTCCATGATCCACCCCAATGTATTGGGCACAACGCTTTTATGCAATAAATAGTCGTCCGTTCTCTCTCTCCCTCCTCCCCCCTCCTCCTCCCCCCCTCTCTCTCTCTCCCTCTCTCACGCAAATCAACACGATAACCAGAACCCAATTAACCTGAAGATCGGTGATGTTGTCTTGCATGCCGTGCAGTTTCAAGTCTGCTTTTACCACAATGACTGTACCGCTCCTTCCCCTGATTCCACGTTTCAGACGATGTGCGATAGCTCCACATTCCACCTGTGATATGGATGAATAAGGGGATAAAAATAAACATTTTTTTCCACACAAAAAATATTATTAGCCTACGGAATATCATGTCACTCTTGTATGAGCAGGTTATTTCCTGAATTCGAGTAATATGGCTCCTAAAGGGGAAGATATGGCTTACAAGATATTTCTATATTCTCACATAATGCCACATACTTTGCCGTTGCATTGTGAGTAAATAATCAATAATCAGAACAGAAGAAGACTCAGTTCCTTGAAATATTTGATTGAAAACTTGGACGGTGTTTGTGTGTTATTTTCCTTATCATTCTCCTGTGTAAGATATGCTTAAGAAAACGTACTAAAAAATTTAGGTTACAGCCTACGCTGAATATAACAAAATCGGAGAAATTACCTACTCAAATACGCTTGTTGACGACGGTCTAATCTACAAGATGACCAAGGACGAGCAAGATGCCAAGGCAGTACAAGGGCAACCACAGAACGCGGCTCAATGGTGCCAAAAAACAGGCTTGTCAATTAACCAAAGCACAAGCCCCTGTTGTGTACCCTACACAATAAAGCCGCAAGAAGGACAATCCCTGACGTGAGGTTTAACGGTGCGGTCACTAAGAGGACAAACCAAACGGGCTATATCTCTGACTGTTCTTTGATAGAATGCTTACATTCAGACAACTTTCCTGAGTTGCAGAGAAAGGTCTGTCAAGTCCTAAGGGCAATGGCCTCTAAAAGCAATGAGCAAAGGCATTTGTTCCAACTGTACAACAGCGTTGTTCTCTGGACTAACCACCATTTCCATTATCAACCTAGAAAACCTGGACAGAGTGCAACTCGAAGCTATGAGAACAATACTTGGAGCGACTACAGAGTCCCCAACAGTGACAAAGAGGTATGTGCTAGACCTTCCGCCAGTGCAGTCACTTCAGAAAAAAGCACAGGTCAAATCCTATATCAGCGCAGTGAAAAACCCTCAAAATCCGCTCCACGAAACAACCAAGGACACTAAAGGTGTTAGACTCAAGAGCGGCAAGTCATGGATGGGACAGGTACATGTAGATGATTCTATCAAACTTGTCTGCGAGCTGGTAGACTTCAAGCAAAACAAAAAGATTGGATTGTGTATGCACCCAGTATTCAGTACTGCTGCAACACCCACATCTTACAGCATTTAGGTAGACACTGCAGCGAATGGGCAGCAAAAAAAGACTGTCGAGGAACTATTCTGAAAACTACCACAAAAGATAAATCAGTCAGAGAAGAGCAGTCAATGTCAAACAAGCAGGGACCACCATCTACGAGAGCCTACAGACTCAAAACAGCTAGCTTGACGATGGAAGTTGGAGTAATGATCCCTGCGCTCCAATGGCTGTCACCCAAAACAAACCAGTCAAGAAACTCAAGCTGTGATTCCATGGGGCTATTGTAAAATGAGAAATCAGGAATGATCTGCTCAGATTGGTTACACTACAACGCATCAAACATGATCGGATCGTATGGATGTACCCTCGCATTGATTTATATAAAAATAGCCTATCATTTAAAGGAGCTAGTGTATGGAACTCTCTCCCTCTGGAGCGTAAACATTGCAACACACTGTTTTCTTTCAAATGTAAAATATGTAGGTATCTGCGAAATTAATGATAAAAGTGATGTATAATAACATATATGAGAACACAGTCATTCATGTATTAATTAATTAATTAATTTATTTATTTATTTATTTATTTATTATTATTTGTTACGTATGAGACGCGCACGATAGATCCGATCGTTTTGTTTTGCAAAGCATGCAATAACAGAGTGTACCTTTGATTTGATTTTGCATTGTTGTTAGAAGAAGCTTGGTATAATCTTGATAATTTTCGTTGGTCGATATTATTGAAGAATTTTCTAGGGTTGCTTGTTTACTATCGATCGAAGCATCTAGATAGATCCACTAGTAGCTGAGAGATTCTTTTGGGATGGGAAAAGTTGTATGACGTAAGACACTGATGACGAGTTTTATTTTGATTGGTTGTATTTGCGTCACGCTGGAATATTTCAAGATAATTTCAAGATAATTCGAACGTTCTCTGGAGTATAGAAAGACTATACAAGTGCCGCAGAGTGGAGAGTTGTGAAAGTGAAAAGCGATTGAGCGATTGTATGCAGTTGTTGATGTACTCTGAATAAAGTTGGAAAACTTCATACGACTCCTGCCTTCTTGCTGAGTGAACAGGTTGCGCAGATAAACGAATCTGAGTTACACTTATCAGGATTCAAGCATTGGGGCTGAATCAACTACTGATAAAAAACCAACGAGTGTAACATTATTATTATTATTATTATTATTATTATTATTATTATTATTATTATTATTATTATTATTATTATTATTATTATTATTTTGTTTTAAAATGAATGTTATTGCTATTATTATTGTAATAATAATAATAATTATTATTATTATTTTTATTATTATTATTGTAATTCTCATTAATTATTATTATTATTGTAATTCTTATTATTAGTTAGTATTATTGTAATTCTTGCTATAATAATAATAATAATAATAATAATAATAATAATAATAATAATAATAATAATAATAATAATAATAATAATAATAATACTGGTGGTGATGGTAATGGTGGTGATAGTGATAATGGTGATAGTGGGGATGAAAATAATTGTCGTTCTTGTTATTCTTATGATAATACTAATAATAATACAAATAATTGTTATTGTTATTTTTATTATTAATATTTTTTTTTAAAATTATTATGAGGGTGAGAGGTATGGAGATGGGGTTGGGTGTGGTGCGCTAAATTTGTTTAAAGATAATGATGAGATGTTGATGCGATTGTGTGCGCATGTGTGTGAGTGCATGTGTGCGTGTGAGTTTTATTATTTCCAATTTAAAGGTTCTTTACTATGTTAATTTGTTAAGGGACAGATTAGAAGATTAGTCTAAAATCCTTATCCCTACTAACAAAAAAAGTACTGCCCAGGGCATGCAGGAGTAAAATGAAATGAACAAGCAGACAGACATGCAGGCACGGCAGACATCACAGGAGGCTTGATCCTGGGTAAGTCTGTGCTCAGACAACTCGGAGAGGCATGCAGACCCAAGACGAACCACAAGACCACATCATCGAAAGGCTTCAAGAAAGGGGCGTACAGAAGTGGAGTGGGCCATCCTCAACCAGACCAACATTAGAACTGTCTCAAGAACAACTCTCAAAACTCTCTTGAATGATGGGGCGGAGCGCGTATGGACATTTCCGAATGCCGAGAGACCATCTTCAGCTGAATTGACCCGAACTATTCAAATATCTGTCTACTCCGGATTCTTGGAATATTCTACTAGTAAGGCCTATACATTTTGTCATGTCCTTTCGTCATTGTTGGTGTCTCACCCGTAAGTGTAACTAATAAAACTTCAAACAAACGTATTTGTGGATCCATTAAAATCTGAACGTAAAATATCCTGACAAATACATTATTGGATGGGTTGTAATAATAATCGAACTTATTGTTTATAGAGTGATATTCCGCATTCATTCTAGAAACATGTTGAAACGGGCATCTATGTGCTTATTTGAATAAGCGTACAATTCATGTTAACCACATTTGACATACCTGCACGTTTTCCCACACACACAGAGGTACGCCCATACAAGCGTCTCTGTGCACTTGGGACTCGGTCAGCCTAACAATGAACTCTTTCTTCAGATCATTCAGGGACGCATCACAGGACCGTGCCAGGTAATACATATCAGCCTCCACTCTCACGTGGTTTGGGGGCACAGATACTGCAGCAAGATAAACACGTTGAATCTAAAAGACAACTGAAATTGCAATGCATTGCATTCATATTAGTCTGTACCATGAAGTAGTTTGGAAATACTTAGATAGCAGCCAGAACGACCTCTCTTTCCTGCTACCCACCCTCACCCACCCCTCCAAAACTGTGATCCAAACACCGAGTCAAAGGTGTTAATACTAAAACTTAGTACAAGGCGGATCGAAATGCTAATTCGCTGCATAGTCACTGATGTATGCATAATCGCAACCCATATCCATTGTATTACATAACTGCCACCACTGCTGCAACATAGTAGCTGTTTCAAAGTTCTGAGGCTGCAACTATTTTCTAACTTTAAGATTCCTTTTTAACAGGTGCATCTGTCACAAGTCAACTATTTCCAGATATAATAATAATAATAATAATAATAATAATAATAATAATAATAATAATAATAATAATAATAATAATAATAATAAATGTAAAACAAGCACACCTCATGTCGTTACAGTAATTCAATAGCCTACTTGTACACACATCTCCATGTCTGATTCTAAAATGATAGATTATTCAGGAAACCAAGCCTATACCGATGCAATCTGGAACCACGGCGGGAATCCATCGCATGAACTGGTTAGAGCAAGAGAACATCCCTCCAGGACTGTAAAAGACTTTGGGTACCTCGTAGCGAGCGTCGCAAGTCATGGCGCAGTCTATACCCATCTCCCCAGGAAAGCAGGACAACGCACCATTCTTTGGGGGCTCAATGCGTGGACAACGTAATTCTGATAACACAAAATATTCCTTAGGCCCAAAAATGTGTTTAAGGTAACACAGGTAACAAAAATATAGTTGGTTTGGAGGCTTTTTTTTCTAAACCTTTTTCACTCATGATGTTTCACCGAGATCATTTCTTGTTTTTTTTCCAGAAGATCCAAAGCAAAGTTTGGTCGGGATACCGTAAACTGACTTGTTTTTTTTAGGCCCTGCCCATCGATGATTTTGTATTTCAAGTTCGTTTTCATTTTTATTAGTGAGTCTGAATTCATTTGCTTCAACGCTCGTTTACTCTACATAGAAAACAAAACAAATTGTGTAAAACAAACGAGTTGTCTCTCCAAAATAAATAGGACTATAGTTTGTTTTATTAATTATAATCCCCTTCTCTGTCCCCAATGGTTTGAATTTGTGGAATTGTCATTTTCTAAACAAAAAGATCATAGAATAGTTTATTAATTTACATTACAAAGGTCAAAGCTATCAAATAACTTACTTGCATTCGCATTTCTGAATAACTGTCTATAGCAGAAGACGCGAATAATTTATTGAACTAGTTCTTTCTTGGTGGTAATAAGAATACCGTTGTTGTAATGACTATGCACTTCAAGGTTTCTACAATACATGACTAACACTGGTTTTGGCTCTGACAATACGATGATACTATGACGTACTATGAATAAAACGTCAAAATATACTTTTGCAAGAAATGAACGAACAAATTAGTTTTAGATTCAAAGTCTAGATCTATATGATTTTTAAAACATTAACGCGCTCGGGGTTTAAAACAAATTCATATATTGACCAGGTCTACTTACCTATACAGGTGGGTCTCATGGAATTGTGGTTTCCAGGCCACTCCCACTTGGTGACTGGTGGATGGGTGTCGAGGTCCGCTTCACAAGTAATAACCCTTGATCCCAGTAAAATGTGACTGTCGTTTGCACAGCTGACAGACCAACTTTCGCCAAACACGTCTCCATGAAAACCTGGTTGGTAGCGCATGATCTGTTTCGTTGCGGGAGGGCCCTCAAAGTTTGGCGAGCCACAACGAAGTGCTGGAAAGTAAACATGTGTCAATAATCAGTCGCTCAAATAAATCTGTAACATATTCAACTGTTGAGACATTAATTGACCTAAATCACATGTAGTTATGTGGGCATGTTGCAAAGGTTACAGGTTGCAAAACAATATTTGGTAAACCACAAAGAACACAGCACTGTATTCATATTCATGGACGAGAGCCTTTTATTTTGCAACTGATTTGCATATATTGACTGCTAACAGATAAATCGGATTCTACATACCAAATATGTACTCATGCAAAGCATACATAAATGTTTTTTATTTATTTATTTATTTACTAGTGGTTTTGTACCCTGGCAAGCCAGGGTACACAGGTTCCCATACCCCCCCCCCAACCACCACCCTGATATCTCCCCGTCCCCCTCCCCATGATGGCTCACCATACCCCCTTAATACCTCCCCGAACCCACTTGATACCTCCCCATACACCCTTGATACCTTCCGTACCCCCCTTGTAACATACCTGTACTCTCCTTGATACTTCCCCATTGATCGTTTCGCAGGTATGGATGAAAGGAATAGACCATCGCCATACCCCCTTATATATACCCGTATCCCCGTTATGCCTACCCATGCCTCTTTAAACATACCCGTAGCCCCCTTTTACCTACACGTACCAACCCATCCCGATCCTTGGTAATAATAATAATAATAATAATAATAATAATAATAATAATAATAATAATAATAATAATTATTATTATTATTATTATTATTATTATTATTATTATTATTATTATTATTATTATTATTATTAAAAAAGCCTAAATTAAAAAGAAAAATATCCATATTGTAGAGTTTTAAAACAAACACAAAAAAAACATTAAAAAAAAATTTGGCCCGCGTGAGATTCGAACTTGGGTCTCTTGCACGGTAGGCGAATGTCTTACTAAGTCAGCCACCAAGGCTTCGTATACATTTCATTAATTTTTTGGTCTATATGGGAAAACATGCTGAAACCTCCAATCAATTTTTAATTAATCAAATTTAATTAGTTAAATACAAAAATTTTGTAAGATTGGTGACATGAGTGCAAAAGTGTTTTGAATGGAAATAAAACAAAATTTGCGGTATTACAGAACTGCACGTTCTTGACACGGGCGGATTGAATCGGAAGCGCGCGGAATGAGTCTATTGCAGTTTGTGGACATTTTGTTTATTTATTTATCTCAGAAACGGTTAAACGCTTGGTAAGGAAATGTCGGCTATAACGATTTGGCGGGTTTTGAGCTTTTGATCGTTTAACCAGCATACTCCATCTTTCTCTGTCCTCAGAAGCCATCAGGGCTGCTGAGGACAGAGAAAGATGGAGTATGCTGGTTAAACGATCATCTGTGGTGCCCCTACGACCTTCGGGTTACGGGACAGGATAGGATAGGATAGGGTTTTGAGCGCACAACAGGCCGATCCTCAGCGCCCAGCACCTGCCCAGATCAGCGTCCATACCGGACGAACTTTACAGTAGAGGCGAAGAAGGACTTCCGGCTAAGCAATTTATATATATAGATTTCGCACTCAATGTCTGACTGATTGGTGACTGACATCATTTTTACCATCACATAAAATAAGGCCGACAAACATGGGAGCGTACGGGAAATGGTGACGGAAAAGTTACAGGTGACGTTGTTGCCTGTCTGGTCAGTGGCCGTGATGGTGACCAGTGTCACTCCTGGCTGCATGGCCACTCTGTTGATGCTGCTGTGCAGTGTCACGGGGTCCAGCGAGTTGTCGGTGACGTAAGGATCCGGCCATGATACCATAGTGGGGCGGCCCAGTCTGGCAGCGAAAACCTCCATGTTGTCACAGCCGGACACCACAACCGGGGGCTCCACGTCTGTCAGACATTATTTAAATACTTTTTTCAAAGAGTGTCTGAAATGCTGAAGAAAAAAGTAATAACACCGAAAAGAACAAATAAAGCAGTACGTGGCAATATATGCTATCTGACCAAGAACACGAAATAGAAAAGTCTCTGGCGAATTCCACAAAAGTCAGACTGGGTTTGAACAGATGCCGTTGACTAACACAATTTCATATCCTATCCTATCCTATCCCGTAACTCGTAGGTAGTTGGGGCACCACAGATGAACCAGCGTACTCCATTTTTCTCTGTCCTCAGCAACCCTCCTGGCTTCGCCCAGTGTCAAACCAGTCCATTCTCGAATGTTGTCCTCCCACCTCTTTTTCGGTCTCCCTCTTCTTCTACCTCCTTGCACAGTGCCTTGCACTATCGTCTTTACAAGGCATGAAGCTCTGGTGACGTGGCCATACAATTGGAGTTTCCGTTTCTTCACCACTGTGAGCATGTCATCATGTTATCCAATGGCTTGTGTGATGGTCTATTGGACTTCGTCATTCGTGATGTGCTGGGTATAGGAAATGCCCAGAAGTCTTCAGTATATGTAGCACCTCATCTCCATGCTTTGTATTCTTCGTTGTATATCTGCTGTGAGGGTCCATGTTTCGCAAGCGTATAGGAAGATGAAGATGACAAGGGAGCGCAGCAGCCTTACTTTGGAATGTAGACTGATGGTTCTGTCTTTCCAAATGGGCTTCAACCTTGTCAGGGCAGCAGTTGTTTCTGCAATCCTGGAAAGGACTTTTTGTCGAGACCCATTCTCTGATAAAAATAGCTCCAAAATATTTGAAGCTATGCACTTATGCTGAGGGATTGGCCTTGGACTTTGATGTCCGTGTTGATGCCATTGGTGTTGTTGGTCAACATTTTGGTTTTCTCTGCACTTATTTCCATTCCATAGGCTCTGGAGGTGGTGTTAAGCCTCTGTACAAGCTGTTCAAGTTCGTGTTCCTCTCTAGCCAATCCATAAATGTCAACTTCACACTAGGTGTGACAGATGCCGCCACTGAGATCTTTGGCAAGCACCGCCCAAAAAAGAACCCGTGGATCACACCTGAACTTTTGAATCTGTGTGATAAACTAAGAGAGATGAAAAAGAAAACGAACACCTAACAGGGAGCTGATGCCTACCAAAAAATCAACAATGACATCCGAAAGGCATGCGAACAGCAAGGGAGAACTGGATAGAAGATCAATACCAGGAAATAGAGAACAGTCTGAACAAGAACAACAGCAAGAAGGTCTACCAGACTGTGAAGCGGCTGACAAGTGTTAAACAGCCCAAGGTCTTCACGATCCAAAGCAAGTCTGGAATATGCCTTACAGAAGAACAAGAGGTCTTGGATAGATGGACAGAGTTATGCTCTGACCTTTACAATCACACACCAAACGGAGACCCATCAGTTCTAGCATGTCCTCAGAACAGAGAAGAAGAAGAAGAAGGACAAATCCTCCAAAATCTCCTAGAAGTTGAGGCAGCAGTGCGATCGCGGAAGAAGGGGAAGTCAGCGGGGGTAAACAATATACCCGCGGAAACATAATTTCAATCATGTTAAAAAAAATAATGTATCGAACCCCATTTTACAAAAACAAAATAGAATATAAACATCGTATTATTAAGTATTAACAAAACACATACATATAAAATGCTTACATCGCAAAATAATAATACCACAGAAAACCCTAGTTACCATTTGGCAGAAAGTGTTCAATATCCCCAAGCTGACCGAACAGGCTCCATACACAAATGAGGAATTTTGGGAGAGTTTTCAAGAAAAAATGTAGGTGAGACGGTCTAGCGAAGATGATAGTCAGTTCTGGTAAAATGTGATAATATTAAACAGTGCAAAACTTAGTTCAGCTACCACGAATTTGCGAATTGGTAATGTATATAAAATATTATATTTGATCGTGCTTTTTCATTAACTGCGCAGAACCTGACGACACTGCTACCATAATCAAAGACCACTACTTCTTTCAACAAAATACCATAGCAAGAACCAGCCAAGCTCCAGGTTTTGTCAGCCTGACAAGTAGTGTGGTTAGCGCCGTGGATGACGAATCCAGAGAGACAGACAAGCTGGCAAGTGTCCATGAATCTGGTCCCAATGGCGCAGTCAAAGTGGCCATGCCTAACCAGAGGAGGCTGGCCACAGGAAATCCCTGTAGAGACCAACACAAAGTGAAAGTAAAATGTTAAAATAGGAATGTATATGTTACCGACAATGTGTGAAACCCGGCATTCTATAGAATGCCTAGGAAAAAGTATGTAACATTTGCACAAAAAACTGCCTAACACCATCAGGCATTCTATACCTTATCTAGGCATTCTATACAATACCGGGATTTCACACATTGCCGGTAACATATACATCTTATACACCGACACCAAAGGGCAGATAGGGTCAACAACACAAATAAAAAGATTTCAAATACAAAGAAAGCGTTTCATTCACCAGTGAGCTTCAAATACGTTGTACATGTGATCGTATTGTGCAAAAGAAGAGTCGAGGTGAGAGTATTAATATTGTTAGTGTTGTGAGAGTGAGGTTTGAGAAAAGGGTGTACTTACGCTCACAAGCAGGAGGGGGGTGGTCCCAACTTTCGGATCGTTGGCAGGTTAGGATGTGGTGTCTATACAGCTCATACCCTGCTTCGCAGCCGTACGTGCACGCCGACCCTTCCATGTTGCCGTGAGAACAAATGATTCCAGACCCGTTAGCGATGACCTGGGGAGGCTGGCAAAGGCGTGCTGCAAAGTGAAAAAAGAGCACACAGGAGCAGATTATTGTACTTATTGTCCAATGACATACCACTTTCCTATTCCAAAGTTCTTTCTTTGTTTGTGTTTTAACTGTTCACATTTTTTTTTATTAAATACAATTTGGACATAATAAGAGGTTATTTTAAATTATATTACTTATAAGCAGCTCTTTTGACATTTTATTGTACATTTTGTTGTTTGTTGTTTTAAGTCTTACTGATGTATGGACGGCGTGCTAAAGACACATTTAAGATTTGATGTATTGTAAAGATTTGAGGTATTGTAAAGATTTGATGTATTGTAAAGATGTGATGTATTGTAAAGATTTTTTGTATTGTGTTGTGCAATGTCAGAATGTGTCTTTCATTCAAGCCTGACAACTACAGTTTTCCAGGAGAATCGAGGACTATGGATAAGGACTGTTATGCAGTGGATGTTTAGGATTTTAGAATAATATACTTTAATTTGGCTCAGCTCAGCATCATGAGTTCTCTATCCTAATTCATAACTCAAACATGAATTAAATTATTTGCAAGACAGAAAAGTGAAAATAAAATGCGTGAATGTAACTAAAGAAATGATTGAAAGATCAGTTCACGTTCACTCTCACATATACACAAACACATTTGAATACAGTTTAAAATGTTTATGTTTATACAAACAAATTCATATTCCTTTAGTGTTCCAATGCAAAAGCAATCGGGCACCACAAATCCAGGATTCACAGAAATCAAAACATAATCAACAACTGTTACGAGTGAGGTCTTGGGGTCCTTATGCCAAACAAAGAAATTTTTACAATACAGTGACTCTAATTAGATGAAGACTTGGTCTGATCTCTCAAAACCTCCCGGACGTAGCAACATATCCATCACAAAGATGATAACGTCACACCACTATGGACGATCCAGTTGATGTCGCACATATAAACCTTACCCCCGTTAATAGACACTCTTCACCAAGTCGTTGTTGTTGTTGTATCTCTGATGTTAAAGATTGGATGCTTGACCACAAACTAAAACTAAACGAAGATAAAACCGAAGCAGTTCTGTTCACCTCCGCTGTTTCATCCTCCCGCCATGATTTCCCATCTGCCATTCAGCTAGGCTCAGCTTCCGTGCCCTTCTCAGAGAAAGTCAGAGATCTCGGGTTCCACCTTGACTCAGATCTTTCAATGAGACACCATGTCACTAAAATGTGTCAAGCAGTCTATCTCGAGATCAGACGTATCAGTTCTATTCGCCACTTTTTGACCGAAGAAGCCACTAAGATACTTGTCACTTCCTGCATACTTTCCCGCGTAGATTACTGCAATGCCATGTTGATCGGATGTCCTTCTTCAGTCACCCAACCTCTCCAAACTGCTCAAAATGCCGCAGCTCGTCTTATCTGTAGGTCACAGAAACGACAGCATATGACCCCTCTCCTCTACAAACTTCACTGGTTGCCAGTCGATCAGCGCATCAAGTACAAAATCGGCTGTTTGGTTTTCAAAGCGTTCACCGATAGGCCCCCCCCCCAATATTTATCAGATCTCCTTCACATCTACACACCTTCTCGCACACTCAGATCCTCTGCTGACACTAGACAGTTGAAAGTTGAGCGCTTCAATAGGAAGCAACATGGGGCTAGAAGCTTCTGTTGTTCTGCCCCACCACTCTGGAACTCCCTGCCATTCTCTGTCAGACACTGCACTTCCCTTGACTCTTTCAAAAACCAACTGAAAACATTTCTCTTCACACAGCACTACAACACCCCGGCTTAAAATCCTTTCATTCTCACAGTCTGCAAAATTCCCCCCACTTCCCCCACCCCTCTTCTAACGGACCAATATTACATTTTAACAGTATGGTATGTGACACTGGTGTATGTATTCGTGTCTGAGACTGATAGTTGTTGTGCATGTATCTGTTTTGCTATGTACATTTGTAGTCTCTGTCCATGTTTAGTTGTGTTTATATGTTGATTGTAATATATATTGCTTTTGTAAAGGGCCTAGAGCCATTGGTTAGGCACTTAAAAATTTACAGTTATTATTATTATTATTATTATTATTATTATTATTATTATTATTATTATTATTATTATTGGGGTGTCGGATAGTGCAGTGGTTGGAGCACTCGCTACTGTGTCGAAAGTGAAGCACCGTCCGGTGCGGTTAGCACTTGGATGGGTGACCGCTAAGGTGTGAAGCGACAAACAACAACGCCCCCAGTTGACTCAACTGTGATTGAGTACCTACTCTCTTGAGGGTGGGGAAGGTAAAGCAGCGAGGGAGAGAGTTGGGCATCACCCTCATTACGCTGGCCCAAGATAAGTGTGATCTCCAACATCACGCTCCCCTACGGCCACAAGGCTATGGGACTACCTTTACCTTTTTATTATTATTATTATTATTATTATTATTATTATTATTATTATTATTATTATTATTATTATTATTATCAATTTTTATTCATCAGATTAACATAAGTTGTACTGATGTAACATAAGCAATTTACAAAATCTACCATGAAACATAAACATGAAACAACAAAAGTAGCACAAATACAGAAATCAACAAGAATCAAAATACAATTATTTTCTACTCACGTACTTTCGTACAATTAATCCTTGGATAGAATAACACACTCACAAAATATTACATATATTCCAATCACCGTCGACAGAGAAGAAAATAAACGTAAATAGTCTCATTGTGATTATGTTCGATTGTCTATGTATATCCTCTGCCTACAGCACCTCCTCGTCCTCCCTTCCTCTGTCTTCTTATCTTTCTATATAGTATCTTCCTCCGCCCCTCTTGCTTTCTCCGTCTCCTTTATCCTTTCTTCGTCTTAGTCTTTCTTCTTCGTTTCCTTCTTCGTCTTCGTTCATCTTTGGCTGCTTCTCTCCTCTGCTGTTGCTGCTGCTGCTGCTGCTGCAGCTTCCACTTCTTCGTCTCTCGTCTTTATTCCGCTTCGGCTGCTTCTCTCTTTGCTGCTGCTGAAGTTTTGTCTTCTTCGTCTCTTTTCTTTATCTTCTTCGTTACTTCGTTTTTGTTGCTGCTGCTCCTTCTTCTTCTTCTTCTCATTCTCCTCCTCCTCCTCCTCCTTCTTCTTCTTCTTCTTCTTTCTCGAGTCCCCCAGCGGGAAATTTCTGCAGACACAGCTTCGAGGAGTCAGACACATCCAAAGCTTAGTATTGTCAAGAAAAGAATGAATATACTTTTGAATGTACATTGGTGAACTGTCAGGCGTCCAGCTCAACCAATCAGAATTTAGTTATCAATAAAAAATATTACAAACGTCTTCTTACAGGAAGAGACTACAATAATATAAAGTCATCGGACCAAAATACTATAAACGCGGTCCGTGACGGAATAAATAATATAAAAATAAATATTTACCTCAAAAGTGCATAAATCTCAAACAGAAGTCTTCTAGTTCCTCCTTGTAGCCTATCAAAAAGATTAGGTTTTTTTATCTGCAGTTTTTGCACAGGATACACAGTGAACTCAAAATATTAATCTTCTATTTTAGCCTAAGCTATTATTCTAGACATCTACTTCGGTTGGTGGTGTGGTAGCGTCCGACTACAACAACCCAACTTTCTAGTGTAGCCGAGCAGAGTATTTGACTCCCGTCTCCCGGCCACGTCCTTCAGAACACGGCCCGACCCGAGCTTTTATTTTTCATTTATCCCTCATGAGAGGGACATACAAATATTTGCCTTTCAAGGCGGTGAAACGTTTTAATAGTAAACCGGTTTGCCGGCTACTAGTGCCACGACACTCTCTCCAAAGTCACTGCCACTGACTTGCATAAAATGCCTGCCGACAATGTACCACCAAAAGCAGAAGATGACTGGTCAGCCGGGGAGAACAAATGTCGTGTCACCTTTTTCTGCACAACCCAATGGCCACTCCAAAGGATTCTGCATAGCAGGAGCCACCCAAAGCTAGTTTAACCAAGAAATGTAAGGTAGACAACCTCTCTCCCAAGCCTCCCAGTCGCCTTCCCTTTCCGCCACACTAATAGTTATTATTCTATGTAAGATAGTGACTAACTGAATAATACATCGTATCCCTTGTGCAATTTCAAAAGCATTACGCTTCTGTAAAGTTCAAGCACCGGTTATAGTCTGTTTCTACAATTCGTGAACATAATATCTTAGCAATAAAACTGATAGGTAAACTAAAGTCTATTTCAAGGCACATACGCATTACAAATGGATATGATCATCGTCAACCTCATCATCATCATTATCTTCATCTTCGAGCTGCCTAGTTCAAGGAATCCCAAAGGTTCATTTCAAATCGCAGTCCAGAAAACAAGTAAACGAATGATGAATAATCTATAAAACTCCAGTGCCCTTGCTTGTTAGCAAAGGAAGAAAGAAACGTACACTTTACGTCAATACTGAAGGAGCACTGGGCCATGTTGTTGGCGCCATCTCGAGCGCTGACCGTGACCCAATGACGGCCGATGGCAAACTGTGATCCAGGCGATTGGTTATATGTCACAGAGACCTGGTCACCACTGTTGTCAGTTGTATGAGGTCGATTCCAGGTCACTGCCACAGGTTGTCCTCTAGGTTCACTATACTCCAAGATGTTCGCTACGCACCCACTGGAAATTGTGGTTTCTCTACGTCTGAGTGGAAAGGAAAAAAAACATTCATTGGAGAAATAACACCTTTAATAGATCTTTCAGTTGCTCTCTCATTATAACAATAACCCCATTTTAGTATTGTAATTATTAGAATTCAAAATCATTTGGGTTTACAAAACTGAGAGCATGAACATTAACGAAACAGCGCCCTGACAATCCTTATGTTGCGTGGATAAGCTATATGTAATGCTCATTTATCATTCATTCCTCCAGCTTACCAAACATTGATTGCAGTCCAAAATACAAAGGAAATGAAATGCATTAGGAAATGCTTCTGTCAGTATTAACTAGAATGGGAAAGTCCAGATGACTCACATGATGGAATGTCACATACTCTTTAGGAGATCTACTAATTTTTTGATAATAAAACCGCCCGGTAATGGGGTGAGCACAAAAAAGAAGCAAACAATTTATTTATGTTAAAATATTTTTCATTCATATATAGCACTTTTCTCTAGATTCTAAACTAATAATGACTTAATTCGATAATGCTGGAAATAATAATAATAATAATAATAATAATAATAATAATAATAATAATAATAATAATAATAATAATAAAATTAAAAAAAAATACTAATAATAATCATCATCATCATCATCATCATCATCATCATCATCATCATCATCATCATCATCATCCCAGCCTATGATATATTTAGGCTCCTACTGTACCAAGGACTGGTACATACCAACACAGGAGCACAGTACACTTTGCCAGGAGCCAGTTTCCAAACACTTGATGGATGTGGTCCCGGTACCAGCATATCCAGAGTCACAGCGAAGGCCACAGGTTTGGGAAATCCCATATCCGCTCTCACACACCCACTTCCCTCGACTGACTGATTGAGATGGACTGTGACACGTGTTGGCTACCGACATACATGTAATCAATCATTTAAGCATTAAAACCAACCGATCATGTGCAATTGCAACATCGACGAAATGCGAAACCCACCTGACAATCAATGCAAAGCGAAAAGCGTCCACTTTTAGGCAAAGAGACACTTAAAGCGGCAATGAATGATTGTCGAGATAATCAAGTCAAGTCAAGTCAACAATTCTTTTTTCCAAAACAGCGGAAGACGTGGGTAACACCATCACATTTACAAACTAATTAATTAATTAAAAGTAAAAACAAATACAACGATATGTAGCTCGTATGTTTAATTACAAATATTCAAATAACGGCAAACAATATACACATGTACAAACACAATGTTATAAGTGGGAGAAGCAATTGAGGATGACTTACGTTTGCAAACTGGAAATGGAGCAGACCAAGTGTTGCCGTTACATGTAACTTGAGACGTTCCATGCAGATCGTAGAAGTTGTCGCAGGAATGGTGGCACACAACTCCGTTAACGTTATTCTCGTTACAGTCGGTTATGCAAGTACGAGTACCGCGCTGGAAGCTGTTGTAGACGGTGCTGTCGCACCGTTGAACTGTAACGAAACGTGACGTAATACATTTTAATCCGGCGTAAAAGAAAGCACTGTTCCATGCCTGTTGTTTCTGAGATCTACTGTAAACTAGATAAGCACAAATAAAGGAATCCTCCAAACTTCCCTACTTTCAATCCATAGAAAACAATACAAATATCAAATAGTTCTTGGTAAGCTGGGTTTTTCTATGTCAAAATCAAAGCCGAAAGAATACGGATTCGTTGTTGAAAAGGATCTTAATATTTTATTTAATCACTTTTTATATAGCGCTTTCCCAAGTCAAGAGCCGCTCAAAGCGCTGGCCGATACAGGATCTAACTCAAACCGCCTGAGACGCCCACCCGCATGGTCTGACGCCCGGACAACTGAGCACAATCCTGGGCAGCCAGGGATAGGGGAGAAGGACCAAGTGCATGCTGGGTGTGTTCTTGTCGCCGGCACTCACCCGTCTAGGACATGAGCGTCAGGATCTTTAAAGTCCGTTACGATGGATTGTATGCGACACAGACTAGACCTCGGTTTATACTCTCATCCGAAGGAGTAGGAAACGGGAGTAAAGTGTCTTTCCCAGGGACACAACACAATGGCCCGGACAGGGCTCGAACCCGGGACCTTCAGATCCGCAAGCCAAAGCACTACCATTAGACCACCGTGCTTTAATAATAATAATAATAATAAAAATAATAATAATTAATAATAATAATAATAATAATAATAATAATAATAATAATAATAATAATAATAATGCCTGTTTTTTTCTTAATTTTCAAATCTGTTCTTCTTTAACAACTTCAAGAAAACAAGTAGACTAAATGAGTTTCGTCAAGTAACGTACGCTTCCGAAGTTTAGCGAAGTGTACCGGAACGCAGAACCCATACCGAAATGCAGTAGCGGCGCGCCGCAGTATTTCTGTACACCCAACCCCTCCCATCCCCCACCACCAACACTATCTAAGTCTTCAAGATGGATGTTCGATCTGAAACGGTCCACATTTTCACAGCTGCTCAAGGGATCTTTTCGAGATGGGAGTATAAGCCGAGGACAAGTGTGTGCACGCATAATTCGATCACACGGACTTGAAAGATCTTGACGCTCATGTCCTAGACGGGTCAGTGCCAGATTCAACCACATACCAACATGCACTATGCTTCAAAAACTGAACAACTACAAAGGAACAACAACAACAACGAACGAACGAAGAACAACAACAACAAACGAACAACAACAAACTAGAAAGGCAAAGCCCGTATGACTCACGACGACGTGCTCCTCAATTATTCACAAGTCTTAATGAAACAAATGATTGCCAAATATGGATTATATTTTATAAACTGAAACAAACGTCTACATTAAAACGCAAAATATTGACTTTGATCTTGCGATGACTTTAACCTCCGGTTATACTTAAACACTCATGTATGATCAAATAAATTACAACAAAAGTTATATTATGTTGTTTTTTTTAAACTTATCCAGCAATAATCTCTATTTTAGGATGACCTTGACCTTCATATGGCCTCTAATGGCCCTTGTATGATCAATTAACCCAATGATGATGGCATAATGTGGGTCAAATATACATGTAGAACCATTCCAATCCTATCTGGGCACCAAACACGATCGTTTAAGACCTCACAAAAATGTGTCTGTTTACGGTATCCCCACCGACCCTAGTTTTTTGGCCCGTCCCTAAAATTTTTGTTGGGATCAGCTGGAAAAAAAAGCTCAAAATAATCGCACCCAAGGAAAAAAAGGTTTAGAAAAAAAAGAAAAAGAAAGCCGACCGAAAGTCCCTTTTTTCCCTATGTTACCGTAAATAGATTTATTTTTTTTTGCCTAACCAGCCTACTCTATGTTCCTCTGTCCTTAGCAGTCCTCATGGCTTCAGTGTCAAGCCAGTCCATTCTCGAATATTGTCTTCCCATCTCTTTTTCTGTCAATTCAATTCAATTTATTCAATTCAATTTATTTGCGTCAAAATAAGGACTCCGGCCTGTAGACACGGGGTTAATCACATGCAACCTATACTAAAACAAAACAGAAATATCAGAAATGCATAAACAAAAATGCATAAACAATGAAGAGTTATATATCTGACTATGTAATAGTCGGGCTGTCCTACAATATTACCAAAGCGTTATAATACTGTTCTCTTTTCTTCATCGAATAAAATATATACATGGCCACATCTCTTGTAATATCAGAATTTTCATTTGATACCAAATATTTTACCACAGATGGGCAGTTTATTTATTTATTTATTTATTTAATCGTTCTTATATAGCGCGTTTCCAGCTCAAGAGCTGCTCAAGGCGCTGGCCGATACAGGATCTAACTCAAGCCGCCCAAGACGCCCACCCGCAGCCTTTGGGCGCATGGTCTGACGCCCGGACAACTGAGCACAATCCTGGGCAGCCAGGGATAGGGGAGAAGGACCTAGGTGCATGCTGGGGGTTTTCTTGTCACCGGCACTCACCCGTCCAGGACATGAGCGTCAGGATCTTTAAAGTCCGTTATGATGGAATGTATGCGACACAGACTAGACCTCGGTTTATACTCTCATCCGAAGGAGTAGGAAAACAGGAGTAAAGTGTCTTTCCCAGGGACACAACACAATGGCCCGGCCAGGGCTCGAACCCAGGACCTTCCGATCCGCAAGCCGAAGCACTACCATTAGACCACAGTGCCTCCCTAAGTTCCTCATTATAGTTAAATATTTAGACAAATATTTAGTCCTCAAATCATCATACATCTTGCAACTGAAAAGAAAATGTGTCTCATCTTCAACCTCATCACAAAAAGTACACAAAGGGCTAACCACAGTATAACGCTGGTTTACTTTTAGACCATTTAACCCCAAGCCAAATCTTGTAAATGCTATACGAAACTTACTAATCGTCAATTGAGTAAGATATTGCTCAGGGCATAAAAATGATTTAAAAGAACGGTACATCAAAAACCTGTCACTCCCATTAATCTTAGCATTCCATTGTTGGCAGTAGCAATCAATCATTCTTTGCTTAAACAGTTTCAAAAACAATTTTTCATTTCCTACTCCATTTGACCAAACAAATGAAAATCCATAATTGTCAAGTATACTTTTAACCATATATGCCCAGTTTTTATCAGGGTTATTCATAGAAATATACATCATTTCATATGCCTGACGTGGAATTCTATATAGTTCCATTCTCTGTACAGTAAACCAGTAACGCAAGACATTGATAGTACTATCTATAAATAGAGGATAGCGTCCTGTCTCACCATATACCATTGTATTTGGCGTCCGAGGGCCAACACTCAGCAGTCTTTTTAAAGCAAAAAGGTGTACTGATTCAACTATTTTAAACTGAGTTGCCCCCCAGACTTCCGAAGCATACAAAAGCATCGGCTTGACCTGAGCATCAAACAGTCTAAAGAAAAAAGACATATTCATCTTTCCAAGGCTCCACATGGTCCTCAAAATCTCGACGACCTTGCCTTTACCCTTCTTCACAACCTGATCTAGGGCGCCCACAACAGACAGTCTACTTGTCAGGACAAATCCTAAGTACCTATACTTCTTCACTATTTCAAGTTCTGTGCCTTTCAAAAACCATTTTTTCCTTTTTGATAATCTGCCCCCTTTCCTAAAAATAATTACTTTAGATTTATTCAAGTTAACTTTCAAACCCAATCTGTCTGAAGCTTCGGCAAGATTATCTAACTGGTTCTGTAGGCCAACAGGCGTAGAAGACAATAGTACAATATCATCTGCGAAGAGCAACAAAAATATCTCTTTCAAGCCTGGCAAAAATTGAAAACCATGACGCCCCTTCGCCGTAACCGCATCGGCTACCTCACCCACAAGCAAAGAAAAATTCAAGGGAGACAACAAACATCCTTGTCTCAGACCATTTGGGCAATCAAAAAAGTCTGACAGAGTTGCGCCCCATCTCACACAAGACTGGACAGAAGCGTACATTCCTTGGAGCATCCTTAGCATTTTGGTTGATGTCTGAACTTTTTGCAAAACTTTCCACAAACTATTTCTATCTACAGTATCAAAGGCACGCATATAGTCGATAAATGCAACAAATACTTTTCTTTTTTGTTTAGAATATAGAATATTCCCTATCATAGAGAACACAGAAAAAATATGGTCAATAGTGGAGTAATGTTTTCTAAAACCAGCCTGTTCTTCACAAATCTTCCCTTTCAGCCCTCTCTTTTTCTGTCTTCCTCTTCTTCTGCCTCCTTGCACCGTACTGATGCTCTGGTGATGGGGCCATGTCATCGGAGTTTCTGTTTTTTTTAAATAAATATGAGCAAGTCATCGTGTTGTCCAATGGCTTGTGTGATGGTCTGTCAGACTTCGTCATTGATGATGCGCTGGCTAAAGGAAATGCCCAGAAGTCTTCTGTAGCACACCATATCCATGCTTTGTATTCTTCGTTGTAGATCTCCTGTGAGGGTCGATGTTTCGCAAGAGTATAGGAAGATGGAGATGACAAGGGAGCGCAGCAAACTTACCTTGGAGTGTAGACTTATGGTCCTGTCTTTCCAAATGGGCTTCAATCTTGTCAGGTCAGCCGTTGTTTGTGCTATCCTGGAGAGGATTTCCTGTCGAGATCCATTGTCTGATACAATGGCTCCTAAATATTTGAAGCTGTGCACCGTGTTGAGGGATTGGCCTTGGACTTTGATGTCCGTGTTGATGTCATTGGTGTTGTTGGTCATCATTTTGGTCTTATGTGCACCTATTTCCATTCCAAAGGCTCTGGAGGTGGTGTCAAGCCTCTGTGTCAGCTGTTCAAGTTCTTGTTCTTCTCCAGCCAATCCATCAATGTAATCCAAAAAACGGAAGTTGGAGATTGCTCTACCCCATATGCTGACTGGACCTTCATAATCTGCAAAGGCATCCGACATGATGCGCTCTAGAATGATGTTGAAGGGTGTTGGAGGGAGTATGCATCCTTGCTGCACACCGATGGTTGTTGTGAGCCAGTTCCCGATGGCGCTGTTGTGGATGACTGTACTTGTAGCCTTGTCATACAGGTTGTTGATGATTTTATTAATGTTGGGGTTGAAGGTGTACACTCTCATGGTTGCCCACATAGCTGCATGCCAGACCCGATCAAACTTCCAACGTGCAATTATATATTGTGACGTTTTTCATAAGGCCTAAAATGACCTTGGCCTTCAAGATCAACAAAAAAAACGAACAAATATAAATGATCAATCTGTGATTTTTACACACAAGTTTGACTTTGTATCTCTCGTAGTTTAGGGTCAAAGCCACTTCAAAGAACCCATTTTGAACACATGATTTTGGACAGCTCTAGTGACATTGACCTTAGAGGAAAATTGACCAAACTTGCAAGGTTAGTGTGTCATGCATCAACCAATCATAAATCTACAATAACTTGGGGAAGTGAATTTTTTGGAAAAATTGTAATTATTTTTAACTAATATCCAGCTTACCTTGTACTGTAACGTGAAAGCTTCGGGTCGTGCTCTTTCCTTCGGCATGGAATTTGAACTCCACCCGTGTGGTGCCCTCGTTAAACCAATTTCCGCTCCCAGGACCATTAATTCTGTCAATGCTGAACACAAACACAAATAGTGTCACTGCTGACACAGCAAATGCTCACAATGTTGAATGCGCGGGATGGGGTGGATAGCGAAGGGGGGTGTGTGTGTGTGTGTGTGATACATTTCGAGCACTGGATAAAGATGATAAGACGACCGACAAGGACACGGTCTACGATGATGATGATGATGATGATGATGATGATGATGATGATGATGATGATGATGATGATGACGATGATGATGATGATGATTGTCATAAAGCGGAAACAGGCAAGTAAGAGTTAATATGTAATAAACTTGTATGCCTGTAAATAGTGCGTGCTCAGCTAGCTCTATTGGAATCAGACTCCTCTCACTGTCGTCTCTCCCACTCTGTAGACAACACACATTTTTTGAATGCAGACTTCTATAAACTAACTACACACTTCACAAACACCACACACCCAAAATGAAACGTTATGTTCATGTTATATTGTTCATTACAACCGCAATAGTCAATGGTAGTATTTTTAGTATGGCCAACGAGAGAGAACTGAAACATCACTTACTGAATTTAGTCATTTTTTTTATAGGATCCAGCGGACTGCCAATGGCCGAATCAGGACCACAACTTGGTTGAAAGAGGACTCACCCCCGATCCGTATAAAAGACTGAATGTGTCCTGTCACCTTCCTCAAACCTAGCACCTTGCTCAGGCGCCAAGATTCCAGTACCTCCGCTTAAACTACTTCACACGCAGCTTCTCCGTCTCCACAATGTCCTAGCCCAGACTTTGGTACACTCACACACAGTTCGGCCACCCCGCTGCGTCCATCTAGACCCATCTCCATCTGTAGAGCTTCCAAATCTCATGAATTCTTTTTACAGATAGAAGCACCACTATATTCACTGATAATTCTCTCTCCCCCTCCCTCTCTGTCTTGGAACACAGCTTACTCATCTCTCTCTCTTCGTTGACCATTTATCTAGATGTATTACTTTATATTATCAACTGACTTAAGAACCTATAATCTGGTATCCCTTTTATAATATCCACACACATACACACACAGATATATTAACAATACTCACATGTAACATTTTCTTATTATAATAACAACATTACCATAGCAATACTTCCTGCATTACATTCCGTCAATATCCATCTTGCATTACGTAAGTCAAGTCGCACCAACAATACATGTATTAAAAATACTTAATACATTATTTGACAATAGTACGATGTAGGATGTATGCTGTAAACGATCATCTGTGGTGCCCCTACGACCTCCGAGTTACGGGACAGGATAGGATAGGATAGTACGATGTAATATTTTAGCATAACAATAGCTATCAATAATAAAATTAATATACCTTAGAATACAGCACAGTAGTTTTTCATCAAATGACTGGGCTCAGTGACCGAGTTCACTAATAGAGTTATTTCCCTTACGTTATAAGCCTAACTTTCAAATCAATCAAGCACAACTTTTAATTTCTTTCTGTACAGATGTACCCAACCATATACACGTGTATTCTTATCCGCCTATCGCCTACTGACTATATGACAATGATGAAGATAATGATGATGATAATGATGATTATAATGATGATGAAGACGCTGATTAACATATTTTAATTTTAATTTCCCAGTTAAAATAAGTTCAGTTTGGAGGAAGGGAAAGAGAACTTTAACCTGTGATATGTAAGCCTACATGTACAAACTGTTGCGATGGCAAACAGATATTTACATGAACAAAACGAATAATGTTCTCTCTTTTCTAAAACGTTAATAAAACAAAACATCATCGGCAGACGCGTTGCCTCGTTTTAACTATTTACAATAATCGAGTCAAGAAAGCAAGCTCACATGACCACATGAGTCTTAGTAGCGTTTTTATTTAGAACATGGAAAAGGTGGCGAATGAGGTAACAGGTACGGCAGGCTCACAGACAGAGATTCATGGTTAAGAATTACACTTAGATTGTGGGCAACGGAGGACAAAGTGATTAAAGACTCAACGGATGACGGAAAAGAAGACTGATTATGGATCATTTCATTCTCTATCTTAATTCATCATTACCTTATTTTGATCCATCCAAGTCTTCAGCTCAATAGATACAAGACTGAATACCTTGAGTGAGGTTAGAGAATTCAGAAATAGATCCCCCTTCCCTCCCACTTTTCCCTGACAATTTCAATTTCTCAAATGTAGCAAATGTCCCACATTAAGGGTTAATAAGGAAAATATGATGAAGACAAGGGTCAATGTGAAGTAGAGAGCGGCATATTGCCTTCTTGTTCAGTGGAGTGAACCTTGTTTCCAATACATCCCACTTAAAGGAATGCAACATACCATTAATACTTCATGTATTTACTTCACGTTTACTACAGAATAGCATTCTGAAGTTTACAAAAGTCAAAACAAAACTGGGTGGGTCAATTTAGAAGTACTGTATTCTTCATCCACCATATCGATATTTAGAATTTATTGATTGTTTGATTGTTGCTTTAGGTCCAGCGGACTCTTCCGAGCCAAATCAGGACCGGACAACCCCCGATCCGCATAAAAGATCTGCTGAAACAACCCTAGTGGGAAAATTGAATGCCCTCCACCGGCCAATCACTTTACAATAAAGACATCCCACGCAGGGGACGGCTGAGGCTTTACCCCAACTACTCGAACCCCCGGTTACAAAAACAAAATAGAATACAAACATCATTATAAATTATCAACAAAACATATACATATAAAATGCCTATATTGCTAAATAATAACATCATAGGAAGCCCTAGTGACCACCCGGCAGAAAGCGTCCAAAACTCCCAAGCTGATCCAACAGACCTCATACACAAACAAGGAGTCTTGTCCAGGAAGAATTTTCAAGAAAAAAGGTAGGTCATTGATCTAGCAAAGAAGAGGATAGTATAGCAGAGTGATAGGACAGAGCAGGAATGGGAAAGATTAAATGAGGAAGACAGCGACAGTGGGAATTTAAAGCACTAAATTTCCAGAAAGTGGGGATACTATTTATACTGAAACCCCCGGCATCCCAACGGGGGTATCGATATTTAGAAACAAAACATCGTTTGAAAAGAAATTATTTTCTTTGTTTTATGTACTTTTTACTTAGTATGCTTACCCGATAGTGAGTTCATATCCTTCCTAACTTGCTATTTACCTCAAAGTCGTTGGGGCACCACAGAAGATCGTTTAACCAGCGTACTTTCTCTGTCCTCAGCAATCCTCATGCCTTCGCTCAGTGTCAAGCCAGTCTATTTTCGAATGTTGTCCTCCCACCTCTTTTTCTGTATCCCACTTCTTCTGCCTCCTTGCATCGCGTGCCTTGTAGGACGGTCTTTGCAAGGCCTGATGCTCTGGCGACGTGGCCACACAATCGGAGTCTCTGTTTCCAAAACACCGCAAGCTTGTCATCGTGCCGTCCGATGGCCCGTCGGACCCTGTCGCCAGTGATGCGCTGGGGACAGGAAACGCCCAGAAGTCTTCTGCAGCACCCCAGTCTCATGCCCTGCACTCTTCGAGTGTCACGGACCGGGTATATAGTATTTTGGTCCGATGCCTATCCTATCATATCCTATCCCATAACTCGGAGGTCGTTTAACCAGCGTACTCCATCTTTCCCTGTCCTCAGCAACCCTGATTGTTTCGCTCAGTGTCAAACCAGTACATTCTCGAATGTTGTCCTCCCACCTCTTTTTCGGTCTCCCTCTTCTTCTACCTCCTTGCACTGTGCCTTGCAGTATGGTCTTTGCAAGACCTGATAATCTGGTGACGTGGCCATACCATCGGAGTTTCCGGTTTTTCACCACTGTGAGCAGGTCATCGTGTTGTCCAATGGCTTGTGTGATGGTCTGTCAGACTTCGTCGTTGGTGATGTGCTGGGTATAGGACATGCCCAGAAGTCTTCTGTAGCACCTCATCTCCATGCTTTGTATTCTTCGTTGGAGATCTGCTGTGAGGGTCCATGTTTCGCCAGCATATAGGAAGATGGCACAGGCGGCGGAAGCGGGGGGGCACTGGCCCCCCCTAGAAAAATATTGGGGGGGCAAACCTATACATTTGCCCCCCCAATATTCAGCCCCTCAAAAAACACTATTTGGAGGTTCAAACCAATATTTTCCCCCTTTCTCTGGACTGATGCAAGTTAACAATACCTGTGCTGAGACCATTTTCAAAGCACTGAAGGACTGCTTGATTAGACTTGACTTGCCAGTGCAAAACTGCAGGGGCCATGCCTACGACGGGGCGAGTAATTTTCAGGGTCATGTGTCAGGAGCTGCAAAAAGATTCAAAGATGAGATCCTTGCTGTGACTGAAGAGCTGGCGACAGTTCTTCAAAGAAAACAAACGACTTGTGATGACGCAGTAAACGCTGCTGACATTGGTCTGAGAACATTGGAAAGCATGCGGCATGAAGATTGTTATGAGACATTTTTTGCTGACATCACAACGAAAGCTGCAAATTTGTGTGATGAGCCCTGCGTTCCTAGACAGAAGCAGCCTCCACGAAGACTGGACGATGGCTCACAGGGTCACAGCTACTCTTGTCCATCTGCTTACTACAGACAGCAATACTGTGAGGCCATTGACAACATCAAAGAACATTTAAAGAGCCGGTTTGATCAAATAGCTCTCGACTTATAAAGGAAAATTGAAGTTCTTCTAAGTGATGGAGCAGCAGGGAAGAGACCAGAAATTCCTCAAGAAATCAAAGATACATAATTCCGCTGACATCGACTTGGACAGACTCAAAACTCAGCTAGAACTCCTCCCACATGCACTGGGTGACACCAGGAAGGCGGCTAACTCTAGGATCACCATCTTCCAAGCACTGCCGGATGAACTGAAAGCTTCTGACACTGTGCGACGGATGCTGAGTGAAGTGGATAAACTTCTCAGACTGTACTTCACCATCCCAACCACAACTGCAACGGCTGAACGCAGTTTTTCAGCCCTAAAGCGGGTAAAAACATACCTTCGGCAACGATGACGCAGGAGCGTCTAAATAATTGCGCCGTCAGGCATACTTTGGAAAATTAACGGTGTAAAAAAAAATTTCCCATGCCAAATGACATGCATGACTTTTGTTACTGTGATGGATCAACATTGTCAGGTCAGTTTCTCTCCCTTTCTCTCTACCCTCCCTCCCTCCCTCTCTCTCTCTCTCTCTCTCTCTCTCTCTCTCTCTCTCCCTCCCTCTAACCTCCCTTTTTTCTCTCACATAGTGTCTATGAAAATAGTTCAAATTATTTGGAGTAAATGTCCAGGGCCGGGGGGGGAGGGGGGGGGGGGGGTTACCTGGGTTCCGGACCCCCCCCCCCCCTCCAGATTAAAAAAATTAAATTTTTTTTAATGCAAAGAGTTTCAATTTTTTAAAATTGTTTTTAAAACATTGCAATTTTTAGTCACTTTTGGTCCAAAGTACAAAGAGTTATTTATAGTCAATTCCATGGAAATCCATTTCAAGGGATCCGTTGAAACGACCAAGTAACCCAACCCCTAAGCCTAAATTAGTAAATGCAGCCATATTTTCTTGTTCTGGCCGCAAGCCTCTTCCAGCACCTTCACCTTGATACTGCCCTAATCCACCAAAAACGACTTTTTAGAAATATTAATTAAGATGCTAAGTTGATAATTATGACAATTCGTTGTAACGAACATCCATTGAAACGACCATCGCTGAATCGTCCAAAAACATCGTTGAAATGGAAACCCTTGACAGTGAAGCTGCAGAAAAGGACAAAAGATGTCGATGCCTACAGGGAAATCAAAGAGGTCAGTAACTGCATGTCTTCTATTAGAAGAGATGTCGACACAGCGTTCGTTGCCTGGTTTGGTGAAGTCAGCAAAATGGCAAATGCTTTGACAACTGGTGTTATTGTTCCTCGTCAAGCATCCCGACAGACCCTCCGTGACAACCAACCTGCGGCCACTCCAGAAGAATATTTCAAGATTACCATTGCCATTCCTTTCTTGGAACACCTGTCAACCGAATTGAACTCGAGGTTAAAAAATGCTGGCATAGCAGTTGGTCGTCTCTGTCTGGTGCCAAGCACTTTAATAGACAACCAGGATGGTTTCATGCAGGTTCCAGAAGGGGTGAAGACACTGGCAATGTTGTGGGAGTCTGACCTACCAGACAACGCTACCCTTGATGCAGAATACCAACGGTGGGTTTGCAAATGGCGAAGTGCTGCTGAGAATGCGACAGCTATCATCCATCCACGGCATCAGAAGCACTGAAACATTGTGACAGGGATTTTTATCCCAACCTGTTCATCATGCTAAAGAACCTTTGCACCCTGCCTGTCACTACTGCCGAGTGTGAGCGTTCAAACAGTCGGTTGCGCAACCTGAAAAACTACCTGCGCTCTACAATGGGGCAACAGAGACTCAATGGACTTGCTTTACTGAAAGTGCACAGGGATGTTGATATTGACTTCAAAGAGGCAGTGAACTGTTTTGCCAGAAGATACAATTCACAAATGGTACTAATGCCGAGGAACATATAGTGCAGCAAGACTGAATTAAGTGAAAGCAGCGCGGTGATGTTCATAAACTACAAGGTAAAGCTTTATACCGTTAACGATCAACAAAAAGTAGTGAATAATAATAGTATACAAAACATCTCAGCTGATAAATAAATGTTTGTGTGTGTGTTGTTTTTTTAAGGGAGGGGCAGAGGATAATTTTTGTACCCCAGAGTTTGTCAGTTCAATTGTTCAAAAAGCTCAAAGTCCCAGACCATCACAGATGGCTTTTTCAAGGTTCAGATTGCACCAGATGGCACCATTTTGCATCCTTGAAAAAAAAAATTCAAGGGGGAGCATGCCCCCGGACCCCCCTCGAAGGCTCGGCGCTTCGCGCCTTCGCTGAATCTGTAACCCCCGCCCCTACCCCCCCCCCTCGACTTTTCCCAGGTCCGGCCCTGATGTCAGTGAATAAAATGTGTGTGTGCCCCCCCAATCCTGAGCAGCTTCCGCCGCCTGTGGATGGAGATGACAAGGAGCGCAGCAGTCTTACCTTGGTCCGATGACTTTATATTATTGTAGTCTCTTCCTGTGAGTGGATGTTTGTAATATTTTTTATTGATAGCTAAATTCTGATTGGTTGAGCTCGTCACATGACAGTTCACCAATGTACATTCAAAAATATATTCATTCTTTTCTTGACTATACTAAGAAATGGTTGCTCTGGACTTCTCGCAGTTGTGTCTGCAGGTATATATTGTTTATCATTGAAATGTGTATTATCAATGTAAAAGTATTTTAAAATGATTATATTGTATTTGCTATGTAATAAAATTAATAATAAATAATTTTGATATTAGTGTGACGGATGGAGTAGGGAGGAGATGAAGATGGTGGTTCATTGAAATTTTTTTTAATAACGAATTGAATTCGGATCATTATTTGATTGGAAGTTGAAAACTTCAATTGCAGTGTATAGCATTACATTTATTTATGTAGTGTATAGCATTACATTTATTTATGTAGTGTATATCATTACATTTATTTGTATGAATGAAATTAATTGGTGTCATGGCGTAATAATCAGTTGTTATAATTAGTTTTAGAATTTGCTTATGTTGTGAATTATATTCGACATGGATGAAATTTGAATTGTATTGCTGCACTGGTCCCGTCACATAGAAGAGAGTGGTGTATGTAGTAGTCGAAGAAAGTCTATGTATCATGAAACTTAGTTGTGATAAACTCCTTTGTTCACAGAAGTTTCCTGCGGGGGCCTCAAGAAGAAGAAGAAGAATCATGAAGAAGAAGAAGAAGAAGAAGAAGAGAAGAAGAAGAAGAAGAAGAAGAAGAAGAGGCAGCAGCAGCAGCAACGAAGAAGAAAAGGCAGCAGAAGCAGCAACGAGAGAGAAGCCGACGAAGAAGAATTAAGACGAAGAAGAAGAAAAGGCAGCAGCTGCAGCAAAGGAGAGAAACAGCCGAAGAAGAATAAAGAAGAAAGAAGGCAGCTAAAGGGAAAGACAAAGAAGGCGTTTTTATTTGTCGCTTGACGTGCCGTTTTTGCGGTCATCAATCCAAGTGCTAACCGCACTGGACGGTGCTTAACTTGCGACACAGTAGCGAGTGCTCCAACCACTGCGCTATCCGACACCCACAAACGAAGAGAGATGAAAAAGAAAAGAACACCTCACACGGAGCTGATGCCTACCGAAAAATCAACAATGACATCCGAAATGGCATGCGCACATTCCTATACCCAGCACATCACCAACGACGAAGTCCGACAGACCATCACAAAAGATATTGGACAACATGATGACATGCTCACAGTGGTGAAGAAACGGAAACTCCGATGGTATGGCCACGCCACCAGAGCATCAGGCCTAGACTTGCTAAGACCATCCTGCAAGGCACGGTGCGAGGAGGCAGAAGAAGAGGGAGACAGAAACCGAGGTGGGAGTACAACATTCGAGAATGGACTGGTTTGAAAATGAGCGAATCCATGAGGGTTGCTGAGAAAACATGGAGTACGCTGGTTAAACGATCATCTGTGGTGCCCCAACGGCCTTCGCGTTACGGGATAACAGATAGAGAGAGAGAGATAGATAGTTTCCCCACTTTGTGGAAACTTAGTGCTTTAAATTACCACGTTTTACGTCATTCTCACGTGTTCTTTATCGTTCCTAATCTGTTCTATCAATCTGCTATCTTCTTCGCTAGACCAGTCACCTAACCCTTTTCTTGAGAACTCTCCCAAAACTCCTTTTTGGTGTATGGGGGTCTGTTGGGTCAGCTTGGGGATATTGGACGCTTTCTGCCAAATGGTCACTATGGTATTATTATTTAGCAATGTAGGCATTTTATATGTAGGTGTTTTGTTAATATGTAATGTTATAATGATGTTTATATTTTATTTTGTTTTAGCAATCAGAGGTTCGATATATTAGAGTACAGCCTCAGCACCCCCTGCATGGGATGTGGAGTGCCTACAGTGTTATTATTAGGGTTGTTTCAGCAGATCTTTTATACGGATCAGGATTAAGCCCTCTTTCAACCAAGTTGTGGTCCTGATTCGGCTCTTTGCAGTTCGCTGGACCCTATAAACAATGACTAACTTACTTTCAAATGATCCCTATTGTAATCACATTTTCTGAAAATGAAAATCAACACATGACAACAAGCCTGTTCTTACAGACTTCAATAAATGTCCACGGTTGTAGTGTCTCATTACTCTTCTGTATTATTGGGTGTTATTGAGTTTCCAGACCTGGATTTCGTAAGAAAGAGTGTAGGCATTCGCAGAATAGGCATAAACGGTGTAGGCATTCGCGCATTTCCCCTTAATGAAAAAGCTGGCTATATCTTACTTGATATGATAGTTTTCGTAGTGCGCTGAGGGATTGCTGTAGTACACTCTGGCTTTGTTGTTCCTCGGGTCTGCAGGAACTGTTCTATCACTCGGCATATTGATCTCCACTTTTCGTCCTGTATATGTACATGTATGCACAGTTAAACAGATACCCCAAGCAAAGTCTGGTCAACGGTAACAGAACAAAAGGGCTGAAGGCACCTTCATTAAGAGAAGGGTTTAGTGTAAAACTAGAAGGGCAACGCCCATATGATTCACATGCTCCTTATAGAACTTGCAATATTCTACATGAAATGAGTGCCTCGAATAACTACCGTGGCATTAAAATGCAAAGTAATTTTGTCTTTGTTCTTGACCTGGACCTCTGGCTACAAATGCACACTCATCTACGATCAAATAAACTACAGCAAAAGTTGTATTTTCCAAAAGAAAAAACAACAACAATAAAACCCTCTGACATTGGACGACTCTGACATTATGTGACTTGATCAAGAAATGACCTTAACCTTTACATGATGTCGGAGGAAGAGCTGGCCAGAAGAGAAAATATACTGGCAAGCGAACTTGGACACTATCTTTAAGGGACTAAATTCCAAGGTAGAGGCGGCTACCATGTGCAGACCCAACAAACGTGTCGTGTATTAGACTGTGATATTACAAGTAAACAGCAGCACTTTGTACCTTTATGGGGAATTGACTTTCTACAGAAACGTTGGCCATGCAATCAAGACCATCAATATGCATGATTACCACATTCTATTTTTAATAATCCACATAGAAAAAGCATTATTTTGATAGGCATTTTATATGTATGTGTTTTGTTATTATTTCTAATGGCGTTTATATGCAATTTTGTTTTTGTAAACGGAGGTTTGATCAATTACAGAGTACAGCCTCAGCGTCCCCTGCATGGGATGCCTTTATTATAAAGTGACTGGCTGGTGGAGTGCCTTCAGTGTAACCATTAGGGTTGTTTCAGTCGATCTTTTATACGGATCAGTGGTGAGGCCTCTTTCAACCAAGTTGGTCCTGATTCGGCTCTTTGCAGTCCGCTGGACTCTGTAAACAATGACCAAACAAACAAATACCCCCTCCCCCCTGCTACTACTGCCCTCTTCAAGCATGGTCCATACTCACATTGTAAAATATTCAAGGAGTTTTCAAGGAGATTTCAAGGAGTTTTTCCAAAAATTGTAAACGCACATAAGAATTGATAAGTAGTCAAAATAAAGGATAAAATCTCTTAACCCATAAATTGTTTGCAGTCATGAATCTGAAGATGATACTGATGTTGATATTGATTATGAAATCTACAAACATAAGTATTGCATGTCGATAAATTTGCATTATAATGATGGTGCAGATTACGGAGTCTATACCCATTTAAACAATAATTGTGAAGCATGTTGTCCTTAGACACAAGTCAGAGAACTGTAAAAAGTCAGAAAGAGGTACCACCACCGGTTATAATATAATTATTACACTTTATACAGATGAATGATTTTTTAGTTATTTCAGTTTTTCCATCTCTTCATCAATCTGACGGAAAATCTTACACTGGATCGTTATTTTTGGGGATTTGCTCCTCAGCGTATTTGACTGAGTCAAGAGTCTCAGCGCACCCTTCCTCTTCTGCTTGTTCAGCAAGCTTGTCTGCATCTTGAGTCAGGTGCTGAGCATCCTTCTCCATTCTTCCTTTTTTTCTCTCTTAAATCAGCAACAGAGTGTAATTGTAAAGTGTGTAAGAGTGTAATTGTAGATTATAGTCAAACGACACCGAAGCGTATAGGCGACTACTGATCACATTATTCTGACACCAGCGAACCAGTTGATGGTAAGGAGAAAATAATATGGTCACACATTGGCCAATCCGGGATTCGAACCAGGTACCTTTCGGTTACTAGTAAGATGCTCTACCAACTGAGCTACCCGGCCCCTCAACAACAGAGTCTTCCTGTGCCTTCCTCTTCTTTGCCGCTTGTGCCTGTTCCTGGTCTTTCTTTTGTTGATCAAGGTAGTCGTGGTACTTTCTCCTTGCAGAAGATGCTGATAATAGCAGCTCCTTGGTGATGTCCACCTTGTCGATTCCACCAATCTTCCTGATACCGTTCAGCAATCTTTCGGCGAGCAACCAAGAACTGCTGAGAGAAATTTTCAGTGCTGGTTTCTTTGTTGATTGGGAATCCTCTCTCGACAGTTGCTTGCCCATGGGACAAAAGTAACAGCTGCCTCACAACAGCCCAAAGATCTTGATAGTCCTTTTTTGCTTTCATGTGTGTGCTGAACAGCTGGTCTAACACATCACTTACACGTTGATAATTTTCTGGCAGACGCGGCAGAAACATGCATGCTTGTTCCCTTTCTTTTCAAGCAGCCACCCTGCATATTCAGATTTCGATAACCACAAAGGATTCAACACACAATCGCCTCCAGGCATTTTTACCCATTCAGTAAGCAAACATGCGCGGTTTCGCTGTCCTTTTCGCTGTTTTCGTACTTTCTGTACACCGAGCGGAAGAACGAAGAATGTACAGAAACCGACAATTACAAGTGCGCGACAGCAAGGGAATGAACAATTTCCAGTGGAGGTTACTTCCCTTATCATTTGCAGACGACAAAAGTTACGATCGTCGAACAGTTGACAACACAAATACAGTAAGTCCTCGGGTTACGCCGGTCTCGACTTACGTTGTTTCTTGGTTACGACGGTTCATACCCATAAAAATATAATAAATAATATTACGCGTCGTTCCGTCTTACGCGGTTTAGCGTCGTAAGCGACGTAAACAAACGGGAGCTAGTTTCTGGCGAGCGGCGGAAGAATACGCTTTGTTGTTGTTATACGGCGGGGAAGACGGCGTCGCTTCCTACTCTGGCGTCGCTTCATAGGCTCAGTCACTGTACATACGCCATTTTGGTTGTTTACGCCGTCTATCACTCTTACGTGTTTTATCGTTTTTTGCCCTTGGTTATGGCTCCCAATCGTAAGCCAGATTCTTCTGATGGTAGTGCATCAAAGAAAAGAAAAGCCATCACCATGGAAGTTAAAATGGACATTATAATATTAATACTTTTTAATGTCATTAACAATTACAGTACAGTATATAGCACTGTACGTAAAGTACAGGTATTGTTCTTTATGTTCCTGTTACACTCAATGTTGGTGTTCTTTCTATCAGTAGTTGATTCAACCCCAATGCTTGAATCCTCCTGATAAATGTATGTTACACTCCGTTTGATGATGGTGTTTTTCTTTATCAGTATTTGATTCAGCCCCGATGCTGAAGTCCTGATAAGGTGTAACTCTGATTCGTTTATCCACGCAGCCTGCTCACTCATCAACAAGTCTGGAGTCGACGTATGAAGTTTTCCACTTTTATTCAGCACACATCAACAACTGCATACAATCGCTCAATCGCCTTTCCACTCTCAACTTTTTACTTTCCAACTCACTATCAACAACAATGCAAACTCAAATCAAAGGTAAATAAACTCTATTATTGAATACTTTGCAAATCGAAACGATTAGATCTATCGTGCGCGTTTCAGACATGCTATCCTTCGCGTTTCAACGTAACAGTGTAACTCGGATTCGTTTATCCACGCAACCCGTTCACCCAGCAACAAGGCACGGAGTCGTCGTATAAAGTTTTCCAATTTTATTCAGCGTACATCAACAACTGCATACAATTGCTTTTTCACTTTTTACTTTCTCTACTTTCTTTTTTCAACACAACACAGTGCAACAATTACACAATTTTTTTCTGACTCCAGATAACGTCAGAACGTTCCCGAGTGACGCGTTACAACCAATAAAACTAAACTTCGTCATCACTCTATTACGTCATACATCTTTCTTCACAGTCCAAGAATTTTCTCAGCTATTTACATTTATCGCGAAGTTTCGATCTACAGTAAACAAGCAAATCGAGAGAATTCTCCAAAAATATCGACTAACGAAAATTATCAACGTTATACAAAGCTTCTCCTCACAACAACGCAAAATCAAATCAAAGGTTAATACACTGTCATTACCATTGCGCAGATGATACAGATTCTATCGGCGGATCTGCCTAATGGTCTCCTGTCTTCACAAATAAGGTACAAAGAAAGTTTACGAAGGAATTGCCAAATCTTCAAGACTATTTGAATGTTCGCTCCCCAAATTTATTCCTTGATTTAAGCATCGTTCGGTGTGCATTCTACTTAAACCCATGATTAAGCGTTCAGGTTTGTGTGTACTCCACGTTTGTGTAAACACATGAAAGGTCGATCTATCATCTCTAAATACAACACGTTTGGACTTTTTATCTCTCATAGTTTATGGAGTCAAAGTCCCTTCAAATTACCCATCTGAACCAATTATGAATAGCTCCAGGTTTTGAGGAAATGAGCGAAATGTGTTTAATTACAAAGTGACTCCAAGGTCCTTGACCTCTGCAGCAGAGCAAGTATTAGCTCCTTTCCCAAAAAGAACGTAAACAATTTTTAAAGCAAGTCGTCTGGTAGTGCACTTTTCTTAAAGACGCCATGACCGGAAGATAGCCTAGTTCGCACAATACAGTTCTTGATTTTTATGGACATGGTGGAGTGGTTAGATCACTGAAAATATATTCAATAAATGTCTAACAAATCTATAAATTTGTTTCTGGGGACGCAAAGATCGAACTCATTTATGCAGTTTCATCAGAAATGCTTGCCATAAAACTGGCGTTAGTTGTTTGTTATGTAGAGTACATATATAATCAAAATCACGATTTAGCACATGCTTAATCTTTCAAATGTCTTCAATAAATTTATTCCTATGGATTGATCGCCATTGCCGCAGATGATTTAGAGTCTATCGGATGAACTACTTAATGGTCCACTGTCTCCACAAACAATATACAGTTAGTGTTTTCCGAATCAATTCTCACAATAATAATAATATAATAATAATAATAATAATAATAATAATAATAATAATAATAATAATAATAATAATAATAATAATAATGAATACTATGTACTTGTTTTTCCCCAAATCACCAATCAGGCTGATGGCGGTGATCTGTATCAACATACATATTTCACATACACAACAAACACACACCTATCACTCAAACATGTGGTGTAAAGGCAAGTAGATCGTTTTTAAAATACGGAAAGGAAATCGAATTTTTAATTTGACTACATCTAATACAATTATTAAAAAAGGGAGGGAGGAAACCGGAGTACCCAGAGAAAACCCTTAGTGACCTCGA
>CM072515.1:2955088-3090327 GCA_036898135.1 Oncomelania hupensis | reverse complement strand
CTCATGGCTTCGCTCAGTGTCAAGCCAGTCCATTCTCCAATGTTGTCCTACAACTTCTTTTTCTGATGATCGTTTAACAAGCGAACTCCATCTTTTTCTGTCCTCAGCAACCCTCATGGCTTCGCTCAGTGTCAAGCCAGTCCATTCTCCAATGTTGTCCTACAACTTCTTTTTCTGTCTCCCTCTTCTTCAGCCTCATTGCACCGTTCCTTGTAGGATGGTCTTTGCAAGGCCTGATGCTCTGGTGATGTGGTCATACAATTGGAATTTACGTTTCTTGACCATTGTGAGCATGTTATCGTTATGTCCAATGGCTTGTGTGATGGTCTGTCCGACTTCGAAGTTGGCGATGTGCTGGGTGTAGGAAATGCCCAGAATTCTTCTATAACATCTAATCTTCATGGTTGTATTCTTAGTTGTAGATCTGCTGTGAGGGTCCATGTTTTACAAGAGTATAAGAAGATGCAAATGATCAGGGAGCGCAGTAATCTTACATATATATATATATATATATATATATATATATATATATATATATAGAGAGAGAGAGAGAGAGAGAGAGAGAGAGAGAGAGAGAGAGAGAGAGAGAGAGAGAGAAACCCCCTTGTTTCCTGGAACCTCCTATATAACGCTATGTAATTTAATCACTTGTAGACGGACCGCTAACCCTAACCCGTTTCGAGCGGAATATGTGTAGCACTGCCTTACCCTACCCGTCGAGGCACTGCTTTACCCTACCCGTCGTTCCCAGATCGTTTTTTGGGAGCCGCCTTGAAAACCGGGAACCGAGCCGGGTTCCCAGATCCAAACGCCGGGTCCGCAGATAACCGTAGGGAAAAGTGTTAACCGGTTATGTAGGAACATTGTATCTGTTTATATATATATATATATATATATATATATATATATATATATATATATATATATATATATATATATATATATATATATATATATGCAATTTGGTCTATCGCTATCGCTCAGGAATAAATAAACCGATGTCACAAGGACGATGACAACTAGCGCCGCTGCTTGTAGTTAAAGATTGTAATTAGAACTTGACTCACCGACATTGGCTCTTTTCCGGTGCGTTGTTTAAGTCTGCTCCTTCGTACGGGATGGAAAATGTAGATGGGTTGCAGTCAAAAGCGCGCATTAGACACGTGTATTCACCACTATAGACTAAACCTGAGAATAAACGAATATCACGTGGTCAACTGCAAAGTAAGAAAAACAGCATTATGGGTAACTGACAATGGTCAAAGTGGAAACTATGTCATTTGAGGACGTTACCTTGGACCGCAAAAAACCGGTCACGGCCTGTAAAATACCCTTTGAAAATGTAGGTAAAATAATAATAATAATAATAATAATAATAATAATAATAATAATAATAATAATAATAATAATAATAATAATAATAATAATAATGGGTGTTGTGATTCACCTTTATCCTAACGAAGGACTAGGAGGGCAAAGCCCATATGTCTCACATGCTCCTTCTGGAATTGGCAATATTTAACTGTTACGTTGAGACTCGCGCGGCGGTGCGAATGTGACGCGAGCGATAGATCAGATCGTTTTATTTTGCAAAGCATGCAATAATAGAGTGTATTTATCTTTGATTTGGTTTTGTGTTGTTATTAGAATAAGCTTTGTATAACGTTGGTAATTTTAGTTGGGCGATATTATTTGAGAATTTTCTAGAGTTGGTTGTTTACTATCGATCGAAGCGTATGGATAATTCTAGTGGTAACTAAAGAAGCTTTCATCCCAAAAAAGGTTGTACGACGTGAGACAGTGATGACGAAATATGTTTTGATTGGTTATAATTATGTCTTGCCCGAACGTTCTTTATTTCTCTGGAGTTGTAGAGACTATATAAGTGCCGCACTGTTTCAAAAGTGTATTGTATTGTGAAGTTGAAAGTGAAAAGTTGAGAGTGGAAAAAGCGATTATATGCAGTTGTTGATGTTTGCTGAATAAAGTTGGAAAACTACATACGACGACTTTGCCTTGTTGCTGAGTGAGCAGGCTGCGTGGCTAAACGAATCTGAGTTACACTTTATCAGGTTTCAAGCAACGGGGCTGAATCAACTGATAAAAAAACAACATCGAGTGTAACATTAACATGAAAATGATTGCCCAGAAAAAAACACACGGTGGCATTACAATGCAAAGTAATACCGACTTTGATCTTACTATGCTCTTGGCCTTGAGATGACCTTGACCTCCTGATCCAAGTACAAATAAACTATAGCAAACTTTGTGTTATGCCAAAATAACAGTCACATTGGGATGTCCTTAACCTTCAGTGACCTTGACCTTGGGGTGACCCTGACCTTCACGTTGCCTCTCATCCTCATGTATCATAAATAACCCAATGTTGTTGCATACTGTGGGTAACATAGAGCCATTCTACTATACGATGATCTATTTTTTTAATGGTTTTGCAAAGCCTAAAATGACCTTCACCTTCAAGATCAACTCCAAAACGGAACTTATATGATATATAAGTTTATTATCTCTAAATACAACAAATTTGGACTTTATAGCTCTCATAGTTTAGGTTCAAGGTCACTTCAAAGTACCTATATTAACCGACTTTGGACAGCTCCAGTGACCTTGACCTTGAAGTGAGGTTGACCAAATTTGTAAAATATTGATATCTATCATGCCTCAAAGAATCATTAGTTCAATATTAATAACCTAGAAAAAAGTGACATTTTGTGAACATTTTCATTTTTTGACTAACATTTGAAGATCGTTTTCGCACCTGTCATCTCTCCCGCTGAAATAAAGCTTGACAGGCACGAACACGGTGTTGGGTATATATGTTGGAGTCCAGGCCTAAGCCCAAACATCAGACTATGAAGACAGCGAAGTAAAGGATTTTTATGAAAATCTACAGGCTGTCCTTGACCAAGTGCCAAAGAAGGACATAATCATATTGCAAGGCGATTGGAATGCCAAGGTTGGCCAAGATGCACACCACAACTGGGGAGGCACATTTGGACCTCACTGCAACAACAAGACTAAAGACAGGGGTCTGAAACTCTTGGAGTTTGCCAGATACAACAATATGATACTGGCAAACAAGCTTGGTCTCCACAAAATAAATCCAGACGATGGACATGGCGGGGAGCATCACAACCAGATCGACTACATTACGGACAAGAAACGCTTCAGATCACGCATCAACATTGGCAGGACACGCACTTTTCCAGGTCAGGAGCAGACCTCGGAAGAACCACGATCTCGTGATGATGAATTCCGGCTCCACTTGAAGAGAGTAAACACAGCAAAGTGCACTAGACTGACGTTCGACCTGGACAAACTGCAAGACCAAGATGTGGCAGAATAATAGCAGACCGCAATTGGAGCACCACTGCTCATTTTGGGAGCTAGTGAAGTAGATGTCAACACCATGACCACCACCTTCAACTCAGCAGCGACAGATGCCGCCACGGAGATCCTTGGAAAGCACCGACCAACGAAGAAGCCGTGGATCAAACCTGAATTTTTGAACCTGTGTGATAAACGAAAAGAGATGAAAAAGAAACAGAACACCTCACAGGGAGCTGATGCCTTCCGAAAAAGCAACATGGACACCCGAAAAGGCATGCGCTCAGCAAAGGAGAACTGGACAAAAGATCAATTCCAGGAAATGGAAAACAGTCTGAACAAGAACAACAGCAAGAAGGCCTACCAAACTGTGAAGCGGCTGACAAGTGTTAATAAGCCCAAGGTCTCCACGATCCAAAGCAAGTCTGGCATATGCCTTACAGAAGAACAAGAAGTCTTGGACAGATGGACAGTGTACTGCTCTGACCTTTACAACCACACACCAAACGCAGACCCTTCAGTTCTAGCATGTCCAGAGAACGAAGAAGAAGAAGCTATCCTCTTAATTCTTAGAGAAGAAGTTGAGTCAGCAGTGCAGTCGCTGAAGAAAGGAAAGTCAGCGGGAGTGGACAACATACCCGCGGTATAGCTTCAAATATTTAGGAGCCATTGTATCAGACAATGGGTCCCGACAGTAAGTCCTCTCCAGGATCGCACAAACAACTGCTGCCCTGGCAAGGTTGAAGCCCATTTGGAAAGACAAGACCATCAGTCTACATTCCAAGCTAAGGCTGCTGCGCTCCCTTGTAATCTCCATCTTCCTATATGCTTGCGAAATTTGGACCCTCACAGCAGATCTCCAACGAAGAATACAGAGCATGGAGATGAGATGCTACAGAAGACTTCTGGGTATTTCCTATACCCAGCACATCACCAACGACGAAATCCGAAAGACCATCACACACGCCATTGAACAACACGATGACCTGCTCACAGTGGTGAAGAAACGGAAACTCCGATGGTATGGCCACGTCACCAGATTATCAGGCCTTGCAAAGATTATCCTGCAAGGCACAGTACAAGGCACAGTACATTTGATGACCATGTGACCTTGACCTTGAATATTCGATGTTATTTTTAGACTACATTACATTTTTTAGACTATTTAGGACTCATCTCGCACAAATTTGCAAATATATGGAAACATGTTATTTTATTTTTTATTTATTTGTTTTCCTTTTTTTGGGGAGGGGAGGAGGGGGAGGGGGGTTGAGTACATTGTCTCACAGTGCTATGCATGCAAGTCAAAAAGTGAAAATTCGGAGATGGCACTGGATTCAGATTGAACTTACCCCCAGTTGAGTAAAATGTACAAAACTGCCCCAGCGAATCCACAGCTGATATGAAGTCGGAATAAATGTCTGGATCGTCATTGCAAGAAAGTATTTTCATCCTCTTCTTGCGTTCTTTTACGCCAATCCCAATTTTACTACAAAAGGACCAAAACAGTAAATGAATATATTCATCAATTTGTATACATTTATGTTAGGGACAATCGATGTACGACGATAGTCAGTTAAACTAGAAGGGCAAAGCCCATATGATCAGTCAGTTATGAGACACAGCGTCATTAGGAAATAATGGACTTCAGCAATTTGGATCTTTGCGAAAGTGCAGATATGAACGATCCGAACGGGTAATTAGCCGAGTAGTCCAAATATCTTCATTGTAAAAATAATAACTAGAACGGCTTATCGTCACGCTCATAACATAAATGCCTAACTCAGACTTAGGCAGTTGTGCAGTAGAGGTAAAAACAAAGCCCTGGGAAGACAAGCCATCTGTGCTAGAGAGTACAAGTCTCTATCTAAATCGTAACGGTCGCCACAGCTTCGTATGCCAAATTGCCTATCTCATTCCTGACATAGGCATTTTGCAGCCAATATGGCGGCGCCCAGACGCATTGAACAATTTGGGGCTGAAAAAGCAACAGAGATGTTGCAAAACATACTTCAATCACAAGACGAAGGTAAGTAATCAATTTTAGAACTTGTTATTCTTAGGTGTTGTAGGAAAAGGGCTATAAATGCTGTTCCAAGAATCATCTTCAATGTGAAGCGATTGATATCGGCAATTTGCAAATTTAGACAGAGCTGAGATAGGCATTTGGTCTTAAACGGCAAACTGACTGTAAAAAAACGTTAAAAAAAGTAAAAATACTTGGCTATTTACCATTTACCATTGCTAACCATTGTTCTCGTTTTATATTACATAAAATATCGAGCATATTTATTTATAAATGCGTCTGTATATGCGTGTGTACATAGATCCCCACGACTGTGATAATGAAGCGCGGGAAGTTACCAGCCTGAGTCCTCCTCGTCAAGTGAGGAAGACGACATTACATTACATTACATGGTTATTGCTTTAGGTCCAGCAGACTTTTCCGAGCCAAATCAGGACCAGAAAAGTGAAAGAGGACTCACCCCTGATCCGCTTAAAAGATCTGCCCAAACAACCCTAGTGGTAACACTGAAGGCAATCTACAAGCCGGTCACTTTACAATAAAGACATCCTACGCAGGGGACGCTGAGGCTATACTCTAATTTATCGAACCTCCGTTTACGAAACAAAATAGAATACAAGCATCATTATACAATATCAACAAAACCCATACATATAAAATGCCTACATTGCCAAATAATATAGGAAGCCCCAGTGACCATTTGGAAGAAAGCATCCAATATTCCCAAGCTGATCCAACAGACCTCACACAAATGAGTATTTTTTGTCCCGGAAGAGTTGTCCAAGAGACAAGTGCATGGGCAGGAGGTAGGAATCAAAGTGTTTAGGGCCAGTGGGAATTCAAGCTTTTCCATCTCAGACTTGAGCTGCTTAGCTCAACTACCGCTTACCCATTTGCAACTTCACACTTTGCCACAACTGGAGGATCACCCCGAGGAAGTTATTGCCACTTTATGTGAAATAAAAATGTTGCAGGTGCTTCACGTTGAGCGTCTAACATGGTTTAGCCCCGGTTAAGTGGAACAGATATTAGTGTCTTGTAAGAACTTGAAACGTTCCATTTCACACTAAGATGGAAATGGCAGCCCTGAATAGACCTCTACAAAGCACACAGAGACGTCCTGTCCGGAAAAGACTTTCTATGCCTGGGTGCAGGTAGAAGGGGAGGGGAGAGGGAGTGCTCTATGATTAATTGAGTCAAGTACAAAGTAACACTTCACTGCTGCAAGTGGATTACCTTTTGTACGGATCACATACAAATAATTGTTTGTTTTGCAATCACACAGAAGTTAATTAAGCAAGTTTAATAATTACCTTTAAGAGGAGAGCGAGTGTTCCATGATGCTTTGAGTTAAGTAAATAAATGAATAACATTTTACAAGGGTAAAAGTAAGGGAAGGGGGAGTATGATAAGATGCCAACAGTCAAGTACACACTTTACTGCACCTTTAGTTTGGATCACATTAACAATAATTATTTGTGTTTAATTTTATTTTTATTTTCCAAGCACACCGATGTGTTTGTGTATTATGTCTTTTCATGAGGAGAGGATGTGTTCTATGATGCCTTTAGTCAAGTACAAAGTAATAGACAATGGCTCCCGACAGGAAGTCCTCTCCAGGATCGCAAAAACAACTGCTGCCCTGGCGAGGTTGAAGCCAATTTGGAAAGACAGGACCATCAGTTTACATTCCAAGGTAAGACTGCTGCGCTCTCTTGTCATCTCCATCTTCCTATACGCTTGCGAGACATGGACCCTAACAACAAAGAATACAAAGCATGGAGATGAGGTGCTACAGAAGATTTCTGGGCATATCCTACACCAGCACATCACCAACGACGAAGTCCGACAGACCATCACACAAGCCATTGGACAACACGATGACCTGCTCACAGCGGTAAAAAAACGGAAACTCCGATGGCATGGCCACGTCACCAGAACATCAGGCCTTGCAAAGACTATTCTGCAAGGCACAGTGTAAGGAGGTTGAAGAAGAGGGAGACCGAAAAAGAGGTGGGAGGACAACAGTCGAGAATGGACTGGTTTGACACTGAGCGAAACCATGAGGGTTGCTGAAGACAGGGAAAGATGAAGTACGCTGGTTAAACGATCATCTGTGGTGCTCCTACGACCTCCGAGTTACGGGATAGGACAGGAATAGGCTAGGAAAGTAATACATCACTGCTGCAAGTAGATCACAGTTTGTTAAATCACATTAAATTTAAAAGGATTCTTTCTATTGACATTTTGTTTGCAAGCGCATAGAAGATGTGTAGGTTTATGAAAAAACTATGTGTTGTTTCTTTAGGCTTGTCATGTTTTACCGTTGACATTGCAAGTACATGAAGTTTTTTGTTTATCTTTATGTTATGGATTAAATGGAAAAAAAATCAATATTGCCTATCTTGTGTTTTTGTCTTTTAAAAACTTTCTTATGTCTATCTGAAGTTTCACTTCTTGCCTATCTCAGCTTTTGTTAGTGCTTATTCTGCCCAAATCAGTTTGCAGGCAAACGAACACACATTTATCAAAACTGGCTTCAACATACATTGGCAACTTCATTCTGTGAAGACATATGCAAAAAAAATCTTTAAAGAATTTTCAGTTTAAAAAATAACATGTTTTTATCTTACGACACGCCTCCCTCCCTTCAATAATGGTACAGGATGCAGTCAATATAAAAATTTCAAAAATAAAAATTCGATTTTCTTCCGTCTTCTAATAGCGATCTCCCTGCCTTTACACCACCTGTTTGAGTGATGTATGTGTATTTGGTGTGTGTGAGGGTAAATGAGACAGGTGAGCGTGTATGTTGGTATAGATCGCCGCGCTTTGAGCCTTGGGGAAAGGCGCGTACATAGCATCCTGTATTATTATTATCTCGAAACTATGAAAATTGAGTTAGACAACTATCTTATGACCGTGACGTTATGATTCACTTGCTTCTTAATGATCTTGCAATAATTAACATGAAAATGAGTGCCCAGAAAAAGAACAACAAAACGGTGGCATTAAAATGCAAAGTCATACTGACTGATCTTTCAATGCCTGACCGTGAGATGTCCTTGACCTCTGGCTTCAAAATACTCTCATGTACGATTACATAAACTTCAGCAAAAGATGTGTAAAAAAAACACACCAAAAAACAGTGACTTTGGGATGATACTGACCTTCAGGACTTTGATCTTGGGATGACCTTGACCTACACGTAACCCCTTATGCTCCTATCCTATCCAATCCTATCCCATAACTCGGAGGTCGTAGGGGCACCACAGATGATCGTTTAACCAGCGTACTCCATCTTTCCCTGTCCTCAGCAACCCTGATTGTTTCGCTCAGTGTCAAACCAGTCCATTCTCGACTGTTGTCCTCCCACCTCTTTTTCGGTCTCCTTCTTCTTCTACCTCCTTGCACTGTGGCAGGATGGTCTTTGCAAGACCTGATGATCTGGTGACGTGGCCATACCATCGTAGTTTACGTTATTTCACCATTGTGAGCAGGTCATCGTGTTGTCCAATTGCTTGTGTGATATGGTCTGTGGTACTTCGTCGTTGGTGATGTGCTGGGTATAGGAAATGCCCTGAAGTCTTCTGTAGCATCTCATCTCCATGCTCTGTATTCTTCGTTGGAGATCTGCTGTGAAGGTCCAAGTTTCGCAAGCATATAGGAAGATGGAGATTACAAGGGAGCGCAGCAGCCTTACCTTTGAATGTAGACTTCTTGTTGTTCTGTAAGGCATATGCCAGACTTGCTTTGGATCGTGGAGCTTCATAGTCTGGTAAGCCTTCTTGCTGTTGTTCTTGTTCAGACTGTTGTCTATTTCCTGGCATTGATCTATCCGCCCAGTGGTGCCGTGCTGACATCAATCACCCCTGTTAGTCGCCTCTTACGACACGCCGGGAAACGTTGTGTCTATTGTATTCAGTGCCCGAACCCACAGGGTCAAGATCAATGCACAAATCGTCACACACACACACACACACCCACACACACCCACCCACACACACACACACACCCACCCACACCCACACACACATATATATATATATATATATATATATATATATATATATATATATATATATATATATATATATATATATATATATATATATATATATATATTTTTTTTTTTTTTTTTTAAAGAGGATATTAACGATTCTGATTCTGATTCCGATGCCTCACTGTAAATAAAGTCCTAAATTTTAAATATATCAACTTACTTTAGACAGCTTGAGTGACCTTGACCCTGACCTTGCAGCGAAGTTGACCAAAATTGCATTGTATGTGTGTCTCATTGATATCGACCATGCATCAAAGGATAATAAGTTCAATATTAATAACTTAGGAAATGTTTGACTATCATTTGTTAACCCTGTGACTTTGACCTTGAAGTGAAGTTATTTATTTGCTGATCATTTTTCATGTGTTGTAACAATTGAAATAGGTTCCGAGATATTCAGTCACTTGCAAGTTTTGCACAGACGGACCGCGGACGGAGGGACACCATTTTTTCATGTAATTTTTAAAAATAACTTTTTAGCCTTTCAGGACTTATTGTGCACAGGTCTGCAAAAATCTGAAGAAAGAACTTTCTGTGTAGGAAGGGGGGAGGGGGAGAGACATTGCTGCACGAAAGTGTCAAAAATAGGTCGTCCTGTTTTTAGATAATGCACAAACTAGAAGGGCAAAACTCTTATGACTCACATGCTTCTTTTGGAACTTTTGCAATATTCTACAATAAAATGAGTGCACAGAAAAACCAAAACAAAACGGCGACATCCATATGCGAATACTGACTTTGGTCTTGCGATGGTCTTGTCCTTGAGATGACTGTTACGTTGAAACGCGAACGAAAGTATGTCGGAAACGCGCACGATAGATCTAATCGTTTCGTTTTGCAAAACATTCAATAATGGAGTTTATTTACCTTTGATTTGAGTTTGCATTGTTGTTAGGAGAGGCTTTGTATAACGTTGATAATTTGCGTTAGTCGATATTATTGGAGAATTCTCTGGATCTGCGTGTTTACTCTCGATAGAAATTTCCCGATAAATGTCGAAGCAAGAGAACGTTCCGGGTATGTTTAGAAATATGTATGACGTACGTCAGTGATGACGATCTTTAATTCTGATTGGTTGTAATGCGTCATTTCTAGAACGTCCTGTCGTCATCTCGAATGAGAGAAAAAATTATAAAATGGATGCCCTGTGTGTCGGTAGAGGAAGTTGTTGATAGTGAGTTGGAAAGTAAAACTTGAGAGTGGAAAGGCGATTGAGTGATTGTATGCAGTTGTTGATGTGTGCTGAATAAAAGTGGAAAACTTCATACGTCGACTCAAGACTTGTTGATGAGTGAGCAGGCTGCGTGGATAAACGAATCAGAGTTACACCTTATCAGTACTTCAGCATCGGGGCTGAATCAAATACTGATAAAGAAAAACACCATCATCGAACGGAGTGTAACAATGACCTTAACCTCCGGATCCAAATGGACACTCATGTTTGATCAAATCAACTATAGAAAAACTTAAACAAAACGGTGACATCAAAATACAAATACTGACTTTGACCTTGACCCTGCGGTGACCTTGTCCTTCAAATGACCTCTGATACTCATGTATGATCAAACAACCCATTGTTGATACATACTATGGGTCAAAAATGGAGCCACTGCACTGGAACATGACTTTTTTAAAGATTACTTTTGCTAAGCATTCAATAACAGAGTGTATTTACCTTTTGATTTAATGTTGCGTTGTGGTTCGAAGAAGCTTTGTATAATGTTGATAATTTTCGTTGGTCGATATTATTGGAGAATTTTCTAGTGTTGCTTGTTTACTATCGATCGAAGCGTCTAGATAGATCTGCTGGTGACTGAGAAATTCTTGGACCCTAAAGAAAGTTGTATGATGTAAGACAGTGGTGACGAACTTTATCCCGATTGGTTATAACTGCGTCACGCTGGAATATTCGAAAGTTCTCTGGAGTATAGAGAAACTATATATGTGCCGCACTGTTTCAGAGTTGAGTTAGTTGATAGTGCTAGTGAGAAAGTGGAAAAAGCGATTGAGCGAGTGTATGCAGTTGTTGATGTACGCTGAATAAAGTTGGGAAACTTCACACCACGACTCCTGCCTTGTTGCTGAGTGAACAGGTTGCATGGATAAACGAATCCGAGTTACACTTATCAGGATTCAAGCATCGGGGCTGAATCCGCTACTGATAAAAACAACGAATGTAACACAGTGGTACACCCTTTCGCTACCGTGAGAGTTTAGAATCAACTTTGATGTTATTAACAGGCACACAACCACATGAATTTGTCTATTATGTAAAAACCGTAACTGTGAGAGCGTCTTTTGCTTGTTTGTTTTGTGCGTGCCTCTGTGTTGTATTTTGCCGCTGAAGCAAAACTCATTGAGAATTTGGTGAGGCTGACATATGTGACTTTGGGACCCTTTCATGTTGCTTTGAAAATGACGGTGAGTGTCACAAGAGGCTAGTTTGGACACTGCAGTAAGGCTTCAAGCCTCTAGAAGTTCATTCTTCTTTGGCCTTTGTAACTTAAATTCGAGGCCTAGCAGACGACAAAAGTTAGAATTGTTCTAAGCATGTGTAGGGAAAATTTTCGCTAGGTATGCCGTGACATAAGCCAGCTGATCTATATCCGTTAAGGCTTATGGGATATCGCGGGCTTTAGCTGGCCACACCGTTAACGTCAGTCTTTGTTTAAACCGAACTCGAGAGGGACTGACGCGCTGAAAGTTCTCTTTCAGAAGACTATGCAGGTAACGCGTGAAATCCATTCAACCCCGTATTGATATAGCCTGACATTGTCCAAAAGGTAAATGATCGATCTTTTGTTTCACTGCGAATTATTGATATTATTATTGGATTATGCTTGTGAAGTCTTGCCATGTTTTATAATTGTGAATGTTGGTAAAACTTTGCTTGACCACGTGGCTGACCCACGTGACTGGTTTTCGACACCACACGGTAGCCCCTACTGAACCACTGTTGTTTCTCACATCGGTCTTATTGCAGACCAGTGGCTGTACCGGAGAAGGTGTATATTATTAATTCTCCCTGTGTTTATGTTAGTCATGATGTAGATATATATATATATGAAATTATATATATATATATATATATATATATATATATATATATATATATATATATATATATATATATATATATATATATATATATATATATATATATATATATATTTATATGAATTAGGTTGGAGATTCCAGTGGACCACAGTCTTAGAAGATTGTTTCTTGTCTTATCTGTATAAGTGGAGACGATCTCGCTGAGGGCTGTTTCTGCCAACAGTGAGACGCTCTGCACTCCGTGTGTAAGCAAGGCGTTGCAGAAACTCGTCTTATGTTTTGCAGACGAGCAGGGTTGGTCTGTGGCAGGAGATAGACCCCACTGAGAGTCATCCCGGACACGCGACCTTAAACTGAGCAGCAATAGCTCAGTAGTCATCAAACGAGACAAGGAGAAAACAGCACCCCACCTCGACGTTCCAGTTAAGTGCCATAGAATAAGTGCACGAACACTGATTTATAGGGATTGTGCGGTAGTCCACTCTTCCTGAAAAAGAACATTAGGCCAAAAAGAACAAAAAGCCCAGGGATGACACAGTAGCAAGTATCGAGAACAGTAGCAGAATAGACCCATCAAAGATCTACCCATTTTCTGAACTACTCGAAGTGACTTTTGGACTGTTAAGTTAATCCTAGTTATATTACGTTCTGGACATTTAAGATAATGTAGAGCTTAGATAATTGGATATAGAGAAGAGGAAATAAATGTGTGATATTTACTGTTAACAAGTGGCTAGACTACCTATGATTCATAGCCGTGTGAGAGCTAGTGTGTCAGTGAATCTTTTACACTTTTCTCCCTATCACTGTAACTCCATCCTCACACAGACAGGCCCCAAAATATACAAGTATTAAGATTAGTCCTAGGGCGATTTAACTAGCCGATCCCCGCCGACGAAAGACGAGTGGGTAATAGCATTCCAGTGTGCAGAGCCCAGCAACAATAGACCTTACCGTCACAGTGAGCAATTAATTTACTTTAATTTATATATTTTATTTTAGGTATTTAATCGTCCTTACATTGCGCTTCAAAGCAGCTCAAGAGATTGGTCAATACAGGCTCTCACTCAAGTCGCACACTTACTAAACTTACGTGCACAGATCCATATTTCGGGTATTATTCTGCACGGCTACCGCCTTATGGTACGACAGGCTAATATTTAGGGCAAACCTCTGTGCTTCGAAAAGTCCTTCCTCACAGTTACCACATTCTGTTTCCTGGGCCCCTTGACACAAGAGAAAAGACAGATATTAGACATAAACTAACAAACTAACAAAATGGTCATTAGTAAATCACGAGACAACCGATTGTCCTAGTGCGGGAGTGACCACAGTAATCGATGCGCCGAAGGCAGCAAATGAACGCCCCGGGGAGCTTGAGTGCGCGTTAGGAAATAATTAGCGAAGATTCCTACAAACTTGATATTTGTAAACACCCGGTACACATTGGTCGAAGGCTGCCAGAAGCATGTTTTACTAGTCGCCTCAACAGGCGATAAAGCATGCTCTCATGCTTCATAGCACTGCTTCCTACACGCTTCAAGCGCTATAGTGACGGAAAAAGCGCAATTTCACTGTAAATATATACAGAATGTTGCTCTACAACATTCCGCTCTTTCCGTCTCAAAAACCCAATTGCCTTTTTGGATTCTTAAATTGCATGAAACCAAGTGAGGACACTATCCGGCGTCAACAAACGGTTCAAAAACATTGTCAAACGGTTCGTAAAAGACAGTTGACCTAGAAACTAATACAGTTTGACCTAATTCGTCCCCTAGAGGAGACGAAACTTACATTTTTCTATTTTCATGAGTTCACTGCAGTGAAATTGCGCTTTTTCCGTGACTATAGAGCTTGAAGCGTATAGAAAGCAGTGCTCTGAAGCATGGGAGCATGCTTTATCGCCTGTTGAGGCGACTAATAACGCATGCTTCTGGTAGCGTTCGACCAATGTGTATCGGGTGTTGTAAACGGTTTTTAACGTTCCAATTTCTTGAATATGTCACGTATTCATCAAAAGGCCTTTCTTATACAATTACACCAGTTGAGACAGAGAGATAAACTTGAAATACTCAAGACATAAAATACATAACAGTTGAAACACAGCACCAATATACGTTTTGCTAATTTTATGGTTCTCTTCTTTCTCACTCGAAATAATAGAATAATAATTCAAACGGAATTCAAGAAGACTTTAAGTCCTAAAGTAATAAAGTAATTCAGTTAAACTAGAATATGATTTTATCTTTCTCTGCAGCAATCCCGTTCCAGGTCTGACAGAAAATTACATTTATCAATTTATGAAAATATTTTATGCATTTATGAAATTAATTATAATTATATTTAAAAAACAAGTAAATCACAAAATATAAATATTCAAATTACCTTGTCTGTCATGAACATAATCCAGAATCACCACAGTAGCCTACATAGTAATGCACTATTTCCAAGTCACACAAATTAAGCATTCACCATTCGTTTTTCACAGCCTATCTTTTTCATTCCAATAATACACCCTATCCGAGTCCTATTTCATTCAATCACGGGCACTCTCAGATGCACACAAGAACAATCTTCTGTAAGGGTAATTGTAGATTATAGTCATACGACACCGGAGCGTATAGGCGACTACGGATCACATTAGCGAACCAGTTGATGGTGAGGGGAAAATAATATGGCCACACGTTGACCAATCCGGGACTCGAACCAGGTACCTGTCGGTTATTAGTAAGCCGCTCTACCAACTGAGCTACGTTGTCCCACAACCTTCAGATTGAATGATTGGGTAGATTAACGTCCCCGGACACAGAGAGCGTATAGGGGAAAACAACCTGCAACCTTCTGCTCTCCAAACAGTCTTTATATTGCCGTGTCTCATCACCGAGATAGTCCTGAACTAGGAAGTATAGTACCAACCCATTGCGTATACATACGCCACGTGCTTTTATGTCAACCGCCGTCGCTTGTGTACTCACTATATAAACACATGTGATTTATACACAAATATAAATATTTATTAATTCATTTGGTGATATTGAGTTAGAACCTACCGGACAGCGATTTCAGCAGCTTTTGAGCTGGAAAAATGTTAAATAAGAACTAATAATAGAAAGCAGCAGTATAATAAGCTACGACAACCTACATCACATCTCACTGCCTCAATATGGTCACTGCGCGCTATAACTTCTAACGCATCTCTCTATTTTTAATGTCTGTAACAAATACTAATAGAGCCTGCATGTACGCGCTTAAGCCAGCAAATGGGTTTGAGTTTGGTTAGAGCCCGTGTCGGTCAGCCCTTTGAACCGCTCTTGAGCTCAGAAAGCGCTAATTCAGAAAGATAAACAAATCAGAAGTTATCAAACTAAACTGCTACTCAACACAAGAAAGGTCACTCATGGATCCGTTTTATTTATGCAAAATTCACAGTCTCCAAGTCTCCAGTAGACTCATTACCATCCGTCTGAGAGCAGCCCCTTTCAACATCACCATCATCCAGGCCTACGCCCCAACATCAAATCTACAGGCGGTCCTTGACCAAGTGCCGAAAAAGGACATAGTCATAGTGCAAGGCGACTGGAATGCCAAGGTTGGCCAAGATGCGCACCACAACTGGGGAGACACATGTGGACCCCACTGCACGAACACGGCGTTCGATTCTTGGTCCACAAGAACATTCTAGCCACTGTCATGGGTTGCCGCCCAGTCTCCAGTAGCCCTTTCAACATCACCATCATCCAGGCCTATGCCCCAACATCAGACTATGACGACAGCGAAGTGGAGGATTTTTATGAAAATCTACAGGCGGTCCTTGACCAAGTGCCGAAGAAGGACATAGCCATAGTGCAAGGTGACTGGAATGCCAAGGTTGGCCAAGATGCGCACCACAACTGGGGAGACACATGTGGACCCCACTGCAACAACGAGACAAATGACAGGGGTCTGAGACTCTTGGAGTTTGCCAGATACAACAATCTGGTACTGGCAAACACGCTTGGTCTCCACAAAAACTCTAGACGATGGACATGGCACAGTTCCGGCGGGGAGCATCACAACCAAATAGACTACATCATGGTCAAGAAACGCTTCAGATCAAGCATCAACATTGGCAGGACACGCACTTTTCCAGGAGCAGACATCGGAAGTGACCACGATCTCGTGATGATGTCTTTCCGGCTCCACTTGAAGAGAGTAAATACAGCAGAGTGCACTAGACTGAAGTTCGACCTGGACAAACTGCAAGACTCGGAGGTGGCAGAACTATTTCAGGCCACAATTGGAGGGAAATTTGCACCACTGCTCATTTTGGGGGCTGGTGAAGTAGATGTCAACACCATGACCACCACCTTCAACTTAGCTGTGACAGATGCCGCCACTGAGATCCTTGGCAAGCACCGACCAAAGAAGAAGCCGTGTATCACGCCTGAACTTTTGGATCTGTGTGATAAACGAAGAGAGATAAAAAAATAAAAAGAAACCTCACAGGGAGCTGATGCATACCGAAAAATCAACAAGGACATTGTCACAGGGCAGCCTGTGATGAAACCGGGTAGAAAGTGTGGGTGGAGAGTTAATGAGTTGGGGTAGTAACTGCGCGATGTCGTATGTATGGTTATGCGTGGAAAGCGTGATTTTTTAACAGCATAGTTTGGCCAGCCAGTTTTGGGAATGTTACTGTGGCAGTAGCAAGCTCGAGGAAAATTGTGAGCAAATAACTAGTTTTGTGTGTCGTGGTAGGTTAGTGTAGAGGTAGTCCATTAACGGAAACTACTACGCACTGGATACCTTACTTGGAGTACTGTGTAGGCAAGCAGTGGAAAGGGCTAGCTACAGGTGCTATTACAATCGAGCCGTTGGGTTCGAAAGTCTTCGTTCGTCGCTCGAAAGAATTCTTCAGCGCGACGACGACGATGACATCTGGTCGTTGGACCCACATCATCATCACCACCCATTCGTCCACGTCCACGTTTGTGACATCCTCATTGTTCCACCACCCCATCTTTCCCGCGTGGTCGTGACGTCTGTTGCGGGACTTAGCCTCGACGTTACAAGGTAGCCGACAGGAGGAGTCAGGCTGAGAGGCGTCGACGGCGGCAGGGCTGCCGCAACTACAGCGTCATCATCATCATCATCGTCATCGTCGGCGGCGGAGGGAGTGGCGACACCACTACGCCTGGATTTAACAGCGACAGTCCGGTGACAACCACAAGGAGGGGCAGCTACTTTCCGGAGACATCAACGAGGACACCCTACTATCAGGTCGGCTTGTTCTTTGTTGTCCCCCTCTTGATGCTTGACCCCCTCTGTGCTCGGACATTAGCATTGCACAGTCGTTAGTTAGACGTGGTTGATCAGCAACCCCCGTTCATCTGACATTTCTATTTCATTGTTCATCGACCCATTGATTGTTCCATCACCATTTTTCTCGTTTCATGTGTAAATGTTGTATGTGTATGAGTGTGTGGTATGAATGAATAAATAGCTTGAAAGTTGTATATATAATTGTTGTGTTATCATCACTTCACGTCTGCGGGAAACTGTCATTCTGTCTGGGTTGTCTGCGTGTGTAAGGTGTTTGTTTGTGGCGTCTACCCAGGGAGAGTCGTGGCGGTGACAGACATCCGAAAAGGCATGCGCACAGCAAAGGAGAACTGGATAGAAGATCAATGCCAAGAAATAGAGAACAGTCTAAACAAGAACAACAGCAAGAAGGCCTACCAGACTGTGAAGCGGCTGACAAGTGTCAAACAGCCCAAAGTCTCCACGCTCCAAAGCAAATCTGGAATATGCCTTGCAGAAGAACAAGAAGTCTTGGACATATGGACAGAGTACTGCTCTGACCTTTACAACCATACACCAAACGGAGACCCATCAGTTCTAGCATGTCCCGAGAACAGAGAAGAAGAAATCCACCCAATTCTCCGGGAAGAAGTTGAGGCAGCAGTGCAATCGCTAAAGAAAGGGACGTCAGCGGGAGTGGACAACATACCCGCGGAACTGCTACAAGCAGGAGGAGAAGCGATGATTGATGCCCTCACCATTATCTGTAACAAGATCTGGCAGAGTGGGGAGTGGCCTACACCATGGACCCAGTCGCTTGTCATCACTCTTCCCAACAAAGGTAACCTTCAGGAGTGTGAAAATTACCGCACCATCAGCCTCATCTGCCATCCCTGCAAGGTCCTCCTGAAAATCATAGCTGAAGAACAAGCAGGATTCAGGGCAGGGCGAAGTACCACTGAACAGATTTTCAACCTCAGAATAATCTGTGAGAAATACCTACAGCACCAACAACATCTATATCATGTGTTCATAGACATCAAGAAGGCGTTTGACCGAGTCTGGCATGCAGCTCTATGGGCAACAATGAAAGTGTACAACATCAGCCCTAAAATTATTGAAGTCATCAAAAGCCTGTATGACAAGGCTACCAGTGCAGTCCTCCACAACAGCGCCATCGGGAACTGGTTCAGAACAGCAATAGGTGTGCCTACTCTCTCCAACACTCTTCAACATCTTCCTAGAGCGCATCATGTCAGACGCTCTTGCAGATCATGAAGGCACAGTCAGCATAGGGGGGAGAGCAATCTCCAATCTTCGTTTTGCGGATGACATTGATGGATTGGCTGGAGAGGAACAAGAACTTGAACAGCTGGTGTACAGAGGCTTGACACCCCCTCCAGAGCTTATGGAATGGAAATAAGTGCTGAGAAGACCAAAATGATGACCGACAACACCAATGGCATCAACACGGACATCAAAGTCCAAGGCCAATCCCTCAACACATGCATAGCTTCAAATATCTAGGAGCCATTGTATCAGACAATGGGTCCCGACAGGAAGTCCTCTCCAGGATCGCACAAACAACTGCTGCCCGCCCTGACAAGGTTGAAGTTCATTTGGAAAGACAGGACCATCATTCTACATTCCAAAGTGAGACTGCTGCGCTCCCTTGTCATCTCCATCTTCCTATATGCTTGCGAAGCATGGACCCTCACAGCAGATCTCCAACGAAGAATACAAAGCATGGAGATGAGGTGCTACAGAAGACTTCTGGGCATTCTGGGAAACTCCGATGGTATGGCCACGTCACCAGATCATCAGGCCTTGCAAAGACTATTCTGCAAGGCACAGTGCAAGGAGTTAGAAGAAGAGGGAGACCGAAAAAGAGGTGGGAGGACAACATTCGATAATGGACTGGTTTGACACTGAGCGAAGCCATCAGGGCTGCTGAGGACAGAGAAAGATGGAGTATGCTGGTTAAACGATTATCTGTGGTGCCCTCCGGGTTACGGGACAGGATAGGATAGGATAGGAAAATTCACAGAAATAAACATAAAAGAAGAAAGCACAATGTTTTGCAAACTAAGCTCTCCCCTGGTGTTGACATAAATTCATAACTTAATGTGAAACGCATGAGTTCTAATCTGAATGTGTGTTTGCTAAGCCGAGACAACGAATGAAAACAAAATGGCGACGACTCGGAGGAGGCGTAACCGTTCGTCGTGTGGCCTTGACTTTAAATAATTTGAAAGGCTTTACGCTCAGAAAGTGTAATTTTATTTGTTGTATTATTTAAACGACACATCAGGTTACCTAATTAAACAAAAATTAAAGGCAGCCAATTTTTATAAAGCCAAAAAATATATATAAAAAATTAAAGTAAGTTGAAAATCCTTCCCTACAAAAAGTAGTTTCTGGGCTGCGCCAGTGTCTCCTCTTTCGCTATTGGTCATTTGTTTTAGAAACAACCACTGTACGTAGCCGTTTGAGACCGTAATCGGACCATGGAATCAGCGGTAAAATTAGTCAGGTTTCCCGGAAATCGCGATCTGCTCGGAAGAGTTACCTGCCTTTGCATCCGTAATGCCTACACTGATTCCTGTAAATGCAAATTTTGGCGCTGCCGTTAGTAAGCCGCCTTAGTCAGAATTAAGCATTATCACGTAAAAATTGTAATCAGGAAGTGATAAGTGTAATTATTACGTGATAAGTACAATTTTCGGTTTTGGCGCATTTCCAGGCAGATAAATGTATTTCTCCCTTGATAGTTGTAATTATCCCATAATATTTGTAATTAACTCATGATATTTGCATTGTAATTATCCCATAATATTTGTAATTAACTCATGATATTTGCAATTATCAGCTTTTGGCTCTAGTAGGCCGTCATACGTATTGCTATGCATACGAGTCCAAAAAACAACAACAAAATCAACACAACCACCAACATACAAATAGCCTTACCGATCAGCAAATACAAGAACAAGGCTACCAGAAGCCTGTTCATTGAACACATTGCCACTTTCGAATGTCGTTTAACAAGAATGTGCGGAAATGACGTAGACATCTAACCTCAATGACGTAAATTGAGATGATCCCACAGGGATCACTGCAATTAAGATTAGTGATCTGCATCATTTGATTTCCTTTGAACTTATATAATTTACGGATTTAGTCGCGCAAATTTTATTTTCGGAACACAATTTGAAATATCCAGGAATTACAACGAACCAAATGTTGATCCGCCTGTCGATGGATCTGACGGTCGGTCTGTCATATCCTATCCTATCCTATCCCGTAGCTCGAAGGTCGATGGGTCATTACAGATTCATTATCATTTAACCATCGTACTCCATCTTGCTCTGTCCTCAGCAACCCTCATGGCTTTGCTCAGTGTCAAGCTAGTCCATTCTCCAAAGTTGTCCTCCCACCTTTTCATGTCTCCCTCTCCTTTTGTCTCCTCGCACTGTGCCTTGCAGGTTGGTCTTTGCAAGGTCTGATGATCTAGTGACGTGGCCATACCATCGGAATTTCAGTTTCTTCACCTATGTGAGCATACCACCGTGTTGGCCAATGGCTTGGGTAATGTTCTGTACTGTCGGACTTCGTTGTTGGTGATATGCTGGGAATAGGAAGTGCCCAGAAGTATCCTGTAGCACTCCTTCTCCAAGCGTTGTATTCTTCGTTGGATGGGCTGAGGGTTGGTGAGGATGAGGTTAGGGCAGTCTTCTCTAAACTGAAACCAAACAAAGCACCTGGTCCAGACAGAGGCATCCTAGGCTTTTGAGGGCATGCGCTGAGGAGTTAGCTGGTATATTTCAGACTATTTTTAACAAGATCCTTCTGATAGGAAAGATCCTATCACTGTGGAAAACTTCTAGAATAGTTCCCATCCCGAAAAAAGCAATCTGCAAATAGAACAATGACTATAGGCCTATAGCACTGACCCCTGTAGTGATGAAATGCCTTGAAAGACTGGTGCTGAAGAGGCTTTTGCAGCAAACTGAGGATCAGATGGACCAGCTTCAGTTTGCCTACAGGGCTAGTAGAGGCACGGACGATGCTAACATCCTGATCGTCCACAATCAATCAATCAATATTTCATTTATTGTCTATTCACACATTCAGGTGATATTAGACATTAATTAATAACAACAACAATATAAATCAAATCACAATTAAGAACCTTATAACAAAATGGAATGAAAGGGGAAGAGGGATTTAACACCACACTATAAAAGTCTACCAATAGGAGTCATTGCAATAATTTTCACAACTGCTGTTATCTGTGAATGATGTAATACATCATCTAAAGAGTGTCCATATTCAGTCAAATGATGTCCTTGGTTTTCATACAGTGCATTTAAAACTGGACATTCAAATAAAATATGGTAAACTGATATATTTTTGCCACACATACACTGAATATCTGCTGAATATTTAGTATTCCATGAGTTCATTCTTAACTTGTATATTAATTTTGACAACTGTCGTGAACAGTTTGGTATAGTAACCTTTTTAATGCTAGTATCTTGACATACTACTTTTTCTAATAAGGAATACATTTCAGGACAACACAAACTCAAATTATAGACAGAAATGGAATCTAATGATCTTAGTGCTCCCTCTTTGGCTAACTTGTCACACACTTCGTTCCAATGAATTCCACAATGTGCTGGAACCCAACAGAAATCAACAACTATGCCTCTAGAGAATATACAATGGATCACATGTTTAATTTCATATATGAATTCATTTCTTACTTTGGAATTACCCTGTTTTAAAGCATACAAAACTGCTTTTGAATCGACACAAATCAGTAAACCAAAGAGCTCTAACGGCAAAGTCATAATGTAGTTGAGAGCCATTATAATAGCATAAAGCTCACTCGTAAATATAGAAAACCCCTTTCCTAGATAATTTGAGCGTCTTACATTTAATGCAGGAATGATAAAGGCCGATCCACTATCTAAAGAATCTAATACCGAACCATCTGTAAAAATCTTCAAATGGTTTAAATAATTATTTTCAATATGCTCTTTTACCTCAGTAACTAAGAGATTAGTGTTATCATCTTTTTTAGTCTGATCGTCCACAGCATTCTGAAGCATCTGGAGAAGCCCAACACCTCGGCGAGAGTACTATAATATGTTGATTTTAGTTCTGCGTTCAACACTGTGAGGCCTAGTCTCATGTATGACAAGTTGAACACCTTGTCAGTCAGTCCTCAGATTATCAAAATGTAGTCGCTACTCTCGCTACTTGCCCATCCTTGGACCGACTTTAGACAGCTCCAGCGACCTTGGAAAAGGGTGACCAAATTTGCACAGTACGTGTGTCTCATTAATATATATTAAACACCAAAGGATCACAAGTTCAATATTATTTTTTTTTAAATAGTGAAACGTTTTAAAATAATCTCTTTTTAAAAAAAACCACTAACATTTGTTGACTTTGTGACCTCGAAGTTGAAGTGAAGTCATTCATTCATTGATCATTTATGAGGTCTCATGGATATACGCCATTTTACCACGTTTGGTTGTGATAGTTGAAATAGGACTGTTCTGAGATATTAAGCCACTTACAAGATTTGCACAGACGGACGGTGGACACCGGACCATCCCTCGCGTCTATATACAACACGCAGTTGGTTAGAGGGCTGCAACATCATTGGCGATCCATCTCATCCAGTTTGAACTCCTCCCGTCAAACGCTTCAGAGCATTAAACGTTAGAACCAGTCGGTTTAGATACAGATTCTTTACCAAAATTGCCCTCTCAGTACTCACTACCAGCAAAGAAAGTACAGCTACGCAAAGAAGGTTCATCTCGGCGAGTGCCTATATAAAGTTACAAAACGTAGCCACTCGTAGCGCCCCCCAGCGATTCTCGTGATAAATGATTCCAAGGGCGATAATTTGTTCTTAGCGCTATGTAAACAAACCGCTTCAGTAGATTATGTTCCGGACACTCGCTTGCTTAAATTAACAAGCGATTCTGCTTTTTTTTTTGAAAGTAAGTTAATAAGTGTCTGATTTTAATAATGTAAATACAGCTTGCCAACAAGTTGCTTGAATTATGCATTCAGCCGATTAAATTACCGTACCAATGCTGATGATTCAGTAGGCCTGTACTCGGCCTGTACTCATCCTAGATCCGTCAAAACTCAAACCCAAAAGTAAGCTTGAATACCGGTAATAGCTTTTCTGAACATTGCTTGATTTAGCATTTCCAGTTAATAACTGTGTTCCAATCTACTGTTTATCTCATTTACACTGCACTTCTGATTTTAATCGCTGCTAACCTACTGTTAGGCTCTCATCTTAAAATTATATTTACTGCTTTCGTTTCGATCAACTGTGTAAATAAGCCTATAAATTATTAGGCCTACTGTTTATCATCATCATTTTCATCATCATCATCATTATGGTTTAATATAGGCTATCTCTATAATAGAACTGTAGTTGCAAAAGGAAATTTGATAGGTTAAGATAGACTAAAGAAAAAGAACAGACATGTGTGTGTATGTGTATATGTATATATTGCACAATGTTAATATTCTTCTGCCAAATTTAACTCTGAAATTTACTCGCACAGGGATAGGCTTATATAAGCATGCTTGTTGCTTGTCCCTGCTGCTTGTGATGTATATATTTTATATGTATTCTGAAGAAATAAATAATATATAAACCAACAGACATCAAGACTATAGAAGTAGAGAAATAAAGCAATGCAACAAGAAGAGTGAACAGTGAAGCTTTTAAAGAAAACACATTTAACGTTTAAAAGCATTATTTTTTTTTTGCATGAATCATTACATTGGAAATTGCACCTAGATAAGACCAAAAAGTGCAACAATAAAAATAGTCAAATAAGAAATATTTGTAGTCATTTATAATATTAGATCTGTACATTGCAGCAGGCTGCATCAATTATGTTACTTTATTGTTAAACCATCATGCATTTATAAAAGCTGAAAAAAATAGCTTCAAACATTTGTGTTTCTTTTTCTGACATTTAATATGAATATTATAGCAACAAAAAGCAACAATGATGACTCTCTCTCTCTCTCTCTCTCTCTCTCTCTCTCTCTCTCTCTCTCTCTCTCTCTCTCTCTCTCTCATATAAAGGAAACTTCAGCAATTATCATTTTTTGTAAAGTACTGTCATCTCAATAAATGTATGTTTAAAATAATGAAAAGGGTAAGAATGTTAGGTTTTTATAATTAAATCTGTTGTTTACTTTTTGTTTAGCAAGATTAAGACATACCTACAAAGAAACAGAAGTTTTGCAAGACAAAACAAATACAATTAACCCTTTTCCTGTCTGCTTAAACCAAATGTAATGGAAAGGGAATACAGTCACACAGAAAATGGTATTTTACATTTGAAAGATTTAAAAAATCACATTTGGTATTTTTTCTGCATACATTTCACATGCAACAACAACAACAAAATCTGATAATACTAGACAATTAACTAGTAGCATTATACATTAAAAGGATAATAATTAATAGTTTTTGCTCTTGGATTTTTATTCTTAGATGCATTTATGAAGAATTATTTGCTTAAAAATTACTTCTTTTTTTTAAAATAGTTTTTCTTTACAAGACAACACATCCAGTCAATGAGTCATGCAATAATATTTCATTAGGCCTACTATTTTTTCTTTTTCTTTTTTTTAAAAATTACTCTTAAGCAGCAATTAAAACTACGCCTTCCCCTCCCCCCTCCCCTCATCTTCCATTTGTAAGAAATTGGGATATGATAAATTTCAGTATCAACAAAGAAAATACAGTTTACATCGAGTGGTAGATCTAGATCAATGTTGTTAGATTTGGTTATAATTATGTTTGATTCTTCCTTTGGAAAATTAAAAAACGAAAGTCCAGGGCACTTGTATCGTCCATTTGTGCAGTTAAAAGCGCTGCAGTGTTGCCCACCAGGACGGATTCTAGGTTTGTTTACTTGATTTGATACGCTTTCCTCCATTGCTAAGCGCTAAGGCCGAAGCGAGTTATCACTTATTCCGCTAGTTGGCGCTCGCAACTTCCGTTTCGCAGTAAGAGTCAAAATGAACCTTCTTTGCGTAGCTGTACTTTCTTTGCTACCAGTGACTTCAGTTATTCACAGAACACGAGTTTTGCACAATTTCTTGTTTTAATGCACATTATATGATGATTGAGCCTCGATTTATATACCCATGTAGAATTTTTCTTCCGTCTTCTAATAGCGATCTCCCTGCCTTTACACCACATGTTTGAGTGATGTATGTGTATTTGGTGTGTATAAGGGTAATGAGACAGGTGAGCGTGTATGTTGGTATAGATCGCAGCGCTTTGAGCCTTGGGGAAAGGCGCGTACATAGCATCCTGTATTATTATTATTATTATTATTATTATTATTATTATTATTATTATTATTGTGTACGTGTAGTGTTTAGTGTGTGTGCGTTTGTGTGTGTGAGTGTGTGTGTGTGAGAGAGAGTGTGTGCTTTACTTCTTAAAACAATTTTTTTCTCTTAGATCATTTAAGGTTTTAATGTCCAGTGGAAGAATGTTTGTTGTTGTAGAGTGACTGAATGGTTTACCGCATCACCAAAACAAAATCCTATGTATTTTGAATTTATCCTTGATGATAAACATCTTCTTTGGTGTGGGTAGCCCATGGCCCACTTCAAGAAGAAACTTGCTATAATGAACAGAAAAGTCCCATTTTAAAACGTATTGCAGTCGTAGTTCGTAATCATTTGTGTAAGAAGTAATTAGGAAAATTAAAATCAAACACTGATGTATCTGTTTTAGACACGGGAGAAAGAGGGGCTGCTTTTGTTATAGCAGATTTAAACTATTAGAATCGGTTTGTCGGTGGGTTTTTGTTTGTTTGTTTGTTTTTAAATAGGGAAAGGTTATTGGAGTTTTACCGCAGTCAGAATAAATGCTCTCTTATTAATTTGGTCTAAATACAGTGTCTAGTTTACGTCTGATCATGACTAGTGTAGTTCTATGCCCGGATTTTCTGTATTAGATGCTTTAAAATCTAATATTACCTGTGAACTAAAAGATACCATTTTGGAGGTAGAAAGATAGATATTCAGTGCTTATAGGAGTTTGGAGGTTATGAACGTTATTCGTGGTTTGATAATTACTGAAATGAAGTCAGACGAAATTCGTGCGTACATAAACGAGACCTAGGTTTCTACTCTCATCTACATGACATTTCTATTTTCAGGGTATTTAGTTAGGTGGTTGGATTTATTCGTTTTACTTGTTTCTGAGTTTTCATCATCAGCAGCATTGTCATCATCATCATCGTTATTACCAATATCATCATCGTCGTCGTCGTCCTGGTCATCAGCGTCATCTTCGTCGTCCTAGTCATCATCAGCATCAGCACTATCTTCATTATTATAATTAACATTATCACGTTCGTTACCCAAAGCTTTTAAAAATAAAAAAATTTTGGCCTATAGTATGTCAAGGATGCTTCTGAGTTGTGATTTGTGGGGCGACAGAGGGTGAGGGAGCGGAAGATAGAGAGAACGAACAACGAACGAACAGAACTGTAATTCCTGAAGGCACTGGCGCTTAGAAACGTGTCACAATACAATACATGGAAAACAATAAAAGCAAACCAAATTTACCTTCTACGTCAAAAATCTGCTTAAAGTGCTCTAACCACATTTGGTCATTAATATCTGGACAAACACCCACTTTTCTTTTTCCTGCAAACCTTCTTCCTTCCTTCCAGAAAGTCTTGCTGTCATTGCCATAGGACGCCAGCTTTATCTCGTTTATAACTAGATGTTTTGCTCCGAATTAAAGCTTTATATTCTTTCCTATCCTTTACGTATTGTCTCCTATTATCTTCATCTTTGGTTTGTCTAAAGACATTCAGTGAACGCCTAGCTTTAATGCAGTCTGCATCAAACCATAGTACATCATCCCTGGCGTCACCTCCAACGAAAATACGTTTCACCATACACTGGCTGCAACGCAACAGTGCATTATTGAATAAAGTAAGAGCTTTGTTTATATCAACTTCAATAATTGATACAGCCTGAGAGAACATGCTGTAGGTATCATCTGAGCGGCTACTATCGATAGAGGTTTGCACAAAGTCGCTGTTCCAAATACGTTTGTCAATCCATTTTCATTTTTCTGTGTTTGTTTTATTTTCATCTGCACCCCTGTTGTTGATGTTGTTAGTAACCATGGTATTAGAAACAGGTCAGTGAGGGGAATCAAACGATGACAAAACTCGCAATGACTGAATATAGCGCTGTATGCAAAGACTGCTGGAAACAATAAAATGGTCTATGGTGCTACCGCCGGTGTTAGTAACAAAGGTAAGTGTGCCATCAAATCCCAACTGGCTCAATCCATTGGCAATGACGCAATCAAACATCGCACATACATCAAGTCTTTACCAAAGGCTGACACTTCTTCATCATCAGATCGCCTTTCAAAAATATTATCATCGTCACTTAACTTGTGACTCCGTAAAAATCAGCATCCTTTCCTGGCATAACATCAAAATTATCATCTGATGTATTTTTTTGAACCCCTCCGTGCATTTAGATCGCCACAGATGATGACGTACAAGTCAGAAAACATTTCATGTAAATCAATAACACTGTTCAAGAATCTCTATCCCAACTCCATACTGCGACTGTCTCCAAAATTTACTATCGTAGGGGTGAATATATAAGCAGACCAAAATTAAACATTTTTCTAACCCCATCAGTGTTCTAACTATTTCCAAAACGATCATATGTTCATACTTGGTTTCAATTTTTCTTAGAACTTTTGACAGGGAATTCCGTACAAATACCGAAACTCCTCCCGAAAATCCCTGTTGTGACAGCTTGACAGCCTTAGACACAAACACATCGTAGTCTTTGAACATGGGAAAAGCAAGCTTTTCCGTGTATACAAACGTTTCATTCAGGCAGAATACGTCAAACTTAAGCAAAGTACCAATAACATCTCGTAAGTCCAGTTTGTGTAACGAACCTTCACAGTTCCCTGTACAGATGTTTATACCTGTCGGGCTCTGGCCACATCCCTATCTATTATGACTACTGGGGGTCAGCTCGTTACTCCCCCGTATCACTACTCCCCCCGGCTCGTTACTCCCCCAGCTCGTTATTTTAAGAATGTAGGAATCGGAAAGTGATTTTTGTAGAGAAAAGGGTTAGGGCAAGGGTTAGGGATAGCTCTGCAACTAACCATAACCCGAACCCTTTTCTAAAAAGTTTACCTAGTTCGTCTCCTATAGGCGACGAAATAGATCGAACTTTGTTCAAAATAACGAGCTGGGGGAGTAACGAGCCGGGGGAGTAACGAGATGTTCCCGACTATTGCCCCCTCCACCACGATCATCTTCCCCAACACCACACTCATTATTCCGCCCACCACCGGCTCTCGCCCCTCTGTTTAACACAGCGCCACTTCTATTTCCTCTTGCCTGTGACTGATTTTGTGTTGCATTGTCATGTCTAATCCAGTTGTGTAGTGTATTTGTCTGTGGAATGTTTGTATCAGAAGGCCTGTACTCAATGAAACTGCACGTGCACGGTTACGCGTATTCACTGGACTGGTTCTCGTAGCTGTATTGCCATTGTCTCGCCTCGTGTCTCGTGCGTTTTCTCGTGCTTTGATTGGTTCGCTGTTCGCGTCGTTACATTCGTAATTACTTCTCGTGACTTTGAAATGTGGGTACTCCGCCGTTGGAAGAATATACGGTTGATTCATGTCGTCGTCGTTATCGTCATCTCGGATAGTCCTTTCCAGCGGTTGTGACATTCCGAGCGGGTCGTAGTTCCAGTCGTCCCACGGTCTCCCTCCTGTGGCCCCCTGTTCTCTGTCTTGGTCCTCTTCTTCTAGGTTGTTTGTGCCAATGTTTTGTCTCTGTGGGTTGTCCTCTGCTGCGTTGACATCTTCCTCATCAACTCCACGACCACAATCCAATCTGACAACTTCTTTCTTCTTGTAGTCGTAGATGTATACCCCACCGTTTGACACCAATTTGTCGGATTTTATCTTTGGATTTTGTCCTGCTTTGAATAACTTCGTGGCCATTTGTCTCAGTCCCTGTCGTTTTTTACGAACTTCAATTGAAAAATCTTCCCTCACAAACACTTTCTTGTATTTCTCGGACGTTTTCAAGTTATGTTCGTGTTTTAGGATCAAGTTCTTGTGTTTGTGTGATAAACGTTTGACAATGATTGCGTCCCCTTTCCAGTGCGGCGTGCTCTTTCTATATTAATATCATTGTCAATCTGCAGCCCCTCTCTGACAACTCTCATCACTTTTTCTTCACAGTCGTTCCAGTTTTCTGTCGATCCTTTCTCTCTTGGAATGCCAAAGAACATATTACTCCGTCGACTGTGGTTTTCTAGCGAGTCGCATTTTTCTTTGATTGTGTTCAGTTCCGCATGTAAATCCTCGTTTTCTTTTCTCAGTTCTTGACAAAGATATTGGAGACTGCTGACCTCCTTTTCCATGTGTTGTTGATTCTGTTCCACCCTACCTAACTGTGTAGAGATCAAGTGTTTCACTTCATCCATCCTCTTTTCTAGTCTTTCTGTTTGCTGTTCCTGTCTCTTCTGCATCTCTTCATTTTGCTTGTTTTGTCGTGTCTGGAATCTGCCGTTGTTTCTCTCATCGCCTCTCTGATACTGTCTCTGATACACTATTATCTTGTACAACATTGGCTTGAAGGTTCGGCGCTGAGGCAGAGAGGTGTGTCGACTCTATGTTGTCTGCGTGTTGTGTGTTGCTATTCTGTCTTGTCTTTGTCGGGACCAGGGTTGGACTCAATGTCACCGCATGTCACTAAATAAAATCAAATGCCACGAACACAAATGCAATTGTCGTAGCTAGGCCAAAACGACAATTGTTGAATACAGGGTCGTCACGTTTGAAGTAAGACGTCATAGTACAAAACATTGCATACTCCATCGATATACAGGGTGGAGAACAACTGAATCAAGAAATCTCTGAAATTCGGCCGGGGCCCAGGGGCCAAGCCCCGGTATTCGCCCCCTGGAAGAAAATTCATGAATTTATGCAATTTTGAAAGTAATTTAGGGCTTCTCCTGAAAGCAAAAAGCACAAAGTAAACATGAATAGAAACAACAACAACAACAACAAAAAAGAATGTTTTATGCACACGTCTTTCAAAAAAGTTAAGAATCTTGATTTGTAGGCCTAACAAAGTTTGAGGTCCACACAAACTCCACATTTCCAATTTTACTGAGCACACGTTTGTCTATTTTTTTTTAGCTGTAAACAGGCAAGAATTTTTATAATTTTAGAGATATTTAGGGGTACGTTAGTAGAAACACCACATCTTAGGTATTAGTGACTATAGATTTAAATGAAATAAAATGCAAAATGAACAGAAATAAATTCTCTTTTGATTATCTACCTTTTTATACCTCTCTTGTCATGTCTTGTTTTTTATTACTCCATGTGTATACAAAAAAAGTTTTAAAAAGTCCAAACAATCCCCCTCTTCTTCTTCACTTTCATGCCAGTCTGAAAGATCGTATGCATGCACACTACTGACACTAATTCAGTAATTGTCTAATGTCAGTACCGATCTCTTCCTCCGACTCCAAGTCCATTTCTCTCACTTTAATGTCTGATAAATGGAAGTCTGTAAACTCCCCTTCATCAGTCGAAGAATCCAAACCATCCATTTTAGACACACACAATAAAATTTTTAAAATAAAATTCGGAAAAACTAACGCATCACAGAGAAAACGTGTGGAAATGCAGTCGAATGTTTTCACAAAGAGATTAAACCGGAAGTCAATTGCCGGAAGTCTCGCAATCTTTCAAACAACGCGAGAATATAACCACATGGTTGATACGGACGCTTTGGGACGTTTTGCCTGTTTAGACCTTCGGCCGCTTTTGGCCGCTATGCCCAGTAAAGGGTAGCCACTCAACTTCTCACACTCGGAACTCAATATTTTTTTCTCGGAAATGCAAATGCCTTCCGCGGAAATCCGCGGATTCGCTGACAGTTCTCCACCCTGGATATACGAATATAGTGTCTTGCCATTGTACCACACCCTTTCCATAGTAGAATAATACCGACAGTATGAACCGCGACAGTTTTTCGACGCAATATTTCGATTTGGGTGAAAATAAACTTGCCTGCGGTTATCCGGTGGTGTTGTAGACCAACTGGCATAGTGCTGGTTGTTGTCTGAGCCGTTGGGTATCATCAGAATTTTAAAATGTCCATTTGTGAGTTCCCTGAATCAAAAACACGTCGCCATTTTTTCACGCCTCGACCTTGACCCCGAAGCGAGAGAGAGAGAATTTGATTTTTTTTAAAATAGGGATTACAATTTTAGACTCATTACAAAAGTCCAATCTTCCAATCCATCCTAGAAAAGTCCGAGCTTCCAATCTTTTTCTTAACTAATTAACATACAGTACATGTAACGCAGAACTAACCTTTAACATTAATTTGGAATTTATACAACACAAACATACACACAGCATCATCTTCGTCATCATCTTTAAACAATATTAGACACACACACACACACACACACCCTACTCTCCCAATACAAGGTGGTGACAACATACAAACAAGGTAGGGGCTGTTTTCAATATATTATAATAACAATGACCAATACACTCCACAGCATGTGTCTGTATATGCCAGCGATCGGCAAGCCATCAGTGAGCAGCACCAAACAGTAGAGGGAGTGTCGCCTAATGGTCATCCAAGCCATCTAAATGGTGATCTACATCGTCATCAGCAGCGGTCTCATTTGTCAACAAATCCATTTAATTGGTCATCCATGTCATCATAAGCAGCGGTCTAAAAGGTGATCTAAACCCTCATCAGCAGGTCTAAATCTAAAGCAAACGGTCTTTGACGAGCGTGTGGTCAAGGGTCAGCAACACACTGGCCAGTACAGCAGACAGCCAGTGGATCATTGTAAACATGGCGGTCTCACTTGCCGAGCCTGCCGAGCCTGCAAGAACAAAAAGACCACAGCGTTATCGATACGATACGATGATAGATTAACGTCCCCAGACACAATAGCGTATAGGGGACTGCACTGAAGTTAAGGGTGATCAATCCCTCGTGTCCTTTTTATACCACCGCCGATGCATCAATACAGAGGGCGATATACTTGGTACAACTGTAAGTGTTCACTGATCGTGTTGTGTTACATCTGTAATGGGCCAAAATATTAAAATTATTTCCCTTGAATATGCAAATGTTCAGCCGATAGGTGCGCCAATAGACGCGTACTTCCATGTTCAGGTCGTGGATCAAAATCTACAGTTATAAGTCTTTTTTGATGTCGGTATATATCTTCAGCTTTCATGGTAGGTAGGTAGGTAGGTAGGTAGTCCCATAGCCTTGTGGCCGTAGGGGAGCGTGATGTTGGAGATCACACTTATCTTGGGCCAGCGTAATGAGGGTGATGCCCAACTCTCTCCCTCGCTGCTTTACCTTCCCCACCCTCAAGAGAGTAGGTACTCAATCACAGTTGAGTCAACTGGGGGCGTTGTTGTTTGTCGCTTCACACCTTAGCGGTCACCCATCCAAGTGCTAACCGCACCGGACGGTGCTTCACTTTCGACACAGTAGCGAGTGCTCCAACCACTGCACTATCCGACACCCCAACACCGACAGCTTTCATAGGCGACCCCAAATGTTTATTTGCTTGGTGAAATGTTTGGAGTGATTATGTACATGTTGTCAGTACTACAAACGATTTATTTTGTGAAAAGTCTGTCAGGCCGAGCAAGACACATCTTACATGCTTACAGTGTGCAGAAGGCCCCATGCCTGCAGCGCATTCACACTGACATTCCAAAACTGTTCCTTTTTCTGTCAAAGAAATGTCAACTTTGTACATAAGACCAGTTTTCATTTCAGCCCGAACTTCAGCATGAATGTAAGTAACTGATGACTGGATGCAAGCTCTAACATAATTGACATATTTGTTCTGGTACAAATCTTTAGCTTTTTTGTCTATATCTTTACTCATGGGATTCAAAAAGGCTGCAACCTGCTCTGTGCTGATGTTAGGTGTATGTACTTCTATATGCAAGTCTTTGTAGTTAGTGATAGGTGGTAACTCCATTTTGAACTCCGGTGTTGCTATGTCTCCTTTGCCAAAGTTGTCATTACGATCATACGACTCAAGTCTGAAATCATACATAATATTTTTTTTTAATAGTCTAGTCATATAATATATATTAATAATAACAAATTTTTATAGAGTTCGGTACTCCAGCAGATGGCGTGACGTTGTTGTTGTTTGTAGATTATAGTCACACGACACTTTCGCATATAGGTGACTACTGAACCGATTTATACTGACACCAGCGGGCCAGTTGTTGGTAAAGGGGAAAATAATATGATCACACGTTGACCAATCCGGGATTCGAACCAGCGACCTTTCGGTTACTAGCAAGACGCTCTTACCAACTGAGCTACCCGGCCCCACATGGCGTGACGCAACACGGTGTACAGTTATCAGGGCCGGACCTGCCCTAGAGGACAGAGGGGCCCGGGCCCCTACCCTTTTTTGAAATAAAAAAAAAAAAGAATTAAAAAAAAGAAAGAAAAAAAAAACGCGGACCCGAGTATCACTATATTTTGTTTCCCAAAGACCTAAGTTATATTTTTGTTATGACTTTATTCCTAACACACACACACTTTTTTAAAGGTAATTTCTCCCCAAAATCAGTGGCAAACTATAGCACCAAAATTTTGCAATTTACATGCTCAGATTGCACCAGATTGCACCATTTTTTCTCCCTTTTCAAAAAATTGTCCGGGGGAGCATGCCCCCGTACCCCCCCTAGCAAACTAGGCGCTTTGCGCTGTCGGCTCGGCGCTTCGCGATTTCCTTACTACCCTAAAATATATTTGGGCCCCTACCCCTAAAAAACTTAGGTCCGGCCCTGGTTATTACAAGGGGCTCGATCACGTAGGCCTATTTACTACCGGAAGTACGCTACCCTAGGCGCACTCTATCGGATTGTCTTCCCCGAAGGTGGAGTTTTTGGGCTCATTACTTTAAATTTTCTGCCATTGTCATTGCTGGATGTGAAAAGAGTACAGTCCTAAGGTATTGTATTGTATTGTATTGTATTGTATTGTATTGTATTGTATTGTATTGTATTGGAAGTGCGATGTCAAAAACTTGTAATGATACAGAGAATGACGAAAAACTAAGAGGGTAAGGCCCATATGACTCACCTCTCTCTCCCCCTTCCTCCCCCCTCCCAAAAAAAATGGTGGCTTAAAATGCAAAGTAATACCGACTTCGATCTTTCTACTCTCTTGATCTTGAGCTGACATTGACCTCTGGCTCCAAATACACTCATGTACTATGCGTTCCTGAGTGGTTAGAGCGTTGGCTTGCGGATCTGAAGGTCCCGAGTTCGAGCCCAGGCCGGGGCATTGTGTTGTGTCCTTGGGAAAGACACTTTACTCCCGTTTCCCACTCCTTCGGATGAGAGTATAAACCGAGGTCTAGTCTGTGTCGCATGCATTCCATCATAACGGACTTTAAAGATACTGACGCTCATGTCCTAGACGGGTGAGTGCCGTTGACAAGAACACACCCAGCATGTACCTTGGGTTAAGCGCTTCACTTGGGGCTGCTGTACTTTCGAAAATGAAAGTGCCCGAATTCCACCTCGGTGATAATAAAGTTGTTAAAATAAAATAAAATAAATAAATAAATAAAATAAAAAAAGTATAGCAAAAGTTGTATTATGCCCCCCCCCTCCCCTAGCCCCCCTCCCTTCCAAAGAAACGTTGACATTGGGATGGCCTTGATCTGCAATGACCTAGACCGTGGGATGACCTTGACCTGGGATGACCTTGATCCTCACGTGATCTCCCATGCATGTATAATCAAATAACCCAATGTTGGTGCATACTTTGGATTAAATAAACTCCACTGTACAATGACCTATTTTTTTGTATGTTTTTGCAAGGCCTAAAATGCCCTTGACCTTCAAGATCAATTCACAAAATGGAACATATATAAATGATCAGTCTATCATCTCTAAATACAACGTCCCATGGATATTTATCATGCTTCAAAGAATCATAAATTCAATATTAATAACCTAGAAAAAAAACACTGTTGGATAACACGCAATTCTTTTAAAATGTCATTTTTGGACTATTTAAGCCTCATTTTACTCAGATTCGCAAAAAAATTGATTTTTTTCTTGGGTGAGGGGGTTGGAGGAGGCGGGCGGAGTGGAGGGGGAGGGGGTTGGAGGAGGCGGAAGGAGGGAAGGGGAGGGGATGGGAGGGGGAAGGTAGTTGAGTACATAGACTCATATTGCAATGCATGCCAGTCCAAAACTTTAGAACAGCACTCACCTGTCGTTCTGGAGAGTGATTTAATTGTTTTGCCCAGCGCTTTAGAGCATGTTTCAATAAATGTGTCCAAGAATTTGAAGATGACGTTTAGCATGGTACCTTCGACGTAGCATTCACGTTCTAGGTCGACCGTGGTCTCAGCACACGTTATGAATTTCTCCATTTCCCTGAAATTCAATCAAGTAAAATGTCAATGTCAATATGTGACTCATTGAATATTCTAACTCTCAACATCTTGTCCCCCCAGAATTCTCTTCTAAATAAAGTGTCCAACATTGCTATACCCTAAAACAAAAGGTCAAACAGGAGGTTTGCTCGTGTTTATTAATTTGGTTATCTTATTAAAAGTGCCGCTATACAATTCATTTATTGGTTTGTTGGTTTTTTTTTATCGCAGTCGTTTTCTCTTGGGCCAAACCTGACAGGAGTGGCTTTTCTTCCACACTACACTGAATGAGGAAGGCCCTGAACATGTATTTTTAAGTTACACGTTGTTTACCACTGTAGGATCACCAGCTAAGGTATTTAACTCCAGGCCAAATTACACATATTATCGCATTTTATCTTCATCGTTGAACGTTTCAACAACGTGGTCTTAATTTGAACTTCATGTGAGCTCTAGGGTTGTCATATTCAACCAATCAATGTATTGTGTTCTGTGTTGTGGCCGTGGCAGCGAAAGATGGCCGACAACCTTTATTGAGTCGATGCAACTAGAACAAAACAGGCACGGGTGCTGTAAATTATATTGAATGCCAACGCGCTTAACAGAAAACGGGAAAAAAAACAGAAAGGAAGAGAATGTTGGTATAAAATCAATTTTCAGACAAAACAATCCATCATCTTCAACCTCGGCCGGCATTATTGTGGTTTAATACGTTCATGGAAAATAGGATCAAATTTCGTGTTCGTTCAACGCCTTTTCAACGCATAGGACTCGTCATTAGGGCTGGACAGTTTTACCGATAGTAACTGTATTCAGGTTCGGAAACGCGACGGTACGGTATACCGGTGCGGGTGTCCAAGGTCCGGTTTACTGAGAAATCTCGACAACACATAACCCTACAGTGGGCGACATCTTGTCCGCCCAAAGAGCGAGCCTAAAGACCAAACACGTGGAAGGCAGCTGTTCTTGAAGAAGAACTTCTAAGAACAGCAGCTTATCGATATCCACGTGTTTGAGCATGTTACCAGTCGCCAATCCTTCTGAACTCTTAAAGTTCTCAAAGACCTTTCCCGTTGAATGTTTTTGTTTTGTTTTGATTTTGTGGTTTAAAGTTTGCTGATGTTCTAAACAGTGATTTATCATAATTTGTTTTGAAGGCGTTCAAGCAAAAATAAAGCTTTAGTTTCCATGGAAATGTGGTTCTTTGAAACTGTTTTGAAGTGTATGACAATCTTTCTTTTGCGTCGGTCACTACTGTCAGTGCCATATCCCATTTGATTGTAACACTTAAAATCGAAATACCGATACGACCTAAACATACCGCGGTAATACCGGTACGACTATTCACACTTTTCTGCTATCCTATGCACCAACGGGAATCCCCTCATGTGAAACATACTTCCAGTTTCTTTCTCCGTTGTTGTTGCATCAATTTTTATTCATCAGATTAACATAAGTTGTACAATGGGAAGTTTTACAGTGGGCCACCAGTATCGTACCCTCACTTTTTTTTTTTTTTTTTTTTTTGCTGCAGTTTATTATCCCTTTCTATCGCCAGTGGCGCGCCTAAACCCTACCTACCTAACATTATTTGTGAATTTTTGAAAAATATTCGGAGAAACATAACGCCCAGATGCTGGCTCGAACCCACACCTGTCAGGCGCCATTGGTTTCTGGCTTGTGGACACGGCAAGTTAGTCCCGCCTTAGCCCACTTGGCCACAACGCTCTCCTAACATAGTCAACTACTTCGTGTTTTGTGAAGGTTGCGACGGCGAAGCTATGGAAAACTACAAGAGTCTTCAGGTCCTGTTTCACTTTCTGTCGATGATCGACGCACCTCCGAAGTCGCCACAAATACAGGCCTCTACGATTGTTTTTTGCATCCTTTCACTGAGCATGTACTTCCTCCACCGTTTTTATACTTATCCCACTCGTTTTCTGGCTTTAACAATCGTCGTTTTCGGCAATTTGACATATTTAACAGTCACGCATCAAGCTTTGATAAAAGCAAAACAAGCCAGACCGGAACTTGGTTTCATTCTAACCTCGTTTTAATTTATAATGGCGATACCCACGAGTTTTTATGAGAGGTGCCGGAAAGTTATGAATAGCTCACGGTACGCAGCTCTACTCTTCATGCACCGTTGTACATCGCATTTCCATACATTTTGAACGCGATTATTATTATCTGCAAATGGGCGTATCGATCCTGCTTCGGCCAGCTACCGTGCCTGATATAAGAAGAATGAATGAAATCAATGCCATTACACAACAAAGGCGTGCGGACGCCACTAGGATGCTGGCCATTAGCGCCGCTAATTCTAGTGCAATGTAATGAGTTCTTGACTTACTGACACTCGGTTTGGATTCCTACGCTTTTGCCTCTTACTTTTGGCACGTCGGTCAATTGAGGTACGTGGCAATCGTGAATGCGCGTTAGGCAGTTCAATTCATCTTCATATGTTAACTCTGAGGACAAAACAAACAGGGAGGCTGTCAACAGTGGCAAAGTATGAATGAAGGAATCCATGAATGAAAATGTATTCAGCGCATAAACATTTCCACTCAGAAAGCAAAACTTACCTTGGAATGATCGTGATCTTTAGTGATCTTGACCTTTAGTGACCTTGACCGTAGGATGACCTGGACTTCGCCTGACCTCTCATGCTAATGTATGAGTATACAACATTGGGTAATTCGATCATATATAATATTAGCATGAGAGAGGTTACACGAAATCAAGGTCATCCCAAGGTCAAGATTGTATACTATGGGTTGATTAGAGCTGAAGCACTGTACGATAAGTTATTTTTTGTATGTTTTTGAAAGGCCTAAAATGACCTTGACCTCCAAGATCAACGCAAAAACGGAACAGATATGAAAGATCAATCTATCATCTCTAAATACAACAAATTTAGACTTTTATGTCTCGAAGTTTAGGGTCAAAGTCACTTCAAAGTACCTATACTAACTGACTTTGAACACCTCCAGTAACCTTGAGCTTGGAGTTAGGTTGACTAAATTTGCACAGTGCGTATGTCTTATTGATATATTTCAATTCATCAAAGAATCATAAGTTGACTATTAATAACCTAGAACAATTTCATTTTTTGTCTAACATTTGTTGACCCGGTGACCTTGACCTTGATCACTGATCATGTATGAGGTCTCATGGATAAAAACCATCTTAGGAAGTTTGGTTGTGATAGTTAAAATAGGTTCTGAGATATTAATCCACTGGCAACTTTTGCACAGACAGCGGACAAACAAAAGGACGGAGAGACAATTTTTGGACTATTTAGGACTCATCTAGCATAGATTTTCAAAAAACTCTGGAAAAAACATTTAAGGGGTGAGTACACAGCCATTGCTGTGCATGTGAGTCAAAATATTCCACCAACAGGAAGGGCAAAGCCCACATGACTCACATGCTGCTTGTGGAACTTGTAATATTTAAAAAAGGGACTTTACCTTCAAGAGCAACGCACGAAGCGAAAAAAAATATGAAAGATCAATCTGTGAACTTTAAATACAACAAGTTTTTTTTCTTTATATCTCTTATAGTTTAGGGTCAAGGTCACTTCAAAGTACCTGTACTAACTGACTTTGGACAGCTCCAGTATCCTTGACCTTGGAGTGAGCTTGACCAAATGTGCACAGGATGTGTGTCACATTGATATCAATCATGCTCATAGAATCATACATTCAAATATTAATAAATTGGATAGAAAGTGACATTTTGTGAACAATTGTCTTTTTTTTAAAATTAACATTTGTTGACATTGTGACCTTGACCTTGAAGTGAAGTATGGATATACACCATCTTACCAAATGTGGTTGTGATAGTTGAAATAGGTTCTGAGATAATAATGCACTTGCAAGTTCTCCACTTCCAGACATCGGACGGCGGATAGACAGACGGACAATATATTGTTTTAAAATGTCAGCTTTTAACTATTTAGGAATCATCTCGCACAAAATTTGCAAAAGGTGTGTGTGTGTGTGTGTGTGTGTGTTTTTTTTATTTGTATTTTTTTTTTGGGGGGGGGGGGGTGGGGTTGGGGAGTGGGGGTGTTGGGTTAGGGTGCGAGTCTGGGAGATTAGTGAATTGGAGGGGGGAGGGGATACATAGACTCACACTGCTAATCATGCGAGTCAAAAATGGAACGTTTTATAAAGGTGAGCTACGATTACACATTGCGCATACAATCTCTACCTTTGTCTTTCTCCCTCTTGAAGAAACAAATAATTGCCTAAACAATGGTCAAATTTGTTTGTTTATTTTACATTATTTTTGTTTTAAATTTAACTGACCGACTACTGGATTGCCACCATGTTTGAAGTACCTGTATACCAACAAAATCTAATCAAAATCGCTTCAGCCGTTTGTGAGAACACGAGGCACGAACACGGCGTCGGATCCTTGGTCCACAAAGACATTCTGGCCACTGTCATGGGTTGCCTCCCAGTCTCCAGTAGACTCATTACCATCCGTTTGAGAGCAGCCCCTTTCAACATCACCAACATCTAGGCTTACGTCCCAACATCTGGCTATGGCGATAGCGAAGTCGATGATTTCTATGAACATCTGCAGGCTGTCCTTGACCAAGGTGATAGGAATGCCAAAGTTGGCCAAGATGCGTACCACAACTGGGGAGACACATGCGGACCCCACTACAACAACAAGACAAATGACAGAGGTCTGAGACTTTTGGAGTTTGCCAGATACAACAATATGATACTGGCAAACACGCTTGGTCCCCACGCAAACTCCAGACGATGGACCTGACACAGTCCCAGCGTGGAGCATCACAAACAAATTGACCACATCATGGTCAAGAAACGCTTCAGATTAGGCGTGAACATTGGTAAGACACGCACTTTTCCAGAAGCAGACATCAGAAGTGACCACGATTTCGTGATGATGTCTTTCCGGCTCCTCCTGAAGACAGTAAACAAAGTAAATTACAATAGACTGAAGTTCGACCTGGACAAACAGCAAGACCCGGAGGTGGCAAACATTTTTCAAGCCACATTTGGAGGGAAATGTGCACCACTGCTCATTTTGGGAGCTGTTGAAGTAGATGTCAACACCATGACCACGACCTTCAACTTAGCAGTGACAATTGCCGCCACGGAGATCCTTGGCACGCACCGCCCAAAGAAGAATGTAGATCACACCTGAAATTTTGGACATGTGTGATAAAAGAAGAGAGATGAAAAGGAAAAAGAACACCTCATAGGGAGCTGATGCCTACCGAAAGATCAACAGTGACATCCGAAAAGGCATGAGCACAGCAAAGGAAAACTGGACACGAGATCAATGCCAGGAAATAGAGAACACTCTGAACAAGAACAACAGAAGAAGGTCTACCAGACTGTGAAGCGGTTGACAAGTGTCAAACAGCCCAAGGTCTCCACGATCGAAAGCAAGTCTGGCATATGCCTTATAGTTATAGAAGAACAAGAAACCTTGGACAGATGGACAGAGTACTGCTTTGACCTTTACAACCACACACCAAACGGAGACCCCTCAGTTCTAGCATGTCCCAAAACAGAGAAGAGGAAGAATTCCTCCCAATTCTCCGAGAAGAAGTTGAGGCAGCATTGCATCGCTGAAGAAGGGGAAGTCAGCGGGAGTGGATAACATACCCGCAGAATTGCTCCAAGCAGAAGGAGAAGCGATGATTGACCCCTTAACCATTATCTGTAACAAGATCTGGCCTACACCATAGACCCAGTCGCTTGTCATCACTCTTCCCAAGAATGGAACCATCAGCCTCATCAGCCATCCCAGCAAGGTCCTCCTGAAAAGAATACTCAACAGGTTGAAACCCCAAGACGAACAAATCAGAGCTAAAACACAAGAAGTACTCGGGGCAGGGCGAAGTACAACGGAGCAGATTTTCAACCTCAGAATAACCTGCGAGAAATGCATACAGCACCAAAAACATCTGTATCATGTGTTTGTAGCCTTCAAGAACGCGTTTGACCGAGTTGAGAGTCTGGCATGCAGCACCGTGGGCAACCATGAGAGTGTGCAACATCAACCCTAACATTACTGAAGTCATCAAAAGCCTGTATGACAAGGCTACCAGTGCAGTCCTCCACAACAACCCCATCGGGAACTGTTTCAGAACAACAATCGGCGTTCGCCAACTCTCCAACACTCTTCTACATCTTCATGGAGCGTATCATGTCAGGTGCCCTTGCAGTCCACGAAGGCACCGTCAGCACAGGGGGTAAGCAACCTCTAACCTCCGTTTTGCGGATGACATTGATGGACTGGCAGGAGAGGAACCAAAAAATGAACAGCTGGTACAGAGTCTTGACACCACCTACAGAGCCTCTGGAATGTAAATAAATGCAGAGAAGACCAAAATAATGACCAACAACACCAATGGCATCAACATGGACAAAGCCAATCCCTAAACACGATGAACAGCTTCAAATGTTTAGGAGCAATTGTATCAGACAATGCGTCCCGAGTGGAAGTCCTGCAGAAACAACTGCTGCCCTGGCAAGGTTGTAGCCCAGTTGGAAAGAAAGGACCTTCAGTCTACATTCCAAGGTAAGGTTGCTGCGCTCCCTTGTCATCTCCGTCTTCCTATATTCTTGCGAAACATGGACCCTCACTGCAGACCTACAATGAAGAATACAAAGTAATGAGATGAGTTGCTACAGAAGACTTCTGGGGATTTCATACACCCGCAAAATACCAATGATGTAGTCGAACAGACCATCACACAAGCCATTGGACAACACGATGACTTGCTTACAGGGGTGAAGAAACGGAAACTCCGATGGTATGGCCACGTCATCTGAGCATCAGGCCTTGCAAAGACCATCCCGCATGGCAAGGCGCAGGGAGGCAGAAGAAGAGGGAGGCCGAAAGAGGTGGGAAAACAACATTCGAAAATGGACTGGCTTGACACTGAGTGAATCCATGGGGACTGCTGAAAACTGAGAAAGATTAAGTACGCTGGTTAAACGATCATCTGTGGTGCCTCAACGACTTTCGAGTTACGGGATAGGCTAGGCTAGGAGAAAACTTGCTTAGCAATAAAATAACTTCAGTGACTTGACCTTTGCGGCAGAGCAAATGTGATGTTACGGGAAGCAGGCCAATAACCTAATTAATGTTACTATGAAGTTTGGCCAAAATCCGTTCCATGTTTCTTGAATATTATCTTTAATGGGCTGACCAGTCGACAGACCGACATTCGACGAGTTCGTTCTAATTCATGACTATTTCAATATATTTCCAGGAAAGTCTAGAAATACAAAAAGGAATGCACATTCCATCATAACGGACTTTAAAGATCCTGACGCTCATGTCCTAGACGGGTGAGTGCCGGTGACAAGAAAACACCCAGCATGCACCTAGGTCCTTCTCCCCCATCCCTGGCTGCCCAGGATTGTGCTCAGTTGTCCGGGCGTCAGACCATGCGCCCAAAGGCTGCGGGTGGGCGTCTCGGGCTGCTTGAGTTAGATCCTGTATCGGCCAGCGCCTTGAGCAGCTCTTGAGCTGGAAAAGCGCTATATAAGAACGATTAAATAAATAATAATAAATAAATAAATGCAGAAAGTAATATTGCCTTTGACCTTGAGACAACCTTGACTTCCGGCTACCTATGAATCAAAAAACGAAAGCAGACGTTCTGTTATGTCAAAAACAACAGCGATCCTGCAATGGCCTCGATCTTGAAGTGATCTCTGACATTCATGTATGGCCAATTTTGAGGTACATTGTAAGTCAAATATGATACCAATCCAGTATTTGAAAACACATTTTTATGTTTTTAATAAGGCCTCAAATGACCTTAACTATCAAGATTAATGCTAAAAGGGAACACATATATGTAAGACCAATCTATGATCTCTAAATACAAGGTGTTACTTTGCGTCTTTCATAGTTTCGTTTCGTGGATAGATTAACGTCCTCGGACACAAAGCGTATGGGGGACTTGTAGTGTTGATGTCATAGAGGATGTCCCGATGCAGGGAAAGAAGTGAAAAAAACGCTGTCGGTGTGTAGAAGCGAACGCTCGAGGCGGTACTCAGAATGAAGTGTGCAGACGCACAAAGGAAGGAGAGGTCGCTCTTAAAAGAGTTGCGATAAGCACGAGGATCCAGCAGCTACGCCGTGTGAAGAGGGGTGGGCTATTGGCGTATTGCTAACACAAGCTGGCGGCGTCGTACGACTGCTGTCCGGAGACGCCACTCTCTACAAGCTGGGTCAGGAAGTCCAAGAGCAGTGAAAGGTGAAAGGCAGCCTGGGAGAGGAACCACGACAGCAAGACATCGAGGCGCCTTCGTAGCCCAGCTGCCGCCGTCCAGTCGAAGGAGCCCAACCGAGAAAAAAAAGTTTGAAGGATGTATGGAGTGTCGGCTCGGAATCTCCGTAGGCGCTAGCCACTCCGTCGTAGGACCACCGGAAAACAGTCTCGACCGCAATAGAAGAAGGCCCCCAATGGCAAGACAAAGTGGAAGTCCGTCAGACGAGAGCGGACAGCAGGTCTGACCGTCTCCTGGAGCAGGCCTGCCACCAACCTGCTCGTCTCGCTTACGCTGCCACCCTAATGATGTGCGACTTTCATAGTTTAGGGTCAAGGTCTCTTTATAGTACCCATATGGGCAGCTCCAGTGACCTTGACATTTGAGTGAGGATGACCAAACTTGCATAGATGGTGTGTCCCATTTTTATCTATCATATTTCAAACAAATCCACAAGTCCACAATAACTTATTGTGACATTTTGTGAAAACAGCAAGTTTTACTAACATGTTGATCCTGTGACCTTGACCCTGAATGAGGTAAATCAACCACTTACGTCATCATAGTTACGTCAATATTCTCTTTCTCTCTCAAGTGTGTTTTTATTATTATTATTATTATTATTATTATTATTATTATTATTATTATTATTATTATTATTATTACTGTTACGAAACCGCTAGGTAGCATCATAAGTTTGCATAATTATATTTTTCAGACTGCTATAGCCTGTCAAGTGTCACAAAAGTGGACAGCGTTTCTTCTCGTTTATTGCTTCCTTTAACTCGCCTACTGAAATGATGTAACGGTCTTTCTAAGATCAATCAAGATGTCATTGGATTGATTGATTGATTGTTGCTTTAGGTCCAGCGGACTCTTCCGAGCCAAATCAGGACGGACAACCCCCGATCCGCATAAAAGATCTGCTGAAACAACCCTAGTGGGAAAATTGAATGCCCTCCACCGGCCAGTCACTTTACAATAAAGACATCCCACGCAGGGGACGGCTGAGGCTTTACCCCAACTACTCGAACCCCCGGTTACAATAGAATACAAACATCATTATAAATTATCAACAAAACACATACATATAAAATGCCTATATTGCTAAATAATAACATCATAGGAAGCCCAAGTGACCACCCGGCAGAAAGCGTCCAACACTCCCAAGCTGATCTAAAAGACCTCATACACAAACAAGGAGTCTTGTCCAGGAAGAGTTTTCAAGAAAAAAGGTAGGCCATTGATCTAGCGAAGAAGAAGATAGTATAGCAGAGTGATAGGACAGAGCAGGAATGGGAAAGAGCAAATGAGGAAGACAGCGACAGTGGGAATTTAAAGCACTAAATTTCCAGAAAGTGGGGACACTATTTATACTGAAACCCCCGGCACTCCAACGGGGGTACTGTTGCCGCAGTGAATCGGTCTTGCCTATAAAGGAAAGACAGGTTTTCAACTGGGGCTTTCACTTTTCCTTTTATAGGTTAGAACAATCTACAGTGGCAAGATTGCTCATGACCCCAAGGGGTTGTCATTGGATACTAATGACAACAATTAGTCATGCTGCTGTGTCAACGTACTGGCCATTAGGACTGGCCCAGTTGTTCATAGTGCTTCAGAGGACTACGTGATGTAGACAGGGCTTAGGGTTGGACCATGAGCGCTTGAGTATGCTTAGTCAAAGGGTACTTACCTCCCCCCCCCCCCCTCACCCACCCCTCCCCTCCGCCCTCCCTTCGTGAAATTGCACTTACCCGCCAGTCACATTGTACTTACCCCAATTCACATTGATCTAACCCCCAAGTCACGCTGTACTTACTATCGTTTGAGTCAAATGTACACAATTGTCCCAATGCATGACGAAGTTCTGTGAAGTCTGAACTAACGCGGAAATTGTCATTGCAATCTGAAGCTTCCATCTCTGTATTGTATCTTTGTATGCCTTCCCGAATTGAACTACAAATGACAAAATATGTAAATAAATATATATTAATACATTTGCATAAATATGTATTAGGAATAATCGACGAGTCATTCCATCAGTTAAACTAGAAGGGCAAAGCCCATATGATCAGTCAGTAATATGTTAGGAAAGTATGGACTTCAGCAATTTGGATCTTTGTGAAAGGGTAAATATGAACGTCCCAAAACGTTGAGTTGTCTAATAGTTAAAGGAGTCCTTGGTTTAACGGATGAATATTTTAGTCAAATAAACCGAAAACCGTAGCGCCTACTACCAGATATTGTTATTGATTTTATTATCAGTTAAAGGATCTGGATAGTAAAAATAATAAAAATGGGTCAAGTCATTTTTGAGGTAATGCACAAACCAGAAGTGCAAAGTTCATATGTGCCAAGAAAAAAACAAAATGACGGGAGCATAAAAATGCAAAGTAATACATGTACCGACTTTGATCTTTCTATGCCCTTGACCTTGAGATTACCTTGGCTACGGCTCCATATACACTCATGTAATATCAAATAAACTACAGCAACAGTTGTATTATGCACACACACACGCGCACAAACACACATTCACACACACATCCACACACACACACACACACACACACACACACACACACACACACACACACACACACACACTTGTTTTCACGGTGTTATTATGACTTTCCTGAAACGCCAAATACGTTGTGTTAATAACAGGTCATATTTCGTCCTCTTTTAAAAGTATTTTTAAGTGTTCAAACGCTAACCATAACCCTTACCGTAACACCGCCTAATGGAACATTCGTTTGACGACAAAACAACGAGGGTTGTCAAAACATGTAGATGATCACTGGATTGTCCACATATAGCCGTGTAAACACACACACACACACACACATACGTTCAAAGCCTCCCAACTGGGTTTCTTTCCAAAATGATGTCAACTGGGTTCCACATGATGTAAACTAGTGAGGACTTCAAAACTCAGCATACAGCTTAATTTGACTGTACATGGTTCCAATATCACTAAAAATTTAAAATATATAAACAAACTTTGATGTGGTTGACTTTGGAAAAGTGGGTTCCTTTTTGTACAAGTGGGTTCCTTCAGGCACACACGAACGACCAAACTAGTACTTTGGGTTCCATACATGATTCTGCTTTTTGGAGTCTAAATTTGGACAACCAAACTTGGTAAGATGGTGTGCTCATAAATGATCAGTAAATGAATGACTTCACTTCAAGGTCAAGGTCACATGGTCAACAAATGTTAGTTACAAAAATGACAATTTTAAACAAAATTTCAATTTTTTCGAAGTTATTAATATTGAACTTATGATTCTTTGAAGCATGATAGATATCAATGACACACATATTATATGCAAATTTGGTCAACCTCACTCCAAGGTCAAGGTCAAGGTCACTGAAGCTGTCTAACATCGGTTAATATAGGTATTTTGAAGTGACCTTGGCCCTAAACAATGAGATATAAAGTCCAATCTTGTTTCCTTTAGAGATTTAGAGATGGTAGATTGATCTTTCGTATATGTTCCAGTTTTGAGTTGATCTTGAAGGTCAAGGTCATTTTAGGCCTTGCAAAAATATTTTTTTAAAAAAGGTAATCGTACAGTAGAATGGCATTAACCCATAGTATGCAACAACATTGAGTTATTTGATCATTCATGAGCATGAGATCCTTGTGAAGGTCAAGGTTATCCCAAGGTTAAGGTCACTGAAGGTCAAGGTCATCCAAAGGTCAGTCTTTTGGCATAATACAACTTTTGCTGTAAATATTTTATCGTCAATAAGTGTTTTTGGAACAGGAGGTCAAGGTCATCTCAAGTTCAAGAGCATAGAAAGATCAAAGTCGATATTCATTTACATTTTAATACCACAGTTTCATTTATTTCTTTATGGGCATTCATTTTCATGTTAAATATTCTTATCCTGTCCTATCCCATAACTCTAAGGTCGTTGGGGCAACACAGAAGATCGTTTCACCAACATACGCCATCTTTCTCCGTCTTCCTCAAAATGATACAATTCCTCCTAAATATTTGAAGCTATGCACTGTGTTGAGGAATTGGCCTTGGACTTTGATGTCCATGTTGATGCCATTGGTGTTGTTGGTCATCATTGTGGTCCTCTCTGCTCTCATTTCCATTCCATAGGCTCTGGTGTGTCAAGCCTCTGTACCAGCTGTTCACGTTGTTGTTCCTCTCCAGCCAATCCATTAATGTCATCCGCAAAACGAAGGTTGGAGATTGCTCTACCCCCTAAGCTGAGTATGCCTTCGTGATCTGCAAGGGCATCTAACATGGTGCGCTCTAGGAAGATGATGATTTCAATAATTTTAGGGCTGATGTTGTACACTCTCATGGTTGTCCACAGAGCTGCATGCCAGACTCGGTCAAAGGCTTTCTTGAAGTCTGCAAACACATTATAGATGTTGTTCGTGCTGTACGTATTTCTCGCAAATTAATCTGAGGTTGAAAATCTGTTCAGTGGTACTTCGCCTGCCCTGAATCCTGTTTGTTCTTCAGCTATGATTTGTTCAGCTTGGGGTTTCAATCTGTTGACTATTATTTTCAGGAGGACCTTGTTGGGATGGCTGATGAGGCTGATGGTGCGGTAATTTTCACACTCCTGAAGGTTAACTTTTTTTGGGAAGAGTGATGACAAGTGACTGGATCCATGTGTAGGCCACTCCTCACTCTGCCAGATCTTGTTACAGATAATGGTGAGGGGCGTTAATCATCGCTTCTCCTCCTGCTTGAAGCAATTCCACGGGTATGTTGTCCACTCCCGCTGACTTCCCTTTCTTTAGCGATTGCACTGCTGCCTCAAATTCTTATCTGAGAATTGGAAGGATTTCTTCTTCTTCTCCGTTCTGGGGACATGCTAGAACTGATGGGTTTCCGTTTGGTGTGTGGTTGTAAAGGTCAGAGCAGTACTCTATCCATCTATCCAAGACTTCTTGTTCTTCTGTAAGGCATATTCCAGACTTGCTTTGGATCGTGGATACCTTGGGGTGTTTAACAATTGGCAGCCGCTTTAAACAGATCAAGTCTCCACGATCCAAAGCAAATATTGCAAGTTCCATAAGAAGCATGTGAGTCATATGGGATGTGTCCTTTTAGTTCAATTTAATATTAATGAAGTATGTGCATATTCCATTTTTACTGTCCATTTTAGCAGTATGATTGCTCTGGTGGTTCAGTGTTGATTTAGGACCCTACCCCTCTTTCCCTGAGTTGGTTATCCTCGTCTGCCATATGACCAATAGTGGGTATAGACATTAAACCTTCATGTTCATTCATGTGCACACAGAACGCAAGCGTTTATGGCTGGGCTGACAGAGCTGAAATTTCGCGTGTACCTTCAAAGATGTGTACACAGGGTTGTGGCTTAAATTCATTTTGTGGCTTAAATTCATGTTCTTAGTTCGTAGTTATCACGTCAGGTAGTCATTTTTTTCTATACAACGTCCCTGAAGTATTTGCACCCATACTCCTGAAAAGCTGATAATGGTTTTGGGACAAGATTTGTAGATGACATTCACGGAATTAGATGCTCGTGTTCCTGTAAATGTGGGGGTCTTATAGCCATTACTATTCAAATGCGGCACTGCTTCATTATGTTCCAATGTTTTGTATCATTAACCTGAAATCCAGACACTGACATTTCATTGCCCCGAGATAGTTTATCGGCCACAATCTGGTTTGCCAAGGGGTTATTCGTATCCTGAGGGTCAACACTTTTATAATTTTTAAATAAATGAATTATTGGGCAGGTCAAGATGTTGGCCGATAAAGAATCTAACTCAAGCGGCTCAAGGCGCTCACTTGCAACCTTTGGGCGCATAGTCTGACGCCAATTCGACTAAGCAATCCTGATGAAAATTTTTTAAAGTATTTGCAAGGCCTACAATGAACTTCACTTTGAATATCATCGAAAAAACTGAAAATATATGAAATATCAAACTATATTATCTCTAAAATCAATTTTGGACATTATACCACTCATAGTTCAGAGCCAAGGTCACTTCAAAGTACTCATACGAACAAACCTTAGAAATATGTTGACCAATTTAACAATCTCATTTATATGTATCATAAAACAAAGAATCGTAAATTCAATATTAATAACTTAGAAACTTTAGAAATGTTGTCAAATATTTAATAATTTTGTACCCTATAAATTTGCCTTTAATTCACGTATCATTTTCGAGGTCTCGTGGGTATACTCCATATTACGTATTTAGGTTGTGTTAGTTAAAACAGTACTTGACCACTTCAATGTCTTGCTCAGTCGACGGCGAGAGACAGGACAAATTATTATTTGTCAAATGTCATTTTTAGTCTATTTAGGACTCATTTTGCGTCGAGTTTTGAGCGAATACATAGTCAAAAAAGTCGTATGCATTTGCAGTATTTGACATTCGACACAAAATTTATTCGACCATAGGCCAATCTACATTGTTTTAGCATTATTTGTGAAGTAATACTCTAACTCATACACCTAGATGAGGTCCTCTCATTCGGCTCATCGTATTCCGCTGGACCCTATAAGCAATGAGTAATCAACTTTAGACCTGGAGGCAAACACTCAAAACGTATCAAACACTCAAGACAAATATATCAAATTTAGTCTGAAACAATTTTATTTCAATGAATAACTGACAAGTACTTTTTGTAAACAAAATACAGAATGAATAACAACAACAAATTAAAAGAAAGGAACGTACACCATTGGCATGTCATAATGCATAGTTTAATTTCAACTGTTTTAAAGTGACAATGCTGTTAGGACCAATCTTCCCCGAGGGGGTTGGTGGTGGAGTGAGAAGTGAAATTGGTCCATCGAGTAAAACTGTTAACAAAAACTGACGACATCTCTTTAGGTAAGAAAAAAAAAACAACGGATAGAAATAAATTCAAATATTGCAAAAAACATAATATTCAATTGAATAAGAAACAATTTATACAATCTGAGCAACCTCTAGCTCTTCTTTGTGAATTCGTTGAAGATGGGTTGACATTTTTTCATTAAATGTTCTTGGCAAAAAATACAACATTGCTTTTTGACAATGCATCTTTGACTTGAGCAAAAAACTGAACACTTGAATGGGCACTTGAATGGTCACTTTCTAGGACTTGACCATTTGCTTTGGCTTGCGAAGAGATGATCGGCATCCTGGATCTGCAGTATATAACATACCACAAGGGTTATTGCTAGAGTTTGAGACAAAATACATCTTACTCACAAAAGATCGAGCAAGAAGAATTATATTTTAATGTAGTCTATGCAAGCAAAGTGGTTTTTTATTTGGGTGAACATGGAACTGGTGAAACAGAGAGTGAGAGAGAGAGAGAGAGAGAGAGAGAGAGAGAGAGAGAGAGAGGGGGGGTTGCCATGGCGGGGGTAGAGGGGATATTAAGTATGCTGCCAAGATGATTAACAAACAAACCATTTTAAAAACACTTAGTAATCTGACAATTTACCCTGGACCTTAACACCCCAAAACTAACGATTTCTTTTTTTATTTTTTAGGTGATACGCCACTATGGGCGATAGCACTTATATATTTTTGGGGGGTGAGCATAGCCTAGAGGCCAAGCATAGACATGGGGGAATAGAAACATGGGAATTTAAACATCAGGGAATAAAGACCTGGAGAACATAGACCTGAGTTAACATAGGCCTGGAGGATGACAGGCCCGAGGGAATATAGACCTGTGGAAAATAAACCTTGGTGGACACCGACCCGAGGAACAGACCTGGGAGAACACAGACCTGGGGAAACATAGACCTGGGTAATCATGGATCTAATTCAGGACAGAACAACAGTCAATGAAGATAAGGCTAACCTAGAATGTGGTGATAAGTATGAACAATCGGACGAAGACTTGAACGGCCCATTTTGTCGCCTCCTCTTTCGTCCTCGCATATCATGGCTCTCTGTTGACGCTTTTCATATTCTGGTTTCTTGGGTCTCTCTCTTGCACGATGTGACACCCTGTTGAAAAACAAAAGATTCAAGTAGTGGAGAGCCAGAACTTTCAATATTAATATTGGGGAAAATATTCAGCTGACAAGAATGCAAACGGACTAGATCTAACATCATGGTAAGTGAGGTTAAAGTATGAAACAGCCTAATTCCTGGTAGGGGAAGTGCGTGGCATGAGGCGAGCTGTTACCTACGCAAGCTCGGCCATCTAGCGTTATCTCGCCCGATCTGAGTCGGGCATCGAACTGGGCCAACAGTTCAGTATATAGCACTGAGGTCAGGATAACCACATGGGCCCACTTCTTTAGGGGCGGCGGACCCACCACCGCCTCCACCGCCCCTGTCGGAACTGGCAACCGCCGCCGGGACCTCCCGAGGGGAATGGCCTTGTGCACGGCCACCAGAGAGGGAGCTCTGTGACCCAGATCGCGCTCGGCGTACAGGACGTCGGCGCCAACCTGTTTTTGGGTAGGAGCAACCGGTGCCCCGGCCGTCCGGCCACGGACCATCTCGACAAGGTCCACAACGGACTGGATCAGTCTTTCGACAAGGCGTTCGAGCCTGTGAATAGCCACCCAAAGGTCGTTTTTTGGCACCAGGTGCCAACCTCACAGGCTCTGTGTAGGATCCCGAACCCACCCCGGTGACCGGCTGGGCTGTAACTGTATCCCCTTTCTCGCTCCCCGCCGCCAAGCGTCAGAGAGAACCACTCCAAGCACGTACTAGGGAGGGAACGGGGTGGAGCAAACACCCCCGCAAGAGCTGCAACGCCGCCCGACACGCCCGAGGCCACGTCCCCAATCGCCGACTCAGACATAATATTTTGTTTGGCCAGGCATAAGGCCTGCGCTCGTGGCATGAATGTCGCCGCTCGCAATTCATTCGCCAACAGGCGCTCACTGCGAGTAAGGTAGTTATGATTAGCGTCCGAGTGGTCACATCGACAGTTGGCACAAGTTCGCCCTACGGCTCTACAAGCGGCCCCCGAGTGACCGGCAGCCCTGCAGGAAGAACAAATCTGCGCAGAATTAAAATTTTTTCGAATGTGCCTGAATCTTTGGCACCAGTAGCACCTAAGTGCCGTTTGCCACGTAAGGAGTCACCAGGAACTCCCTACAATTGAGAAGGAGAGCTGCCGCAGCGTCATCGCCTCGACTGTCACCCTAACCGCGGTGGACGGCTGTCCATCTGACCGGAGGATGCGTTGGAATTTCCTAACCTTGCAGGTGCGGACGGTACCATCCGGGTCCACCGATTCATTGCACTTTTCGAGTATCTCCTCCACCGGCACGATGGGGGAGAGGGGTGGGGGTGGGTGGGGGGATGCCAGAGACAACTCCCTCCACCACCGGCACTGGGTTAGTACAGGCTATCATAATCTAGCCCACCTGCGAAAGTTCAATCAGTTTCTGTTACTGCGTCAAGGTTTTACAACCTATGAGGAAACCTTCATCTTTATGTAGGGGAATTACCCTGTCCACCGCGCCCACAGAACCGCGCAAGAGGTCTGCCAGCTTCCAACCAAATGATTTGAATGAAACCAAAGTGGTATCACCTTTTTGTCTAATAACTACCGCAAATTGACAAAGACCGTAATTTGGTGTGCGAGTCGGCCCCAGGGGTCGTCTCATTTTGTTCTTTCCTCTACTGGTAACAGTAGACCACGCTTGACCCAACGGGGGGGGGGGGGGGGGGGGGGGGGGGGGGGGTCCACTCGAAGCAGCGACTGGAGGGGTCACCAGGTGTACCACCTCCTCGAGCGTGGGACCAGAATCAAGGGACTCCGCTCCCGAGCAAGGATCTGAGGAAGAGGGAGCAGCCCTCTCTTCCATAAAGTTACCCTCAATCTCCTCCGGAATGGACGAGAGAGATGGATCATGGGCCCCCATCTACCTAGAGGAAAAGAGCCAGGGGCCAGCACTAACGACCGCTCCCGAACAAACGTCCAAGGGGGTGGGAGCAACCCCATCCTCCATAGAATTATCATCAGTCTCCTCCGGGATGGACGAGAGAAAGAGGAATCAGAGAGTGTTTCCTGGGCACTCTTCCACCAAGGAGAAGAGGGCCCGGGGTCAGCACTAACGGCCAAATTATTCAGTCAGAGAGCAACGCCCCCACCGTCCTGCGAGTTCCGTTTACCAACGTCATCGTCTCTCAGTTCAGTTTTGTTTTGAGTAACCGGGTGATCCTTTCCACCCCTTTTCTTCGCGGCGATGCGCCTCAAAGTCCAAAAATTCAACCAGGATCTGTCAAAACCGAGGTTTAAAGATTTAATTCAAAACCTATCAAAAACATATCAAAACCGATCTCCAATGAGGACCCAAACATCTCAAATTCCTAACTAAAAAAAGGTTACGAAAGCTTAAAAACTTTTTAAAATCTATAAAATATTCACCAAAGGAGCAGGTAGCGCCAAAGCCATTAGGACATCCAATCTCAAAAAGGTAAGGCAACGGCGCAGCAGTCGCAAGCAGTAAAGCGGTGAGGCATCTCAGGACAGCAGAGTGCAAGTACGTGCAAGCCCGTTTAAGTCTCGCCAGCAGAAGATGCAATTCAGCAAAGCGTAAGTGGCAACCAGGTGTGATACGTGACACGTCCTCCTCCGATAATGTTTCGCCCTGAGAATCATTCCATTCCCTCAGTGGTGTATTGCTGTCTGCTGACCCTTGGAGTACCCTGGTTTTATAGGTATCTGTGGCACCTTGTGAAACCCTGTTGGAAAACAAAAGAATCGAGTTGTGGAAAAATAAAACTATCAATATTAATGCTGAGATTACAAAAAATCTGCCAGCTCTAATCACGCCTTCAAAACCACTTTCTCTGGTGACTTTCATGGTTTTGGTGATGATGACTCCAAACCTGTAGTTTCCAAAGGTTGTGGTGATTCCCCTGGCGCCGACGGCACTCCGTTAAATACTAGGTTGTGACGTCTTGAATCATGTTCTGCCATGTCCTGCCGTGTGCCTTTCTTGTTCAGGCGCTCACTCATTATTTCCACTTTCTGTAGTTTCGTTTCAAGACTATCCACTTTTTTTCCTCAGCTCTTGGTTTTCTCTTCGATCATTTCCAGCTTGGCACTCATCTCACAATATCTCCACAAATTCTCTCTGTGTCGCTTTCCAAAGCCTGAAGTCTCTCATCTAGATTCTTCTCCGCCTGGTTCAGTTTGATGGTCACAGCTTGGGCATTATTCACTTGCTATTTATTGATGCGATTGACGGCTTGAAATACTTTTTCGATCGCTACCAACACTCTGCTGTCACCGCCGTTGCTGTCGGTGTGGACGCCTTCGTCGGCGTTGTTACATAATTTTCATTCGGTCACGGATTCATCTCCACCTCGCCACTTTGAATAATGGGAGCCACAGTCAGAAACAGCACCACCAAATCGGAGGGTGTGACGCTGGGTTGTTTCGAGTTTCTATGGTCTGAAGCGTAGTGCAGCTTTCTTCACCCTTTTTGCTATAAATGCTATGAAGCAGCGGTGAAAGACGCCAACAACCAGCCTATGTTTTACAGCTGTAGTGGGCATAGTTTTACAGTTATGTAGATTCACCGTTGCAGTTAGGTAGATAGCCTACACCGTTGCAGTTAGGTAGACAGACTACACCTTGCAGTTAGGTAGGTAGCCTACACCGTTGCAGTTAGGTAGATAGCCTACACCGTTGGAGTACAATACTATATAGTAAACTAGAAACCGCAACACATTTTTCTGTCAATAAACATCACTAATTAATATCTGAACTCACTGCTCCAGCAAAATGCGTCCGCACGCTACCATGACTGTTTCAACTCAGAGAGAGAGAGAGAGAGAGAGAGAGAGAGAGAGAGAGAGAGAGAGAGAGAGAGAGAGAGAGAGAGGAGAGAGAGAGAGAGAGAGAGAGAGAGAGAGAGAGAGAGAGAGAGAGAGAGAGAGAGAGAGGATGACAATTTTATTTTCCAATGGTAAAAAAATAAGCGCTGGCTTCCTTTTTTGTCAACATCCTGCCCTTGTAACAATAATAATGAATTACTAAATTAACCTTATAAAAATAAACATCTATGATCTTCATGCAACACACACAAGCTAGAGAGAGAGAGAGAGAAAGAGAGAGAGAGTGGGAAAAGAGAGAGAACCAATCCATAGTGCACAATTTTTAATAGTGATCCTTAATCTCACCTTTGAATTATCCCTTGTCCTTTAGGAAAAGCAAACACCTGGCTCGTTGAAGAAAACATCTGCAAATGAAATGTAAAAACAATGACAGCAACGAAACACACATTTATTGTGTTTCTTTTCTCGCCCTCCATTCTCTTCTTTAACTTCACTTTCAGTTCATATTTGAACAACATTATATTCCTTACTCAAAGCAAAACATGGTAAAAGGTGTTTTCTATTCCTTTTAATAGCATCCTGCGTCACTTTAGCTCAGAATAAAAAAAAAAAAAATTTAAGATCTAATTTCCCTTCGTAACCTACACACAGTCGATTTAGATCAAAATTTATTTCGTCTTGAATAGAGTATCAGTAATTTGGTTCATTTGCTGATAATGATTAGAAATTGTTTGAAAATGAATGCGGATTGTACTCCTTTTTAGTTTGTGTATTGGGGCGCTGTGAATGACATGTGCTAAACTTCCTTGGTCAATTTAATTTATATAACAATATATAATAGAGTGTAGGCTACACAATATTTTAGTTATGCATTACCGCAATCCAAATATCAACATAAAACTATGATAAAAAAAAAATTTTAAACAACACATAAAAACTTCATTGAAAATAAAAATTATCAGAGGTGAAGAGTAACATTCTAAGCCAAAAGCAATTATAGGCCCGTAGGACAGAATTCGTACACAAACAACAGCACATGCACGCTTAGATGCACTCTTTTAATCTGTTTCAAACACACTTAATGGCAACATATATTATATTATATTACTATAAATCTGTCCTCGTCTTTTACAAATCGGAAAACATCTAGTCCTCTGCTTCAACTTATATTGGGGGCATTATCACAGCCCCCAGCACGACAAAAGACACATGCTTTCCCAACTTCCTACGTTTTATACCAAATAAAATGTTTAGCCATATTACCTATCCTTATAATATACATTCTGCTCTGGATGGAAAAAGAAATGAATCTAGATGTAACGATTTCGTAAAAAACAGATCTACTTATCTCGCCTAGATCTAGCTTAACTTCGGCGTTCGGTTCCCGACCATTCGATCGATCACAGTCTCATTCCAATACAATTATAACCTACGAATAAAATATCATCAACAAACAAGTAAAATCAACAATGACAAAAGCATACAGTTTATGTTCCATAACACATATCAAACAATCGTACAATTAAAATTCTTGCTCACCTTGGGGCCACAAAGCATCGCCATCTTGAAACTGCAACTCGTCATTGAAAGTTATCTTCCCTTGCCATGTGTGCTTTGGCAAGTGGAAACTTTTTTCACACACTTTGGTGTGTGAAATAATTCACACACGAATTTGACGAAAGTGCACAAGGAGGTTCCAGCCTTGAAAACTTCTAAAAATCCCGATTTAGCACTTCTCTTCAAGAAACAGTATTAAAAAAAGTGGGTTCCATTTTTTGAAACCCACTTGTTTTTGGAACCCAGTTGGACGCTTGTGTGTTAATCTAAGGAACCGAGTTGGATAGTTGTGAACGCACACCCACACGTACACACACACACACACACACATGCGCGCGCGCGCTTCACTAAAAACGGTAACCGTAGGATGATCTTTAGTGACATTGACCTTGGGATGACCATGCCATGCCCTTTGCCGGACCACTGATGCTCATGTATGATCAAAAAATAACCTACTGTTGTTGCAGGCAATCGATTAATATAGGCCATTCTACTGTACAATCACCTATTTTTGTATGTTTTTGCAAGGCCTAAAATGACCTTGACCTTTAAGATCAACCCCCCAAAAGAACATCTCTAAATACAAGTATGGACTGTATATTTCTTATAGTTTAAGGCCAAGTTCACATCACAGGGGCGTCGCACGGTCCAAAATATTGGGGGGGCAACCCTGTCGACGGGGAGGGAGGGGGGGGGGGGGGGGGGGCTGACAAGCGGGACGCACCCTGTAATATATCCTCGTACCTTCATCCAACTGAAAGACTGAGAGTAAAAACATTTAATTATTTATGTTCTTCTTTACTGAAAATACAAGATTCATTTCCAGAAACTACAAATACATGATTAGCGATATGTGATAATGATTATAACCAGGAAACACGAACATATATGGTGATTTTTGTAAATTATTGATTCTTCCTGCCTTCCTCTATCGTTTGAAATCTTCTTCTTCTTCTTCTTCTTCTTCTTCTTCTTCTTCTTCTTCTTCTTCTTCTTCTTTTCTTCTTTCTCTCTCTCTTTCTTTTTTTTTTTTTTTTTGCCAAGTTATTGGGGGGGCAGGTGCCCCCCCTGCCCCCCCGTGTGCGACGCCCCTGCATCAAATATATAGACCATCCGTCTTTAAGCAGCTCCTGTAACCTTGGTTGACCACATATGCACAGGATGTGTGTCTTATTGATATTTATCACGAGTCATCGAATCACAAGTTCAATATTAATAACGTAGAAGCAAAGTGAAATTTTTTAAAGAAATTGTCATTTTCTGACTAACAACATTTGTTGACCCTGCGATATTGACCTTGAAGTTAATTATGAGTTAGTCATTATTATTTTATAGGTTCCAGCGGGTTGCAAAGAGCCCAATCAGGACTACAACTTGGTTGAAAGAGGGCTCACCCGAGATCCGTATAAAAGATCTGCTGAAACAGCCTTAATGTTAACACTGAAAGCACTCCACCAGCCGGTCACTTTACAATAAAGGCATCCCATGCAGAGGAGGCTGAGGCTGTTCTCTAATTTATGTGACCACTTTTACAAAACAAAATAGAATATAAACATCATTAATAAATATTAACGAAACACATACATATAAAATGCCTACATTGGAAAATAATAATGCCAAAGCGCTAGTGACCATTTAACAGAAAACATCCAATATCCCCAAGCTGAACCAACAGATCCCATCGTACACAAACGAATTATAGGAGAGTTTTCTAGAAAAAAACGAAGGTGACTGGTCTAGCAAAGAAGATAGTAGATTGATAGGACAGAGTATGAATGAGAAAGAACAAAGGAGAAAGACAGCGACAGTACGCCTCACGCCTCACGTCTCACGCCTCACGCTCACGTGTCATGCTCTGGGCCATAGGACTTCATGCCACACGCTACACGCTTCACGTTTTATGCGTCAGTTTTGTGTTTCCTCAACTGATCACACAAAATATTTGTGGTCTGTGACTTTTTGAGAAGATGAGATTAGATCTAGAAAATTGGATACATGTGTACAAGCCCTGAGATAAGTCTGCCACCTTTTCGTTGACTGTGCTATGAATTACAGTAAATAAATAAATAAATCGTATAAAAGTTACCTTTGGGTGTATTCACAAGTTTTTTCAACTCCTCCCAAACTTGTGCTCTCTGGTCTTTATCTTTGTAATCCGGAACATGTGGGTCCCAGAGAAGAGGCCTTGCCCGGACCAACTCGATTAAATTTACTCTAAAGTCATCCATTTAGATCTAATTTCTCGTGTCTGACCACTTTGGTAAGCTAGAACGTGACAACACGCATCGAAAAAAGTGGGCATGCTCACTTTTCTCTCCACACGTGAGGCGTGAGGTGTGACGCATGTGGCGTGTGTCACGTTGTATGGCCCACGCCAAGAGATACCATGTCTATTCATTTTTATCTTCACGCGTGAGGCGTGAGACGTGAGACGTGAGGCGTGAGGCGTGAGGTTCTATGGCCCAGCAGCCTAAGAATGTAAAGCACCACATTTCCAGAATGTGTAGTAACAAACATATAATTTAATGTATCGAATATATTTATAAAATACGTTTTCAAGAGGTAACTTTTAGGCAAAATCTGTTTTTCCCACGCTGAAGCAACATTCATTGAGAATTGTTAAAGGATCGGTGACGCTGACATGTGTAATCGTGGGACCCTTTAATATTGCTTTTTTAATAACGAGGAAGAAATTAATATACTTACTCGCATATGTCTAGAACTCGACTTTTATTATGAGACGCCGCGGCATAGTACGCCAGGCTAGAATTTAGGGCAAATTTCTGTACATGTAGAAGTTGCTCCTCACAGCTTTTACCTTCTGTTTTCTGAGCCCCTGCCACAGGAAACAAGACAGTCATTAGACATGGATTGTTCATGGACTAACAAAATGGCCATTAGCAAATCCTGTGACACCCCGTTGTCCTAGTGCGGGAGAGATCATAGTCATCGATGCACCTAAGGCATCAAGCGAGCGCCTCGGGCGGCGCCTGTATCAAACTGCGCCTTGAGCAGCTCTTTGAGCTGGGAAAGAGTTAAGAACTAATACAAACTGGCGATATGATCTACAGGAGTCTACATCAGACCCCACAGCGACAGCAGTGTGCTTACATGAAGGTCACCGCTCGCTGAACTTATAACATGTCAAGTATCTATGTTTAGTGTCTTCAAGAAATCATTATAACAAAGCCTTCATGTACGCGCCAGGGGACTCTTCGGACGGCTCAAGTTAAACTTAAAGCCTCTTTCGGCCGGCGCCATGAGCAGCGCTTAAGCTGGAGAAGAGCTATATAAGAAGGATAGCTAAATCAGAAGCCACCCGTGGGGCCGGGTAGCTCAGTTGGTAAGAGCGTCTTGCTAGTAACCGAAAGGTCGCTGGTTCGAATCCCGGATTGATCAACGTGTGATCATATTATTTTCCCCTTTACCAACAACTGGCCCGCTGGTGTCAGTATAAATCGGTCCAGTAGTCACCTATATGCGAAAGTGTCGTGTGACTATAATCTACAAACAACAACAACAACAGAAGCCACCCAATGCGAACAAAACCGCTACACAACTCTTGTAGGACGAGGAATTTAAGAAAGGAAAAAAAAGAGAAAAGGAATGTTGTATAAAGTGTGATAGGTACCATATATGTAAAACAGTTTAAATGTTTAAAATAAGCTAAAATGTTATGTTTTTTACGATTAAAAATATAATATTAATAATCAACCTTTTCAAAAAAGTGTTGTTTTTTTTAAACCCTGTCTCGATAAAAGCATAACATTTAAAAATGTCAGATACTTTGAGTCAGTGGAAATGGAAAGCTGTAAAACTGTTTGAAACAATTACAATTTTGATTTTAAATTAATTTTGTAGTAAAGCGTGACTGTTACTGCTGCACTGATAGCAAAGAAGCTGATCGACTCGGCGATTGTATCGGTCTTGTGCATGATGTACAGTTTCAGATTTGACTTAACCCTTTCAACAAACCCTACAATGTACACGGTCCGATGTTCAAACACTCACAAAACACTTCGTGAAAAACAATTTCATGATAAATGTCATCCGACATATCAAAAACTCGCCGCGCGTTGTTCTAGTCACGTGACGCGATATATAACAAATCAACAGAAATACTCGTGTCCCCCATACGCTCCATGTGTCCGGGGAGGTTAATCAAAGAGCTTATTATAGAAAGAGGGGGAACTTGGTACAGATGCGAGACGAAATGTACGAGTTATGCTCCCTTGTCGACATGCTGAAAATGGCTCGTGGCAGAAAGTCAAAAGGCGACCGAGTGAAACAGGGCGCTGACTTTTGCACAGCTATCAATTGCCATAATGCCAGATACAAGAAAAGTTGCGTTGGCAAGTCCTTTTTCAAATTTCTAAGAGACAAAGACAGGTAAATTGCAATTGAAAAACTTCATTTTTTGTGTTTATGTAGGCCTAAACTAAGACCGCTGCATTGTTATTGTTAAAACAATCGGAGAGCGGCTTGAATGATTCATGTTATACCTATGTGCTAAATCCAAAACAGTTTGCTTGCTGACAGTTTACGTTCAACAGGTCGCTCACTGTTTACGTTATTGTTGTTTGACTATATTTGTGCTTATATTTCAAAAGTAGATGTCAGATTGGCAGTTTGGCTTCGTCAAACTGCTTAGACTAAGTCTGTTTTCTCCTCGTGATCAAATACTGTGCAAGATAACCTCTTACCTAGGCACAAAAATGGTCTTTGATCTGTTGTAATCCCTTTTCGTTTGAGAGTAAACGGGGAAAAAAATGTAATGGAGAAACTCAGTCCTTGTTCTGATCTGTGAATTTCTGCGCATTAGATCTATATTGCGTGGAAAGTTGTAGACAGAACAATCAGAACCTACTGGCTAGACTACAGTAGTCTAGCCAGTAGGTTCTGATTGTTCTGTCTGATTAATTATTTTCCACGAAGTGACTGATGTTATTTAGCCAGTGATGTGGGAGGTGAGAGGGTTGGGGGATAGGGGGACACCTGATATAAATTAAATTCACACTATTAGTGAAACATTTTGTTATTGTGCTTTATTGTGGTTAAATGATTGAATGACAGAGCTCTCTCTCTCTCTCTCTCTCTCTCTCTCTCTCTCTCTCTCTCTCTGTTATTTGTTATTGTTCCATGATGTGAATGTTATAACCTTGAGTTGTATTTAATAGTTATTGTTAAAGCCCCAAGGGCAAGATGTAAAAAAGCGCATCCAGCGCTTATTCTTTTACCCTTGCAAAATAAAATTGTTATCTTATCTTATCTCTCTCTCTCTCTCTCTCTCTCTCTCTCTCTCTCTCTCTCTCTCTCTCTCTCTCTCTCTCTCTCTCTCTCTCACGATTACGGATTTACAGTTTCGGATAAATGAAACAGTGTGTCATGCATATTTTAATTTTAAAATATCTGTCGTTGATTAAAAAATAATAAATTCCAGGGCAGAAAACGAACCTATGACATACACACATAAGCTGCAAGCAGCATAAAAGCACCTAATAAATGTCAATAAGTAAACATAAACAAAAACAATACAAAAAAGACAGTGTTCCCGATTACGCACAGTAGTGCGTCAATTACGCACAAAATATGAAAGATGACGCAGAAAAATTTGCATGTACACATTTTTTTTTCGAAATCGCTGAAGTCAAAAATACGACCAACGAGTGGCGAACTAATTCACGGCATAATCAGAATCAGAACCCAACTGAGACTGCCATTGCAGAAGATTAAAGATTGTGTCGGGAGTTGTCGTCCTTTAAAATCGCATGCGCGCGCATTGTAAACTTACTCCAAGCAATCCATTCACTGAACAGAAGAAATCTTCGTGAATCCATTCTTTGATTCTATCATACACGATCATGTCACTTCTGACTTGGTTGACTGGGCCAAAAACTTGTTCATCCACAGCAACATCAAATACAGATCCTGTTATTATCGAAAATACGGAACTCCAAAGCAAGGATAAACAAATAAATGATGAACATAAAACTGAAGTAAAGCGTCCAAAGAAACGAAAACTCAACGACAGATGGTTGCAAGAGTTCCAGTGGTGCCAGTTTGACGCAAGCGGGAGGGTATTTAATACATGTTTTAATTTTTTGGTTTTATATGATTATGATCACTAATGTGACGCTTTAACAGAGTAAAAGAAAAAAAGTGAGGCTTGGACTTGTTTTTACATTTCTTTTTCCGATTTGGGGACTCCCAAAATTTGCACAAGGCCCCTTACAATTTTATACCTGGGAGTCCCAAGGACTCTCTTTTTTTGTGTTTGGAGGGAACACTGAAAAGACAGCAGTAGCGGAATGTTAATAATTATGATGGTTAAAAGTTTGGTTTTTGCAAACGTTGCCATACAAAAGTTCTTTTGCAATGGCATAGGCTCAATAAGTTACCACGCACAGTTCATTCATATAGCAGATGGTGAAATATAGCCAGTCCGAGCAAAGGGAAATAATCCGTGAGAGCGTCTCGCATTTTTGTAAAGGACATAATGGAAGTTCCCTCTCTTTCCGTAATAAGCTCTTTGGGTTAATCTATCCACAAACAAACATGCAGAACGTAGTTTCTAGGTCGACGGTCTCGTTGTGTTACATTACATTACATTACATGGTTATTGCTTTAGGTCCAGCGGACTCTTCCGAGCCAAATGAGGACCAACACGTCTCGCTGTGTAAGGGTAGGTTGCTTTCATGCACAAAATGGAACCTTTTACGCGATTTACACCTTGGTTTTTTTCTGCTCTTTTTTCTTCTTTGAGAATTATACATACTAGATAGAATACCCCGCTATGACGCAGTCCAAAATAATGTGGGCCTCCGTGAAAACTCACTGAAATTAATTATAGGTTAAGCTTCGCTTGCGATTTGCTAATCGAGTTTTGGCCAGTTCAGTTAAAATGTATAAGAGAAATGGAAGCCATGTCTCTGCTGTTCTTATTCGCCAAAAAACAGGCACAAACCCATTCAGAATGAGCAAGGAAGAGTACATTTGAGTCCCCGACACATGACGCGTAAAGGGGACAGTGTTGTTAAAGAGTTCAGATGAGGTGGCCCGAGGTAGGGCAAAGATGACGAAGCGAAGTCGAAGTGACGTGAAGAAAACGACGAGATGGGTAGCGCACGAGGCAGCTTCATGATGAAGGTGAAGTCATATAGGAGCGGAGCGCTGAAGGCGTTAGCTGGGATGAAGAAAGCAGACGCGCAGACAGGAGAAGAGCGAGTCGCACGAAGATGAGCCCAAGGGTCCAGCATGCAGCAGGGCCGTGTGAAGAGGGGTGGGCTATCATATCACTGAAGAGAACTGGCGGCGCAAAACGCCTTGTTGTCCGGAGGCGCCACTCTTCACAGCACAAGTCAGGAAACCCAATCGTAGAGAAAGATAAAGGGCAGCATTGGAAAGGAAAGACGACAGCGAGACGTCGGGGCGCCCTTTGTCGCCCAGCCACCGCCGTCCAGTCAAAGAAGTCCAACCGATGAGAAGATGAAGGTTGTAGGATGAAGTGGAGAACGGATCGGCATCTCCCACAGGGTGAAAGCTGCTTCGTCCTTGGCAACCAGGAATGTTTTCTCGACCGCAGAGTTGGCAAGAAATAGTAGGAAGCCGCCGACGAGTGCAGGTAGCGCACCAGTGGGACTGACCGTCTCCTAGAGCAAGCCTGCCACCAGCCTGCTCGACTTGCTGCCACCGAGTCTCTTCCCATTCAGATCACGCTACTTTCTCGTTAAAGACCTCGGGGTGTACATCAAAAGTTCAAGGCCGGAAAGCAAAAGAGCATGGCTCAAATTATACGACAATGGCTGCAACCTTGTACATTAGAGCTGAATTCTTATCAAAACACAAGCTGTGAAGTCTCGTCTTTCATAGATTTTACTGTACAACAAATCAAAACAACAACAAACAACAGCAACAACAACAACCATACGAACATACTTACAGATCAACAGACACAAGGACAAGGCATTCAGAAGCCTGTCCATTGTGACTTTCAAATGTCGTTGACTATGACTTTGCGGAAATGACGTGGACAACGCGACATTTCAAACCCATGACGTAATTAAGACTATCAGGTTTGACTGCACTTAGGATTAATGATCTGCATCAATTGAGTATTAATTGAATGTTAAAATTTAGTAGTCGCTCTCTATGGAATTCCCTTTGTAAAATATTTATTTGCGTGTTTTGGTGTTTTATTTAGTTATTAATTTTAAAAAAATATATATATATATATTTCAGCATTATAATTTTTATTTAGAAGCACATTTTCTACATAATCACGTGTTTACAATGTAAGAGTGATCTAAATGATATATTTTCTCCGTAAATAACTTCTTATTTACCTAAAAATACATTGTTTAGGTAAATAAATCATGATATAGACAAATAAGGTATTAATCGTTGCTAAATAAGAAATTATTTACCTATATAATGCATACTTTAGCAGATTGTGTTAAATAATGTATTATTTATATCCTATCCTGTCCTCCAGAGCTTATGAAATGGAAATTAGTTCAGAAAAGAATCAAATGATGACCAACAAAAAAAAAATGGTATCAACACACATCAAATCCAAGGCCAATCCCTCAACACAGTGCAAAGCTTCAAATATTTAGGTAGGAGCCATTGTATCAGACAATGGGTCTCGACAGGAAGTACTCTCCAGGATCACACAAACAACTGCTGCCCTGGCAAGGTTGAAGCCCATTGGGAAAGACAGGACCATCAGCCTACATTCCAAGGTAAGACTGCTGCGCTCCCTTGTCATCTCCATCTTCCTATACGCTTGCGAAACATGGACCCTCACAGCAGATCTACAACGAAGAATACAAAACATGGAGATGAGGTGCTAAAGAAGACTTCTGGGCATTTCCTATACCCAACACATCACCAATACAATATACAAAAAAGAACTTGGATGGTGAGGAAAAGTCCAACAATAGATGTATCTGAGAAATGAGGGGTATAATTCAAGACAGGATTTGAGACACTTTAAAATAGCTTACATTTTAACAGAAATGGGGCAATTCAAGATAGAGAAGAGCGATGTAAAATACTCAAAAAAGCACTAATTTTAGGAGAAAAGAGAGGTATAAAGAGGGGGAGGGGTTGAACAGCCAATTCCTCTATCTCTCCAATGACTATCGGCCTGTTGCACTCACTTCTGTGGTCGTGCAATCTTTGAGCAACTCCTCCTCACCTATTTGATGGCATACTCGGGTCACCTTCGGGACCCATTCCAGTTCTCTACCAAACAAACAGGTCAGCCGAGGACGCTGTCGCTCTTGGCCTTCATCACATCCTCCAACATCTGGAGAACTCGCGTACGTACACTAGAAAACTCTTTATTGATTTTAGTTCCCCTTTTACTACAATCATCCCTCATAAACTGTTTGCTAAACTAGCGTCATTGAACCTCCATCTCTTAATTTGCCATTGGGTCCTTGATTTTCTGTTGGACGGGTGATGAGAGTCAGTAAAGCCACATCATGCTCTCGAGTCCTCAATACTGGGGCCCTGCAACCGTGTGTTCCGTCATCACTTTTATTTACGCTCTACGATTGCGAGTCGTAAGATCCGTCTGCGCTAGATGTCAAGTTCTCTGACGACACTACAATTGAGGGTCTTAACTCCGGTGAAGATGAAAGAGCATATCGTGAGGTGGTCAGACGGCTGGTTGGCTTGTGCTCGGATAACAACCTTGAGTTCAGTGTCTCTAAAACAAAAGAAATGGTCATTGACTTAAGCAGGAATAAAAGTCCAATTTTACCTCACATTTGATTTTTGACACTTTGTTGTCCATTTTTATCGGGAAATTCTGGGCCGCCTCCCCTGGGGAAGGCATAGTCGCAACCTGTGGCGCGTCCAAACCCAAACTACCTAAATATTATTTGTGCTTTTTTGAAATTGTGTTGGTTGAACAAACAGGAGTGCCCGGAGAAAACCCTCGAGACGTAGCCCGAGTCGAAAGTAAATAATATTCGGAAAAACACAACGCCCAGAGGCGGGATCGATCCCACATGTGTCAGACGCTATTGGTTTCTAGCCTGTGGACAAGGCAAGTTAGTCCCACCTTAGACCACTCGGCCACAACGCTCGCTCACAATCAATGGTGAATGGGTAGAACAGGTTGACTCATTCAAATTCTTGGCTCGGTCATTTCTAGCAGCCTATCGCGGGACAACAACAGCATGTCCATCATCAAAAAGGGCCAGCAGCGCCTCAAGCTCTTGAGACAGCTCAAGAGGCTCGAACAATCAGACGATACTCGCGCACTTCTGTCGCGCCGTCATTGAGAGTATCCTGTGCTTCGGCATCTTGGTCTAGTTTTGAGGCTTCAAAGAATTGTAAAACAATGGCTAAAATCATTGGTTGCGATTTACCATCCCGATCCCCCGCGTCTATATACAGCACGCGTTTGGTTAGAGTGCAGCAACCTCATTGGCGATCCATCTCATCCAGCCAACCACCTGTTCGAACTCCTCCCGTCAAACGCTTCAGAGCATTAAAAGTTAGAACCAATCGGTTTAGATATAGCTTCTTTACATAGGCTGCCCTCTTAGTACTCACTACCAGTGACTTCAGTTATTTACAGAGCATGAGCTTTGCACAATTTCTTGTTTTAATGCACATTATATGATGTTTATGCCTCTATTTTATATACCCATGAAGAATTGTGTACGAATGGAGTGTATATATGTGTGTGTGTGTGTGGCTGTGTGTGTGTGTGTGTGTGTGTGTGTGTGTGTGTGTGTGTGTGCTTTACTTCTGAAAACAACTTTTTTTCTCAGATCATTCAAAGTTTTAATGTCCAGTGGAAGCATGTTTGTTGTAGAGTGACTGAATGTTTTACCTCATCACCAAAACAAAATCCTATGTATTTTGAATTCATCCTTGATGATAAACATCTTCTTTGGTGTGGGTAGCCCATGGTATGGGGCGCCATGTGTCCATTTATTCTATGTGACTATTCTATACATAGAATAAATTCTATGCACATAGAAAGCATTCTATGCACACAAAAAGCATTCATTAGTTGAAATTCCATTTATAAAAAAGAAACCAATATTGTAAGTCATAGAATAAAATTCTTTGTATAGAATAACATTCTATAATATAGTGTAAAATTCTATGTCCATAATACAATTCTATGTATAGAATAACATTTTATAATAGAGAATAAGATTCTATGTATGTAATACAATATTCTATATTATAGAATGCACTTGTATGCATAGAATTGTATTCTATAACATAGAATGAATTCTATTACAAAGAATGAATTCTATAACATAGAATTTATTCTATATGCATACAATTCATTCTATAACATAGAATGAATTCTTTAACATAAAATAAATTATATGACATAAAATGAATTCTATGTGCATAGAATAAATTGTATAACAGAATGAATTCTATAATAAAGATTGAATTCTATATGCATAGAATGAATTTTATAGCATAGAATGAATTCTATGACATAGAATTCATTCTATGACATAGAATGAATTCTATAGGCATAGAATGAATAGTATAACATAGAATGAATAAGATGACATAGAATGAATTCTATGACAAAGAATGAATTCTATAACATAGAATGAATTCTATAGCATAGAATGAATTCTATGACATATAATTTATTCTATAGCATAGAATGAATTCTATAACATAGAATGAATTCTATAGCATAGAATGAATTCTATGACATAGAATTTATTCTATAGCATAGAATGAATTCTATGTTACAGAATGAATCCTATGTCATAGAATTCATTCTATGCTATAGAATTCATTCTATGCTATAGAATTCATTCTATGCTATAGAATAAATTCTATGTCATAGAATTCATTCTTTGCTATAGAATTCATTCTATGTTATAGAATTCATTCTATGTCATAGAATTCATTCTATGTCATCTTATTCATTCTATGTTATACTATTCATTCTATGCTATAGAATTCATTCTATGTCATAGAATTCATTCTATGTCATAGAATTCATTATGTCATAGACTTCATTCTATGTTATAGAATGAAATCAATATATACACTTTTTTTTAAATAGTAAAAACTGGGGCACTGTCAAGGTATAGAGAACATTTTTTTATGGCATGGGACTGTATTGCAGAGAGATATACACATTGCCACATCCCATCACCACACCACATCACTCTACATCACACTGCACAACAAATGTGATGGGTAGGTGTGGTGGAGTGATTAGGTTATGTGACGATGTGGTCTGATTCACTGCTTTTAAGGCATAATAGAACTGTATTGCAGATACATACATACACATTACCACATCACATCACCACACTACATCACTCTAAATCACACCACACTGCACCACAAATGTGATGGGTGGGAGGGGTGGGGTGATTAGATTATGTGATGTGATTCACTGATGCCATGATATGTGCTGTCTGCTGCAATGTGAAGATGTGCTGCTGCTGTGATGTCGGCTGATGTGATGTGATGATTTGTTGATATGATGTGATTTTATGTGGTGGTGCGTTTTCACGATGATGGTGATGAAGCAATGTGATGCAGTGATGTGATGTGATGATGTGATCGATGTGGTAATGATGCGATGTGGTGATGTGTCATACAATATCTTTTTTTAAATTCTAAATTTTGTTACAATTTATTAGTTGTGTTTTTTAATTTTATGTGAATGAAATGAATTATATGTATATAGAATTAATTGCATAACACAGCAAGAATTGTATGACATAAAATTCATTTTTTTAACATAAAAATGGATTTTATTCGCAACACTGAATACATTCTATTTTCATAGAATTGTTTTTTAACATTTGGTGCACATAGAATGCATTCTATGTTATAGAATGTTCATTCTATAACATAGAATGTTCATTCTATAACACAAGATCCATTCTATAACATAGAATGTTCATTCTATAACATAGAATGGTCATTCTATAACATAGAATTCATTCTATAACATAGAATGTTCATTCTATAACATAGAATCCATTGTATAACTTAGAATGTTCATTCTATAACATAGAATCCATTCTATAACATAGAATGTTCATTCTATAACATAGAATGCTCATTCTATGCGCAACTAGGTCATTCTATGTGAAGCGAGGCTGTGACGTATAAAGGGACACGTGGAGCCTTGCACGCGCGCGAGAACTGAAGAAATGGCTGACGTACCAAGCGCTCTGCGGCTTTATCAGACATCATAATTTCGTGAACAAGCATTTAGGTTTCTTGATGCGGACGACTTCGACGGTATAATTAGTGTGAATAGATCGCTTAGCAATAAAAATAATTGACGTCACACCCTCCCCCCCCCTCCGACCCTGCGTGCTTGCTTTTTTCATTACAATGTGCTGAGGTTCTGTAAGGGTTTATAGTGACAAAATCTAATTAAATAATCAGTTCTTTTCGCTCAATACCGAAGAAATAACCGTACTGTACACTCATAAAAAGCAATAATTAATATATTTAAAGGTCGAATATTGCTATACAACTCTGAGACATAATAAATGAAAGGTTCATAAAGCTGAATATTGCAAAAAATCTATTTCACCCCAAGCGGCCCCCCAGGGCGCTATGCACAAAGGCGTGGCGGCCACGTGCTGCGGGAATAACACAGCGTGATCGAGTTTGAAAATGGTGAAGTACTGTGCTGCGTTTGGATGCTCTAACTCCGACGTAAAACCTTTCTGCAAAGAAAAAAACATTTCCTTTCATCGATTTCCACTTCGAGCGTAAATGATGAAGCACTGCATGTCGTCAACTCTAAACTGAATGTCAGTGACAAATCGTTCTGTAATCATTATTGCACGAGTGTGCTATGTTCAAAACATCACAATATCCCAAAATGTTCTCTATACCTTGACAGTGCCCCAGTTTTTACTATTTAAAAAAAAGTGTTTATATTGATTTCATTCTATAACATAGAATGAATTCTATGACATAGAATGAATTCTATGACATAGAATGAATTCTATAACATAGAATGAATTCTATAGCATAGAATGAATTCTATGACATAGAATTTATTCTATAGCATAGAATGAATTCTATGTTACAGAATGAATTCTATGTCATAGAATTCATTCTATGCTATATAATTAATTCTATGTTATAGAATTCATTCTATGCTATAGAATAAATTCTATCTCATATTATTCATTCTATGTCATAGAATTCATTCTATATTATAGAATTCATTCTATGTCATAGAAATCATTCTATGTCATCTTATTCATTCTATGTTATACAATTCATTCTATGCTATAGAATTCATTCTATGTCATAGAATTCATTCTATGTCATAGAATTCATTCTATGTCATCTTATTCATTCTATGTTATACTATTCATTCTATGCCTATAGAATTCATTCTATGTCATAGAATGAATTCTATGTCATAGAATTCATTCTATGCTATAAAATTCATTCTATGCATATAGAATTCATTCTTTATTATAGAATTCATTCTATGTTATACAATTTATTCTATGCACATAGAATTTATTTTATGTCATATAATTTATTTTATGTTAAAGAATGCATTCTATGTTATAGAATGAATTCTATGTGTATAGAAATAATTCTATGTCATGCAATTTATTTTATTTTAAAGAATTCATTCTATGTTATAGAATTCATTCTTTGTAATAGAATTCATTCTATGTTATAGAATATAATTCTATGCATACAAGTGCATTCTATAATATAGAATTGTATTATATACATAGAATATTATTCTCTATTATAAAATGTTATTCTATACATAGAATTGTATTATGGACATAGAATTTTACACTATATTATAGAATGTTATTCTATACAAAGAATTTTATTCTATGACTTACAATATTGGTTTCTTTTTTATAAATGGAATTTCAACTAATGAATGCTTTTTGTGTGTATAGAATGCTTTCTATGTGCATAGAATTTATTCTATGTATAGAATGGTCACATAGAATAAATGGACACATGGCGCCCCATACATGGCCCACTTCAAGAAGAAACTTGCTATAATAAACAGAAAAGTCCCATTTTAAAACGTATTGCAGTCGTAGTTCGTAATCATTTGTGTAAGAAGTAATTAGGAAAATTAAAATCAAACACTGATGTATCTGTTTTAGACACGGGAGAAACAGGAGCTGCTTTTGTTATAGCAGATTTAAAACTATTAGAATCGTTTGTTGTTTTTTTAAAATAGTGAAAGATTATTCGATTTTTATCGCAGAAATAATTGCTCTATTAATTGGTCTAAATAGAATGTATAGTTTGTCTGCTCATGATTAGTGCAGATCTATGCCTGGATTCTCTGTTTTAGATGCTTTAAAATCTAATATTAACTGTGAACGTAAAGATACAATGTAGAGATTATGAACGTTATTGATGGTTTGAAAATTAGAGGTATTTAAATAAAGTGCGACGGAATGCGTGCGTGCATAAACGAGACCTCGGTTTCTACTCTCATCTACATGACATTTATGTTTTCAGGGTATTTAGTTAGGTGGTTGGATTTATTCCTTTTACTTGTTTCTGCACTTTTATCATCATCATTGCCATCATATCATCGTTATTATCAATATCATCATCATCGTCGTCGACCTGGTCATCAGCATCAGCTTCGTCGTCCTAGTCATTATTATGATCAGCACCATCTTCATTTTTATAATTAACATTATCGTGTTCGTCACCCAAGATGCTTATGAGTTGTGATTTGTGGGGCCACAGAGGGTGAGCTGAGAGAGCGGAAGAGAAAGAGAGAGAGAGAGAGAGAGAGAGAGAGAGAGAGAGAGAGAGAGAGAGAGAGAGAGAGAGAGAGAGAGAGAGAGAGAGAGAGAGAGAGAGAGAGAGAGAGAGAGAGAGAGAGAGAGAGAGAGAGAGAGAGAGAGAGAGAGACACACACACCGACAGACAGACATTACATTACATTACATTACATGATTATTGCTTTAGGTCCAGCGGGCTCTTCCGAGCCAAATCAGGACAACCCCTGATCCGCATAAAAGATCTGCTGAAACAACCCTAGTGGTAAAACGGAAAGCTCTCCACCAGCCAGTCACTTTACAATAAAGACATCCCACGCAGGGGACGCTGAGGCTGTACTCTAATTTATCGAACCCCCGTTTATAAAAACAAAATTGAAAACAAACATCACAATAAATTATCAGCAAAACACATACATACAAAATGCCTACATTGCTAAATAATAACATTATTATTTATTATAATTATTTATTATTATTATTATTTTTATTATTTATTATTGAGGATTTTTATAGCGCACTTATCTCGCCATATTTGACCTGACTAGGCGTTGGCCGATACAGGATCTAACTCAAACCGCCCGAGACGCCCACCCGCAGCCTTTAGGCGCATGGTCTGACGCCGGACAACTGAGGACTATCCTGGCCAGCCAAGGATGGGGGAGAAGGACCAAGTGCGTGCTGGGTGTGTTCTTGTTACCCGTCTAGGACATGAGCGTCAGGATCTTTAAAGTCCGTTATGATGGAATGTATGCGACACACAGACTAGACCTCGGTTTATACTCTCATCCGAAGGAGTAGGAAACGAGAGTAAAGTGCCTTTCCCAGGGACACAACACAATGGCCCGGACAGGGCTCGAACCCAGGACCTTCAGATCCGCAAGTCAAAGCACTACCATTAGACCACCGTGCCTCATCATCATAGGAAGCCCTAGTGACCACCTGGCAGAAAGCGTCCAATATTCCCAAGCTGATCCAACAGACCTCATACACAAATATCCCGGAAGAGTTTTCAAGAAAAAAGGTAGATGACTGGTCTAGCGAAGAAGAAGATAGTATAGCAGATTGATAAAACAGAGCAAGAATGAGAAAGAGCAAATGAGAAAGACAGCGACAGTGGGAATTTAAAGCACTAAATTTCCAGAAAGTGGGGATACTATTTATACTGAAACCCCCGGCACCCCAACGGGGAAGGGGGGGTCGGGGGAGAGCGAGAGAGAGAGAGAAAGAGAGAGAGAGAGAGAGAGAGAGAGAGAGAGAGAGAGAGAGAGAGAGAGAGAGAGAGATTGAAACTTTTTTTTTATGGACTAAGATTTTAGAAACATTAGAAAGTCCAATCTGTCCCCTAACTAATTAACACAACGCAGAACTAACCTTTAACATTAAACACAGCATCATCTTCGTCATCATCTATAAACAATATTAGACACTTCCCCCACCCCCTACTCTCCCAACACAAGGCAGTGACAACATACCAACAAGGTAGGGGCTGTTTTCAATATATTATAATAACTATGACCAATACACTCCACAACATGTGTCTGTATATGCCAGCGATCGGCAAGCCATCAGTGAGCAGCACCAAACTGTAGAGGGAGTGTCGCCTAATGGTCATCCAAGCCATCTAAATGGTGATCTACATCGTCATCAGCAGCCGTCTCATTTGTCCCAAAAATCCACGATGAACAGTTGTTTAATTGGTCATCCATGTCATCATAAGCAGCGGTCTAAATGGTGACCTAAACCGTCATCAGCAGGTCTAAATCTAAAGCAAACGGTCTTCGACGAGCGTGTGGTCAAGGGTCAGCAACAGACCGGCCAGTACAGCAGACAGCCAGTGGATCATTGTAAACATGGCGGCCTCACTTGCCGAGTCTGCAAGAACAAAAAGACCACAGCGTTATCGATACGATACGATGATAGATTAACGTCCCCAGACACAATAGCGTATAGGGACTGAGGTTAAGCGTGATCTTTCTTTCTCTTTCTTTCTTTGGTCAATTAACGTCCCCGGACAATTGGCGATGTTGTTGTTGTTTGTAGATTATAGTCACACGACACTTTCGCATATAGGTGACTACTGGACCGATTTATACTGACACCAGCGGGCCAGTTGTTGGTAAAGGGGAAAATAATATGATCACACGTTGACCAATCCGGGATTCGAACCAGCGACCTTTCGGTTACTAGCAAGACGCTCTTACCAACTGAGCTACCCGGCCCCACTAATTGGCGATCTATCCCTCGTGTCCTTTTTATACCACCGCCGATGCATCAATACAGAGGGCGATATACTTGTTACAACTGTAAGTGTTCACTGATCGTGTTGTGTTACATCTGTAATTGCCCCCACGGACTCGGCTCCGCGTGCCAATGGTGGACCCCAGCCTCTCTCTGGCTGGGTGACAAAGTTGCCTACCCCTTTTTCTTCTGTTTTTTCTATCTTATTGGCCCATTCACCTGTATTCTTTTCCTCCATAAACCCTCCCAACAACTGTTTCAGTTTTTTATCTTTTCTGTCTTCTAGCTTTACCGGATCTTTCCTTATCCTTCTTCTCTATACAAAGCCTTCTTTTGAACATTTCTTTTTTCTAGTTCGTCTTCTTTAGACCCCCTGTGTTTGCCGTATCGGGCGACCCGTGTCGGAGGATAAGGGGATCCTGTGGATTGAGGTCGCTGGGGGGCTCCGGTCTTTCAGTTGGCTAACACACCCCTTTGGCCTTAAGTTCTCCTAGACGGAAGGTTGCATTTGACTCGAACGTGATCAATCCGCTAAGTAGTACCGCTAGCAGTGCTAGTGGTCTACTACAGAGTCAATCTGGCCTTAAAATCTAGAGCATACCCCTCTTGTAGCCTTGGTGCACCCCTGCAGGATATACCCAATGGGTACCGCTTGGTGTGCATCCCCTTGTTGGACTTTGTGGTGGGTGGGGAACTTGAGGGATGAACTTTTTTCCTAAAACTACGCTTGATAAACTTTCCCCTTTCGCTATCCAGAAAGGTTTTGAGGGAATCTCTAAGAACTTCACTTCGGTCAAGCGCCTTCGTGGCGGCTCCTTTTTGATTGAATGTAGTGGAAAAAAAAGAGTTCTGATATGCTACTGAAAAGAAATGGCTCCATCTTTGTGGACAGGCCCATACGCGTTTATGCGCACAGGTCCTGAATTGTTGTAAAGGTGTCATCAGGTGTCCTGCCCTCAGGGATGTGAGCGAACTAAAGATCAAGGAGGAGCTTGCCTCGCAAGGTGTTTCTGAGGTCAAACGTGTCTTTGTCAAGAAAGAAGACTCAAGGATACCTACAAATACTTTGTTTCTAACATTTGTAGTCTCCTCTCTACCTGAGGATATCAAAGTAGGATGTTTAAAAGTCAAAGTTGCTCTTTTCATTCCTTCGCCCTTGCGTTGTTTTCAGTGCCAAAAGTTTGGTCACAGCAGTAGAAACTGCAAAAATTCTGCCAAATGCAGTAAATGTGGAGAAGAAGACCATGAGGCTGATTGTAAAAAATCTTCAAAATGTGTCAACTGTGACGGCAAACATCCATCTTTTTCCAAGGACTGTCCACAGTGGAAACTGGAGGCACAGATCCAGAAAGTCCGGGTGGAGAGGAGAATATCTTTCGCTGAGGCAAAGCGTTTGGTTGCTGGCTTCACAGCCAGCACATCTTACGCTGCTGCAGTTCAGAAAATGGTGGAAAGTGATTGCCAGACTGAGCTTACATGGCTCACTGGCAACCAACCTACAGTTGTCTTAAATCCAGGGAGCAGTGGACTCAAAAATGCTGCCACAAAGGCCCATCCCCTGGTGGCAAAGGCAAAGCCTGCTGCCACTAGGGGACAAGCGGCTGACGAACAGGGTCCTGTTCCATCAGCTGTTCCTTCTGCTTCGGCTGCTGCTCCCAAGGGTGCTGCGGCAGTTGCTGCCGCTCCTTTGGATGGTGGTTCGAGGCAGGGGGAGGGGGGGGGAGACCTGTAGCTGCAGCCCTGGGGGCGGCAAAATCTGCCCCTCCCTTGGCTGTAAAACCACAGCCACAAAAACCTCCTGTCGGTGTCCCTCAAAGACCACCAGGTAGTCGAGGAGGGGCAGAGCAGGACACTGCCAACAGAAACAAACTACCAGTTCTCAAGACTGGTCCCAAAAAGACAAATTTAGCTTCAATCAACCGTTTTGAGGCATAGTCTGATGACGATTATATGGATTGTTAATGTTATTACATTGGATACAGCTTCTAAAACTTTTTTTGACAGCTATTCTCTATTCTTTTACTTTTATATATTCTTTATAAATTAATTTTTACAATATGGAAAATATTTTAAAGTGGAATATAAGAGGAATTCGCTCTAATCTTGAAGAATTAAATCTTTTACTTACAAATAAAATAGCTGTTTTAGCTCTTCAAGAAACTTTAATAACTTCAGGTAGTTTTTCTTTAACAAATTATAATAGTATTCATAGCCCTATTTCTAAACCCACCCTTCTCAAGGTGTTTCCCTTTTTATAAGAAATGATATATTATTCCAGACTATTCCTGTAAATTCATCTTTAGAAGTTGTTGCTGCCCGTATTGCGTTTAGTAAATCTATAACAGTTGCTTCAATTTATTTGTCTCCATCTGTAAACATAAATACAAATTTTCTGTAAGAAGTCATCAATCAGCTTCCTAGACCCTTTCTAATATTAGGTGATTTTAATGCTAAGTCTCCTTTATGGGGGAGTGATATTCTAGACTCCCGGGGCAAAATGAATGAGGATGTTCTTTCTGATCTGGATCTGTGTATTTTAACTTCTGGTTCATTTCTTCATCATACAGCACGGGTTCCCACATTGATCTGTCAGTCTGTGATCCCTCTTTGTTTCTGGATTTCAGCTGGCGGACGAGTGATGACTTGTGCGGTAGTGATCATTTTCCTATATTTCTAACATTTAACCATAGATTTTTCTCTCTGATTTAACCAAACTAATAAAGAACAATATCCTAAGTTTTGGAATTTAAATTGGAAATTAAATTAAATTGGTCTTATTATAGTGAATCATCTTTATCTGCTTTAAAGAAAGACTTTAATATAGATTTAGAAGACCCTGCTGAAGCTTTTTCTTATATTATAACTGGAATTGCAAATAAACTTATACCTAAAACCTCTAGTAAAGCTCATCCTCCCAGAAATCCATGGTTTGACGATGAATGTAAACAGTTGCATAATGAACGAAAGCCCAAAGAAAACTTTTTTCTCAACCAACCGTTGAAAACATTATAACTTTAAAAAAACTTAAAGCTAAATGTCGTCTTTTATTTAAAAAGAAGAAAAAAGTATCATGGAGATCCTTCTGCTCTTCATTACATTTTACAACAAATAGTAAGACAGTATGGAGGGGGGTAAATAAACTTAAAAATAAAAATACAAACTCTGCAGCACAGTGTTTAAAACGTGATAATGAAATAATTACAAATAAAGAAGAAATAGCTAACATCCTAGCAGAAACAATTAGTAAAAATTCCTCGTCATACCATTACAGTCCAGATTTTCAAAAAATTAAAGCTCGGAAAGAAAGAACCCCATGTAAGTTTAGATCCGATAATTTCGAATTTTATAATGTACCTTTCTCTTTAATCGAATTTAAAGACGCTCTGTTAAAAAGTAATAACTCAGCCCCTGGTCCAGATGATATCCATTATCAACTATTAACTCATCTCTCAGATCCCTCTTTAGAAATTTTACTAAGTATTTATAACAAATTATGGTCATCTGGTTCATTTCCAGTATCATGGAAGGAGGCTAATATCATCCCAATTCCTAAACCTGGTAAAGATTCTTCAGACCCGAACAATTACAGACCTATCGCTCTAACAAGTTGTCTTTGTAAAACTATGGAACGAATGGTCTATGAGCGCCTGGTCTAGCAATTAGAAATGTCTGGAGCTTTGTCTTCTTTTCGGTGTGGTTTTCGTAAAAACAGAAGTACAGCGGACCATCTGGTTCGCTTTGAAACTTTTATTCGAAATGCTTTTATTAATATTAAACAAGTTGTTGCAGTCCTTTTTGACCTAGAGAAAGCGTATGATACCACTTGGAAACATGGTATCTTATTAGATCTCCAAGAACTAGGTTTTAAAGGTAATCTGCCGTTTTTCGTATCTAATTTTCTAACTTACAGAATTTTTAGATAACGTATAGGTACCACCCTCTCAGGTTTGCATAAACAAGAAATGGGTGTTCCCCAAGGCAATATCCTATCACCTTTTTTATTTAATATCAAAATAAACAAAGTTGTTAGTTCTACTAAACAACATATTGATAAATTTTTATTTTTGACTCTAAATTAACATTTCTCCCTCACGTTAAATATTTAAGAACATCTTGCTTTAAAAAATTAAATTTAATTAAGGTAGTCAGCCATACTCATTGGGGTGCCGACAAAAAGACTACTATGTCTTTATAGATCTTTAGTGAGATCAAAACTGGACTACGGATGTTTCATTTATGGTTCAGCCCGTAGATCTTACTTAAAAGCCTAGGACCCTATTCATCATCAAGCGCTCCGTTTATGTCTGGGTGCTTTCAGAACATCACCCAAAGAAAGTTTATATGTAGAAGCAAATGAAGCTTTAAACTATTATACTAAGCTTCAAGCAAACCCTGATAATCCTGCCTATGATTGTGTAATAAAGCCCGAGTTCAAAATTAAATTCTTGGACAAGCCATCTGAAATACCTTCGTTTGGTTTACGTATTTTTCCTCACCTGACATCAGCCAATATTGAAACGAAGAATATCTCTGATGACCCTCTATATACCACTTTACCACCGTGGAATGCAGACATTCCAGTTATAGACTTTTCACTAACCTCACATGGAAAAAAGACAACCTCTCCGACAGTTTTTAAACATTTATTTAATGAACTATGCAGTAAATACCCTGGCTATTTTAAATTATTTACAGATGGTTCCTTACAAAATAACAGAGTAGCAGCTGCTACTGTTTCTGGCCCTAAATTTTCAAATCAAACCTGTAAACGTCTCCCAGATGACTGTTCTATATTTACAGCAGAACTGTATGCAATTCTTTTGGCCTTAAAACAAATAGTCAGCTCTAAAGAAAAACAGTTTATTATTTTTTACAAACCTTGAATAAACACATAATTTCTCATCCAGTAATAGCAGATATCCTTGAGCTGTACAATTCCTTAATTAAGAATCAAAATAAAACGATTGTTTTAGCTTGGCATCCTAGCCATATGGGAATCAAAGGTAATGAGGCAGTTGAAATGGCTGCCAAAGAAGCTCTGAAACTTCCTGTTTCTACAAATATTTTCATACCTTTTACTGATTTAAAAAGAAAATTAATGATTATGTTAAAGATCTGTGGATTAAGGACTGGTCAAACCAGATAAACACCAAGCTTTTCCATATAGTCCCAGACTTGTCGAAACGGTTGCCTTGTTTAACTAGTAATAGAAAGGTGGACACACTTCTGACAAGATTGCGCATTGGACATACTGTTATTTCGCATTTTTTTCTATTAAACAAAACTGATCCACCTTGGTGTGATTCATGTGATTGCCTTTTAGACTGTCCTGCGTTGAGTAGGGACAGAAGAATGTTCTACAAAGTTTTATCATTATTTGAAACTGTTTCATTTTTCAATATTTTGGAATTCTTAAGGATTGTTGGTTTTATCTAAAAAATCTGACCGTGCTATTTGAATTTTTTTTTAAAAATCTGTATTATGCATCTATATTGTTGATTTTATATTGTACCTTGTTTTTAAAAATTGAAATTTCGTTTACTTCGATTATTAATCTTGTAGTGGTCCTGATATAACCCACCTAAGCTGTTGATAGGACCCTATACAAATAAATAAATAAATAAATAACATCTGTAATTACTTTAAACTTGCTGCCATTGTCATTGCTGGATGTGTATTGTATTAGAAGTGCAAGATCAAAAAGTTGGAATGCTACAGATAATTACAAATAACCTAGAAGGGCAAAGCCCATATGTCTCACATGCTCCAATATTTAACATGAAGATGAGAGCCCCTCACATTCATCCCAACCCCACCACACCCACCCGCCCACCCCAAAAAAAGAAAAAAAAAGAAATGGTGGCATTAATATGCAAAGTAATACCGACTTTAATCTTTCTATGCTCTTGTTCTTGAGATGACATTGACCTCTGGCTCCAAATACACTCATGCACAATTAAATAAAGTACAGCAAAGTTGAATTATTTTCTCCAGCCCCCACCCACCCACCCTCCTTCTTCCAGAAAAGGAGACCTTGGGATGACCTTGACCTTCAGTGACCTTTTGACCCTGGGATGACCCTCACGCAATCTCCCATGCATGTCACTTCAAATAACCCAAAGGTTGCATACTTTGCGTTAAATAAACAGCCATTCCATCTTACGTCTACGATGACCTATTTTTTGTATGTTTTTGCAAGGCCTAAAGTGCTCTTAACCTTCCAGATCAACGCACAAAACTGAAAATTTATGAAAGATGAGTCTATCATCTCTAAATACAGCAAGTGTTCCATTGATATCTATCATGCATCAAAGAGCCAAAAATCAATATTAATAATCTAGAAAAAAATAAGTGAACTTTTGCACAACAATATTTTTTAATGTAATTTTGAACTACTTACATTGCTATGCATGCCAGTCAAAAATTTAGAATAGCACTCACTTGACGCTCGGGCAAGTGATCTAATTTTTTTGCCCAACACTTTAAAGCATTGTTTGTTGTATCTGTCCACGAATTTGAAGATGACGTTTAACATGGTACCTTCGATGTAGCATACATTATTTTCCTCCACTACGTTCTCGGCACACTTTATGAATCTATCAAGGTCCCTGAAATTCAATCAAGTAGAATATCAGTATCAATATGTGATTCATTGAATATTCTACCTCTCAACATCTTATCCCCCCAGTATTCTCTTTGAAATTAAAGTGTTCAACATTGATATACCCTAAAAACAAATAGCGAAACAAAAGGTTTGCTCGTGTTTATTAAGCTAGTTGTCTTATTACTAGTGCCGCTATACAATCTATTATTTTGGTGGTTGTCATTGCAGTCGTTTTCAATTTGGCCAATTCTGACAGGAGTGGCTCTTCTTCGCACTGAATGAGAGAGAGGCCCTGAACATGCATTTTTACTTTATGCATTATTTATAATAATAATAATAATGGACATTTATATAGCGCTATTACTTGTCTTTTTATAGACAAGCGCATAGCGCTTTACATGAAAAGAAAGAAACAAACCTGAAACAACTTACAATATTGTATTAGAAATTATACAATGAGAAAAAAAATTGATTGTTTACAACTGTAGGATCACCAGTTAAGGTAATTGACTTAAGGCCTAATTACACATATCACCGCATTTTATCTTTATCGTGTTTTATCGTTGAACGTCTTAACAATGTGGTCTTACCTTGAAATTCATGTGAGCTCTAGGGTTCCTTTTAGCGCCAAAGCCGAGAGTTACCATTATCATTAGATATTTGTAAGTAACACATGTTCTGTAGTGTAATTCACAGACATACCAGTAATCTAAAGTGTTAGTTAATAATTATTAGCATTTGCCACGTCTTCCTAGCGCCAAAACTTGATAATTACAAATATCATGAGATAATTACAAATATCATAGGAAAATTACAATTATGAAGGAATAATTACAATTATCATTTTTTAAAAAATTACAAATATCTTCGCGCGGTCATGTTTAATTTTTAGTTTTGGCTCTAGCAATCCGTCCGGAAATTGGCCCAAACCAAAAAATGTAATTTTCATTAGATAATTACAATTTTTAGGTGTTAATTGCAAATATGTTGTTGATATTTGTAATTATTATCTGATATTTGTAATTATCAGGTTTTGGCGCTAGTAAGCCGTCTTCGTCAGAATGAAGCATGCTCATGTAAAAATTGTAATTATCAAGTGAATATAGCACTTATTATGTACTAATTACAATTTTCGGTTTTGGCGCATTTCCAGGCAGATTTCTAGCGCCCAAACTGAAAATTAAACATGATCACGCAAAGATATTTCTAATTTTTCAATGAAAATTGTAATTATTCCTCGGTAATTGTAATTATCCCATGATATTTTTAAGTATCTCATGATATTTGAAATTATTAGGTTCTGGCGCTAGTAAGCCGTCATAGTTGTCAACCAAACATTGTACAGTAAAACCTCCGTTTTACGACCTTAAAATTGCCATTAAAAGGAGGTCTTAAATTGGAGAGGTCTTAAAAAGGAGGTAGGACATTTTCGAAAAAGACATTAAAAAAATTAATTAATTAAAATAAATACATGTACAAAAGTCTACACATACCATTAAGTATAGGGAACATCTACCATCTTTCAGAAATATAGACAACCAATACAGTCAATATCTTCCTGTTCCTCATTATTTACAAAATAAAAAATCAATGTTGGTATGATAGTTGTTTAAAAGTGTATGTAAGTGCTGAGTGCATATTTGGAGTTATAACTATTTATAAGATAACCCCATTAATATTGTTGTAATTATTTTTATTCAATCATTGAATAGTTTGTGGGTTTTTCTTTTTAAAAGAAAGCTGTTATTTCTGTTTGTTTGCATGATCCTCCATCCAGTGCATGTTCTCTTAGTACGTCACTTTGAACACCAGACATGGTGTCGGCAAGATCTGACAAGCCCCTGCTCAGGGCAAATCTGGTCAGCTCCTTAGAGTATTTCAAGCTGTTTAATAATGCATCGTCTGCTGTTAAAAGTTGTAAACGAAACTGTTTTCTTCAAGCGCACAAATATAGTATTGCTTTGGAATCTGAATTTTTAAGATGCTAGTCGTAAAATTTAATTATTTGAAGGTCGCCAGTCGCGTTTTAGAGGTAGTCGTTTAAGAGAGGTCGTTTATATAGTACAAACCATCGGTGAAGTTTTTAACGTGTCGTATGTTAGAGGAAGTCGTTTAAGAGAGGGTCTCAAAACGGAGATTTTACTGTATTGTGTTATGTGTTGTGGCCGTGGCAACGAAAGATGGCCGATAATTTTTATAATGTCGATTCGACTTGAACAGAACAAACACGCGTGCTGTAATTATATTGAATGGCAATGCGCTTAAAGAAAAAACGGGAAAAAAGAAAAAAAACGAGAATGTTGGTATATAATTTAATTAGCTTTCAGACAAAACAATCTCTATTAGCTGCAACCTCGCCTGGCATTATTGTGATTTAATAAGTTCATGGAAAATAGAATCAATTTCGTGTTCGTTCAACGCCTTTTCAACCTGCAAATGAGCGACTCGAGTGAGATCCTGCCTCGGCCAGCTACCTTGCCTGATATAATTAAATAAATCGAATTACAAAACAACAGGCGTGCGGGCGCCATTAAGGTGCTGGCAAATAGAGCCGCTACTTCTAGTGCAATGTAATGTGTTCTTGACTTACAGACACGCGTTCCTGACCGCTACACTTTCTTTGTCTTGTCCTCCTTCCGCTATGCGAAAGTCAGGTACTTGGCACTGGTAAATGCGCGTTAGGCACTCTATTTCATCTGCATAGACTGCCTCTGAGGACAAAACTAGGAGGCTGTCAACAGTGGCAAAGTATGAATGAAGGAATCCATGAATGAAAATGTATTAAGCGCATAAACATTCTCACACAGAAAGCATGATCACAGCGCTGGGGTAAACTAGGAGGGCACAGCCCATATGACACACAGGCTCCTTCTGGAATTTGGCAATATTTAACATGTAAATGACTGCCCAGAAAAAAAGAAACAATGGCATTAAAATGCAAATGTGAAACTAACTGTAATCTTTCTGTGCTCTTGCTCTTGACTCCGAAATGACATTGACCCCCGGCTCTAAATAAAACTCATGTACTATGAAATCAAATTTTGTAAAACTATACAGCTAAAGTTGTATTATGCCAAACACACACACACACACACACACACACACACACACACACACCTACACACACACACAAAACAGTGACCTTGGGATGACCTTGACTTCGCGTGCCCTCTCATACAGCATGATCAAATAACCCAATGTTGCATATTATGGGTTGATTAGAGTCATTCCACTGTACGATAACCTATTTGTTTTATGTTTGTGAAAGTTCCCAACGCAAAAACGGAACCGATTGTTACGTTGAAACGCGAATGGTAGTACGTCGGAAATGCGCACGATAGATCTAATCGTTTCGATTTGCAAAGTATTCAATAATAGAGTTTATTTACCTTTGATTTGAGTTTGCATTGTTGTTAGGAGAGGCTTTGTATAACGTTGATAATTTTCGTTAGTCAATATTGTTGTAGAATTTTCTGGATCTGCATGTTTACTCTCGATAGAAATTTCCCGATACATGTCGAAGCAAGAGGACATTCCGGAAGGAGAAAAAATATGTATGACGTAAGACAGTAATGACGAAGTTAGAAGCGATTGGTTAAATTGCGTCAAACGAGATTGATCCAGGTTATTCGGGAGTATCAAGAGACTATTTAAGTGCCGCGCTGTTTCAAAAATGAGAGAGTTATTGTTGTTGATAGTTGTGGAAAGTTGTTAAGTTGAGTTGAGAATTGTATGCAGTTGTTGATGTATGCTGAAAAAAAGTGGAAAACTTCATACGTCGACTTTGTGACTTGTATGCTGCTTGAGCAGGCTGCGTGGATAAACGAATCTGAGTTACACCCTATCAGGAATTCAGCATTGGGGCTGAATCAGATACTGATAGAAAACACCAACATCGAATCGAGTGTAACATTTTGGGGGTCAAGCCGCGATTCACGCCATAGCCAAGGGTTCAACTGCTACAACAAGCGAGTCAACGTTACGAGAGGCAGTCATCGAGGGTAGCCGCCAACGAGTTGCGTCGAGAGGGGCCAACATACTGGGACTACATCCGAAAGATTCGGGTTGACTGCAAGGGCGTGTAGTCGCTGAAGAGTTGCTTCGTGAGCGAACAACAGATCGGGACTACGTGGCTGCCGCAGGACTACGTCGAGGGAAAGTCTCGGAGCTACATCGCCAGTATTAGAGAGAGCGACGAGCGGACGTCGCGTCTACTTCAGCACAGGAGCGTGTACATCAACACCAGCGTGGTGCAGCGTCGCATACGACGAGGACAGCGGTGCCTGCGTCAGCGAAGGCGACTAGTGGCAAGCATCAGCGCTACTGCAGAAAGCGTGCTGTTCTAGAACAGTCTAGAAGGGTGCAGCACAGTCAAGAACTTTCTAGAAAAAGAACTTTCCAGAAAAGAACTTTCCAGAAAAGAACTTTCCAGAAGCATCAAGATGGCTGACCTCTGGCAAAAAGGGGTTGAACTAAATCTAAAAGGCAAACAGCTGACGGAGTACGTCAAATTCCAGGAGAGAATATTGCGAGAAGAAAGAGAAGAACAGCGACGGCGCGAAGAACGAGAATTAGAAGAGCAGCGTCGCCGTGAAGAAAGAGAATTAGAGGAACAGCGACGGCGCGAAGAAAGAGAATTAGAAGAGAAGCGGCAAGAAAAAGAAGAGCAACGACGCCGAGAAGAAAGAGAGTTCGAGCTGAAGCGTCTTGAAGGTGATCGTCAGTACCAGCTAGAGTTGGCGCGTATCCAGAACAATCAGCATGCGCCACAAGTCACCAACGACCATACGGCTCCAAAATTGCCAGCCTTCGTCGACGGGAAGGACCAGATCGACAGTTATTTGGCGAGATTTGAAAGGTTTGCCAAAAGCTCTAACTGGCAACCTCAAGACTGGGCGATTCGACTAAGTGCACTTCTGACGGGGCAAGCACTCGACGTCTACACCAGATTGTCGGACGATGACGCTAAAGACTACGACGTCTTGAAAGAGGCCCTATTGCAGTGCTACAACTTTACAGAGAAGGGCTACCGTAAACGCTTCCGTGAATGCCGGCCTAAGTCAGACGAGACGCCAAAGCAGTTTGTGGAGCGCCTGTCGTCATATCTACACAAGTGGGTGGAGTTATCAGGCGAAAGGAAGTCTTACGACAGTCTCCATGACCTGATCGTGAAAGAACAATTTCTCAATGCCTGTCACAAGGACCTAGCGACCCACTTAGAAGAACAAAAGCTGCAGACGCTTAAAGATGTGACTGAGGCTGCTGAAAGATATCTCATCGCTCATGGGAAGACCCTGGGGCCACCCAGCGCGACGAAACATTTTCAGAAGACTGGAAACCATGTGAACCAGATCCAGGGGAGCCAGACGAACCAGAGACAGACGGACTCCACGCCACCTCCCAGGGAAGGGCATTCAAGAGGCTGTTTCACCTGCAACGCTACAGACCACAGAGCGGCTAACTGTCCTCAAAACAAAAGTAGCGGACAGCGGAGCAGTACGGACAATTCAGCGGCGGGCAACCGGCAGAGGCGGTTCTCCAATCAACGGCAAACCAGTAGATCTGACCATCAGGTGTGCGGCGGGAGCGTTATTCTTCCGAGTGAGACCGAGCGCACAGCTACTCCTGCGGACGTGCAAGAGTGCATGACCGATGGCCAACTTCTCCTTGCCAACGGAAAATCCATCCCCGTCGTCGCCAGCGCAGCTGTGACCGTCCAGAACATGCCTGTTTCCAAGGGACGCGTTGGAAATCATGCAGTGACTGTCTTAAGAGACTCTGGCTGCAGTATGGTCATCGTCAGAGAAGACCTAATCGCTAAAGAACAGTTCACTGGCGATTCTAAATGGACACTCATGGCCGACAGCAAATGTGTGAAAGCGCCAGTTGCGAAAGTTCATGTCAGCACCCCTTTATATGTAGGCGAAGTAGAAGCGGTTTGCCTGAAGAAGCCGCTGTATGATTTAATGATCGGGAATATCGACGGCGCGAGACGACCCGACGACCCCGATCCAGAGTGGGATCCTGCCTCAACCCAACGCGTCGAAGTTGTGGAGGAGGATCCATTGCCATTTCCCGATGGAGACCTTACAGAGCTGCTACGGGACAATGTGGTTACTCCGGCTCAGCCCTGCCGACCAGAGATCGTCGGTGCTGTTACTACCAGGGCCCAGGCCAAGAGAGACAAGACGACTACGCCACTGAAGGTCGCCGACAACTCCAAAGCTACCATCGTGGGCAGAGATAAGCTGATCCAGCTCCAGGAAGCTGATAGCACTTTAAACAAGTACAGGAACCGCCAAGACCACGTGACCAAAGGCAGTGGTACGGTCTATTTTGAGGTGAAGGCCAAGATCCTATACCGAATCTTCCAGCACCCGAGGGTCAACGGAGGGAAACCACTACGTCAAGTCTTGGTACCGTTACCCCTAAGGCGCCAGGTGATGGAAGTAGCGCATGACTCAATCATGGGAGGTCACCTGGGTATCAAGAAGACGTCGGATAGAATCCAGGCGGTGTTCTACTGGCCAGGATTTCATGCGGACGTCAGCCGTTTCTGCCGATCATGTGACATTTGCCAGAAGACCATACCTCGAGGAAGGGTCCCGAAAGTGCCTATGCAGAGGATGCCTCTGATCGACCGACCTTTCAAGAGGGTGGCCTTAGACTTAATCGGCGAAATAAGACCTCCGAGTGAAGAAGGTCATCGGTGGGTACTGACTTTAGTGGACTATGCAACTCGGTACCCAGAAGCAGTGCCACTGAAGAAGATTGACACTGAAACTGTAGCAGAGGCACTAGTGGACATGTTCAGTAGACTTGGAGTGCCTGAAGAAATTCTGACAGACCTCGGGACGCAGTTCGTCTCTGACTGCATGAAGGAGGTCAACAGACTGCTGAGCATCCGACATTTGACTACGACACCCTACCATCCGATGTGCAACGGGCTTGTCGAAAAGTTCAATGCTACGCTGAAGTCCACCCTGAAGAAACTGTGCAGCGAGCAGCCCAGACAATGGCATCGCTACATCAACGCCTTACTTTTCGCCTACAGAGAAGTACCGCAGGAGTCCACCGGCTTCTCTCCGTTCGAGCTGCTGTACGGAAGAACCATCCGAGGGCCGATGTACATCCTAAAAGAACTGTGGACGAAAGAATTAGACACCCCAGAGGTGAAGAACAGCTACCAGTACGTGTTTGAGCTACGGGAGAAGCTGGAGCAGACTCTCGAGATAGCCAGAGAAAACCTGAAGAAGTCCCAGGACTGTGGAAAGCACTACTATGACCGTAGGGCTGTGAACAGGAAGTTTAAACCTGGCAACAAAGTGCTGGTGCTGCTACCTACTGATCACAATAAGTTGCTGATGCAGTGGAAAGGCCCGTACGAAGTGGAGACCGTGGTGGGGATCAACGACTACAAGGTGAAGGTCGGCCAGCATTCCAAGATATACCACGCCAACCTCCTTAAGCTGTACGTGGAAAGGCCATCAGAGACTGTGCATGTGGCAACAGCAGCTGAGATCGACAACAGCTTTGACAGCGAAGGACTGTTGGAACTGGGAGACTTCCATAGCAAAGAAGGCATCAATGATGTTAAGCTAGGACCATGCTTGACGGAAGGTCAAAAGATTGAGCTAAAGGACCTTATGGGCGAGTTTCCCCATAGCTTCAGCGATGTCCCAGGCTCTACGACTTTGGTCGAACATGAAGTCCACCTCACTTCAAATATTCCCGTTCGATCAAAACCCTTTCCGATCCCTTTCAAGGCCCGCGAATCCTTGAAGAAAGACATCGATGAGATGCTGAAGATGGGCATCATCAGGGAGTCCAGTTCCCCCTACGCGTCCCCTGTCGTGGTCGTGAAGAAGAAGGACGGCAGCAACAGAGTATGCATCGACTACAGGAAGGTTAATAAGATCACCGTCTTTGACCGTGAGCCGATGCCTACCGCAGCAGACCTCTTCCGCCAACTATCGGGGAGTAAAATCTTCTCAAAGATTGACCTCAGCAAGGGTTATTGGCAAGTCCCCGTGCGTCAACAGGACATACCAAAGACTGCTTTCATAACTCCTGATGGGGCGTACGAGTGCCTAAGGATGCCCTTTGGCATGGTCAACAGCGGAGCTACCCTGAAGAGAGGAATGAGGAAGATGCTCAAAGGGATGGACAACGTCGTGTGTTACTGGGACGACTTGCTAGTCCACACCCGCACCTGGGAAGAGCATCTGCAGACCTTGAGGGAGCTGTTTCACCGTCTAACAGAAGCTAACCTGACCGTGAGACCCAGTAAGTGCATTCTGGGGACTGACAACGTCGACTTTATCGGCCATTCGCTGAAAGAAGGACAAAAGGGGCTTCTGCTGGAAAACGTCACCAAGATTCTGAACGCACCACGTCCCCAAACGAAGAAGCAGGTGCGATCTTTCCTGGGGTTGGCTGGATATTACAGGGAGTTTGTACCAAACTACTCCGCCATCACAGCACCCTTGTCGGACCTGGTGCGGAAAGGCTGTCCAAACCAAGTGCAGTGGGGACCGTCTCAGGAGAGGGCATACCAGACTGTGCGCGACCTCCTTTCGAAGGATCCGGTGCTACGACTGCCCGATACTTCCAAGGAATTCGTCTTAAGGACAGACGCAGCGGACGAAGGCATCGGCGCCATACTGATGCAAGAGCACGAAGGGAAACTATTTCCGGTCAGTTACGCCAGCAAGAAGCTGTCCAGGGCTGAGAAAAATTACTCGACCATGGAGAAAGAGTGCCTTGCCATCATATGGGGAATCCGGAAGTTCGAACTGTACCTTCAAGGAGTGAAGTTCGTGCTACAGACTGATCACAAGCCGCTAACTTACTTGAACTCTGCCAAGTTTGTGAACAGTCGCATCATGAGATGGGCTATGTACTTGCAGAACTTTAACATGCGAGTAGAATCTATCAAAGGATCAGACAATGTTGGTGCGGACTTCCTCAGCAGAGTGTGTGAGTAAAAAAAAACATTGACCGTGTAGATAAACTGTGAACATTGACAATATCCAGGCAGATTTGAAGATAAAAACCATTGACTCTGTGTGAATGAACTGAGAACGTTGATAGTGTTCAGACAGGCTGAAATAAGTCTTCATTCTGTACTTTGTTTGTGCATTACGTTTCAACGTTGTTGAAAGAAATTAGGTAAATTTCTTCTTGAGTGGGGGGTTATATTACGTTGAAACGCGAATGGTAGTACGTCGGAAACGCGCACGATAGATCTAATCGTTTCGATTTGCAAAGTATTCAATAATAGAGTTTATTTACCTTTGATTTGAGTTTGCATTGTTGTTAGGAGAGGCTTTGTATAACGTTGATAATTTTCGTTAGTCAATATTGTTGTAGAATTTTCTGGATCTGCATGTTTACTCTCGATAGAAATTTCCCGATACATGTCGAAGCAAGAGGACATTCCGGAAGGAGAAAAAATATGTATGACGTAAGACAGTAATGACGAAGTTAGAAGCGATTGGTTAAATTGCATCAAACGAGATTGATCCAGGTTATTCGGGAGTATCAAGAGACTATTTAAGTGCCGCGCTGTTTCAAAAATGAGAGAGTTATTGTTGTTGATAGTTGTGGAAAGTTGTTAAGTTGAGTTGAGAATTGTATGCAGTTGTTGATGTATGCTGAATAAAAGTGGAAAACTTCATACGTCGACTTTGTGACTTGTATGCTGCTTGAGCAGGCTGCGTGGATAAACGAATCTGAGTTACACCCTATCAGGAATTCAGCATTGGGGCTGAATCAGATACTGATAGAAAACACCAACATCGAATCGAGTGTAACACCGATATGAAAGACCAATCTATCATCTCTAAATACAACAAATGTAGACTTTATATGTCTCGTAGTTTAGGGTCAAGGTCACTTCAAATTTCCTATACTGACTGACTTTGGACAGCTCCAGTGATCTTGACCTTGGAGTGAGGTTGATCAAATTTGTACAGTATGTGTGTTTGATTCATATCTGTCATGCATTAAAGAACCGTAAGTTCAATATTAAGAACTTAAAACAATTGTCTTTTTTTAAACTAACGTTTGTTGACCCTGCATTTGACCTTGACCTCGAAGTGATGTCATTCATTCACTGATCATTTATGAGGTCTCATGGCTATACACCATTTTACGAAGTTTGGTTGTGATAGTTGGAATAGGTTCTGAGGTAATAATCCTCTTTCAAGTTTTGCACACACACGCCGGACGGCGGACAGAGGGACGGACGGACAATGTTTTGGACTATTTAGGAATCATCTCGCACATATTTACAAAACTCTTGAAAACAATTTTTGGGGTGAGTACACAGACTCACATTGGCCATTGCTATGCATGCGAGTAAAAATATTAAACCAACTGGAAGGGCAAAGCCCAAACGACACATGCTAATTGTGGAACTTGCAATATTTCCCATGAAAATCACAGTCCTGAAAAAAAGAACCAAATGAAACAATGACATTAAAAATGCAAAGTAATACCGACTTGACCTTAGTATGCTCTTGACCTTGAGAATACCTTGACTTCCGGCTCCAAATCCTATCCTATTCAATCCCGTAGCTAGGAGGTCGTAGGGGCACAACAGAAGATCGTTTAACCAGCGTACTCCATCTTTCCCTGTCCTCAGCAACCCTGATTGTTTCGCTCATTGTCAAACCAGTCCATTCTCGAATGTTGTCCTTCCAGCTCTTTTTCGATCTCACTCTTCTTCTACCTCCTTGCACTGTGCCTTCCAGTGCGGTCTTTGCAAGACCTTATGATCTGGTGACGTGGCCATACCATCGCAGTTTCCGTTTTTTCACCACTGTGAGCAGGTCATCGTGTTGTCCAATGGCTTGTGTGATGGTCTTTCGGACTTCGTCGTTGGTGATGTGCTGGGTATAGGAAATACCCAGAAGTCTTCTGTAGCACCTCATCTCCATGCTTTGTATTCTTCGTTGTAGATCTGCTGTTAGGGTCCATGTTTCGCAAGCGTATAGGAAGATGGAGATGACAAGAGAGTGCAGAAGTCTTACCTTGGAATGTAGACTGTCCTGTCTTTCCAAATTGGCTTCAACCTCGCCAGGGCAGCAGTTGTTTGTGCGATCCTGCAGAGGACTTCCTGTCGAAACCCATTGTCTGATACAATGGCTCCTAAATACTTGAAGCTATGCACTGTGTTGAGGGATTGGCCTTGGACTTTGATGTCCATAATCAAGTTATTGGTGTTGTTGGTCATCATTTTGGTCTTCTCTGCACTTATTTCCATTCCATAGGCTCTGGAGGCGGTGTCAAGCCTCTGTACCAGCTGTTCAAGTTCTTGTTTCTCTACAGCCAATCCATCATTGGCATCCGCAAAACGAAGGTTGGAGATTGCTCTTCTTACTATGCTGACTGTGCCTTCGTTATCTGGAAGGGCATCTGACATGATGCGCTCTAGGAAGATGTTGAAGAGTGTTGGAGAGAGTAGGCATCCCTGAACCACACCGATTGTGAATTTAAAATGGCTCTGTGACGGCACCATTTGGGCACCATTTTCAGATGAGCTAATTACTTTTCAACATGTAAATTTCTCTTCCATTAAAAATAAACTCTTCCAATCCGAAGACGATGGTACGGCCACGTCACCAAGACTCGGCAAGAGCACCAGGCTTTGCAAAGACCATCCTTCAAGCCACGGTGCAGGGAGGAAGAAGAAGAGGGAGACAGAAAAAGAGATGGGAAGACAACATTCGAGAATGGGCTGGCTTGACACTGAGTGAAGCTATGACGACTGCTGAAGACAGAGAAAGATGGAGTACACTGTCAAAGAGTGGTCAGGCTGTGACTTCCCTTCTGTTGTGTCTGAAATAGAAACATGTATTGACAGTGTTCAGGCTTGGATGAATAGCAACAGTTTGATGCTTAACCCTGACAAGACTGAGGTTATACCTGTTGGCGCACCTTCCCGCTGGTCGCAGCGATTCTGAAAACATTGGTGGTAGCACCATCCCATTTAGTAATATTGTTCAATATTTGGGTGTCAAGCTAGAGAGTTCTTTGTCCATGCATGACCACATCAGTACCATCTGTCGTTTGTCCTTTCTTGGGCTTCGGCGTATTGCGTTCTTGCCGCAGTTTCTTTCGAGGGCGGCATGCACACATTTGGTCAGCGCTTTTGTGACATCTAGACTTGATTATTGTAATTCAGTTGTAGATGGTCTCCTCATTGATGAAGTTAGCCGATTGCAGGGTGTACAGAACTGTGCTGCTCGGCTTTTGCTTTAAAAAACGGAAGCGTGACCATGTCACACCTCTTTTAAAGGAGCTTCACTGGCTCCCTGTCAAAACAAAATACAAATACAAAACTGTTGTCCTAACTTTTTGGCCACTTTGACCAGTCACTTCCACCATATCTGTCTGAGGTACTCACTACCTACACTACCACCAGTTCTTTGCGCTCATCAGATGAAAAACTTTTAAAAATGCCCAAACGCCGGCTTAAAACAATTGGCCTATAGTGTCGGATAGTGCAGTGGTTGGAGCACTCGCTACTGTGTCGAACGTGAAGCACCGTCCGGTGCGGTTAGCACTTGGATGGGTGACCGCTAAGGTGTGAAGCGACAAACAACAACGCCCCCAGTTGACTCAACTGTGATTGAGTACCTACTCTCTTGAGGGTGGGGAAGGTAAAGCAGCGAGGGAGAGAGTTGGGCATCACCCTCATTACGCTGGCCCAAGATAAGTGTGATCTCCAACATCACGCTCCCCTACGGCCACAAGGCTATGGGACTACCTTTACCTTTTTTTATTATTATTATTATTATTATTATTATTATTATTATTATTATTATTATTATTATTATTATTATTATTATTATTATTATTATTGTTATTATTACGCTGGTTAAATAATTATCTATTGTGCCCCAACGACTTTCGAGTTACGGAATAGGATAGGATAGAATAGGGTAGGATAAGATAGGAGAAAACGTGCTTAGTTACAAAATAACTTCAGTGACTTGTTCTTCGCAGCAGAGCAAAATGTGATGGTACGGGAGGCAGGCTTCTAACTTAATTAATGTTCCTATGAAGTTAGGCCAAAACCCGTTTAGTGTTTCTTGAATATGGTCTTTAACGGACCGATCGGTCGACAGACCGCCATTCAACGAGTTCGTTCTAATTCCTGACGATTTCAAAGTATTTCAAGAAAAGTCGGGAAATATAAAAAGGAATACACAAAGTAATTTTGATCTTGAGGCGACCTTGACTTCCGACTCCATATGAATCAAAATACTAAACAGACGTTCTGTTACGTCAAAAACAATAGCGACCCTGCAATGACCTTGACCTTGATATGACCTCTGAGATTCATATATGATCAATGTTGAGGCACATTGTAAATCAACTATGAAATCAATCCACTATTTGAAGACACATTTTGATGTTTATCATAAGGCCTAAAAACGACCCTAACCTTCAAGATTAACGTGAAAACGGAATACCTATGTAAGACCAATAGAACTCTAAATACAAGTTTGGACTTTGCGTTTTTCATAGTTTAGGGTCAAGGTCTCTTTATAGTGCTCCAGTGACCTTGACCTTTGAATGAGGATGACCAAACTTGCACGGATGGTCTGTCCCATTCATATCTATCATGCTTCAAACAAATCCAAATGTACACTATCAATAACTTATTGTGACATTTTGTGAAAACAGCAAAAGATTTACTGATATAAGTTGACCTTGTGACCTTGACCCTGAAATGATGTCTTTCAACCACTTTTTTTTTTACTCTCGTGGTTATACACCGTCCTACCAAATCTCGTTATATATATATATATATATATATATATATATATATATATATATATATATATATATATATATATATATATATATATATATATATATATATATATATATATATATATATACAATTTATTTATTTTTTTACAACTTTTTTTTATCACCGAGGTTAAATTCGGGCACTTTCATTTTCGAAAGTACAGCAGCCCCAAGTGAAGCGCTTTACCCAAGATACATGCTGGGTGTGTTCTTGTCACCGGCACTCACCCGTCTAGGACATGAGCGTCTGATGGAATGCATGCGACACAGACTAGACCTCGGTTTGTACTCTCCTCCGAAGGAGTAGGAAACGGGAGTAAAGTGTCTTTCCCAAGGACACAACACAATGCCCCGGCCTGGGCTCGAACTCTGGACCTTCAGATCCGCAAGCCAACGCTCTAACCATTCGGCCACCGCGCCTCGCATAGATACAATAGGTTCCAAGTACGACGTTTTGCGGACGGACAGGCGAATGGACAGATTGACAGACAGATGGAAGGACAGACATTTGGCTCCCTCTGATTTCACCCCTCCTCCCTCCACCCCATCCCCCATACTTTTCGAAGTATTTCTAAGTAAGTCTGGAAAATTTTAATTCTACAGAATGTCCTGCGGTTCTTTTACGTCATTAGTCATAACAAAGTTACGTCAAGAATCTCCTTCCTATGTACGAGTTATTATTATAATATTACTGTTACGAAACGGCTAGGTTAAAGGCATCATAAGTTTGCATAATTATATTGTTCAGACTGCTATAATCTGTCACAAAAGTGAACAGCGTTTCTTCTCCTTTATTGATTCCATTAACTCGCCTTCTGAAGTGATGTTCGGGTTTTTCTAAGATGTCACTGGATACTAATGACAACAATTGGTCAAGTTGCTGTGTCGGAGTTCTGGCCAGGCCCAGTTGTTCATTGCGCTTCACAGGACTATGCTTTGTAGACCGGGCCTAGGGGTTGGACGATGAGCGCTCGAGTATGCTTAGTCAAACGGTACTTACCCCCCGTGACATTGCACTTATCCGCCAGTCACATTGTACTTACCCCAATTCACATTGTTATAACCCCGAAGTCACGCTGTACTTACCCCCATTTGAGTTAACTGTACAAAATTGTCCCAGTGCAGAAACAATGTCTGTGAAGTCAGTATTAACTTTGAGGTTGTCATTGCAAGATAAAACTTTCCACATTTCGGAGTATTTTTTTATGCCTTGCCGAATTGTACTACACAGAACAAAAAAAGAAAAGAAAATTAATATATATTAATAAATTTGCATATAGTTTAGTTATGATCAATGGACGAGTCATTCACTCAGGTAAACACGAAGAGCAAAGCGCACATGATCAGTCAGTCATGAGATACAGCGCAAAATATGTTAGGAAATGATGGACTTCAGCAATTTGGATCTTTGCGAAAGGGTCACTATGAACGTCCCAAAACGTTGAGGGCGTAAAACCTTGGGTGGCTCGTACCAACGATTACAACACCCTTCCAACACAGACACCTATTTCTAATTTGACACACAGTCACAGGGTCACTGCTTGGTTAGAGCTGACCTCTCGCAAAAAGCACCCAAATCACTCTGCCTTACCAAACGCACCCAGGCCAAGAGCAAACCGGTCGAGTTCTCGTCAGTAGCCCTATTCTTATTCTGCATACCCCTATTTACTACGATACGCACGGGACTTACGGCTACTGCATTCTTTCCTACGCAATAAAGAAAACGGTCAAGCTATTCTATGTACACTATACAGTGGAGAAGTGCAACTTCGCACAAAATAAGCTCTCTCTGTCGATGCTGAAACTCGTGTCGTCACAGGCTGGGTGTGTTCTTGTCACCGGCACTCACCCGTCTAGGACATGAGCGTCTGATGGAATGCATGCGACACAGACTAGACATGTTAGAATTGAAAGTGTCTCCGTTTGGTGTGTGGTTGTAAAGGTCAGAGCAGTACTCGGTCCATCTACTCAAGACTTGTTCTTCTGTAAGGCATATGCCAGACTTGCTTTGAACCGTGGAGCCCTTGGGCTGTTTAGTCCTTGTCAGCCGCTTCACAGTCGGGTAGACCTTCTCGCTGTTGTTCTTGTTCAGACTGTTCTCTATTTTCTGGCACTGATCTTCTATCAATCCTCCTGTGCTGTGCGCATGCCTTTTCGGATGTCATTGTTGATTTTTCCGTAGGCCTTAGCTTCCTGTGAGGTGGTCTTTACCTTTTTCCTCTCTCTTCGTTTGTCACACAGGTCCAACAGTTCAGGTGTGATTCACGGTTTCTTTGGGCGATGCTTGCCCAGGATCTCCGTGGCGGCCTCTGTCACAGCTGGGTTGAAGGTGGTTGTCATGGTGTTGACATCTACTTCAAAAGCTCCCAAAATGAGCAATGGTGCAAATTTACCTCCAGTTTTGGCCCGGAATGTTTGTGCAACCACTGGGTCTTGTAGTTTGTCAAGGTCGAACTTCAGTCTAGTGCACTTTTCTTTGTGTACTCTCTTCAAGTGAAGCCGGATAACATCATCACGAGATCGTGGTCACTTACGATATCTGCTCCTGGAAAAGAGCGTGTCCTGCCAATGTTGACGCTTGATCTGAAGCGTGTCTTTTCCATTATGTAGTCAATCTGCTTGTGATGCTCCCCGCTTATTGTGCCAGGTCAATCGACTAGATTTTGTGTGGATACCAAGCGTGTTTGCCTGTATAAGATTGATGTATCTGTCAAACTCCAAAAGTCTCAGACCTCTGTCATTTGTCTCTTTGTTGCAGTGGGGTGCACATTTGTCTCCCCAATTGTGCGCATTTTGGCCAACCTTGGCATTCCAGTCGCCTTGCTCTATGACTCTGTCCTTCTTCGCCATTTGGTCAAAGGCAGCCTGCAGATGTTTGTAGAAATCCATGACTTCGCTGTCATCATAGTCTGATGTTGGGGCCTGGATGATGGTGATGTTGAAAGGGGCTGCTATCAGACGGATGGTAATGAGTCTACTGGAGACTGGGCGGCAACCCATGACAGTGGCTAGAATGTTTTTGTGGACCAAGAATCCAACGCATTGTTCGTGCCTGTCATCTCTCCCGCTGAAATAAAGCTTGTGACCTTCGCTGATACTTTACAATGTTCCATTGATAGTGGTCCAGCTCGTGGGAAAGGTTTTTTTAAATTTCCCTCCGCAAATAGGGTCCCGACATTCCAGGTTCCTATCATTATGTTGTCTACCGTGCGGATCTTGCTAAATTATTCATCAGTAACGCACTTATCACCTCCGTCCAGGTGGCCAACGGAAGGCGCGGTCCTTGGTGACCCGGGCGACGACCGATCCGGTATGGAGTGAGTGGTTCTTTTCATCACACGGTATGTCTTGGGCAAGAAAGACCTGGCGATGCCCAATCCTTTCCAAACTGTTGGCCACAGCCAAAATCCACGAGTACAGTGTGGTTCGCCTTGACACCGAGCACGTGGTCGTTGAACCTATAGTAACGTGAGGTGATTTCTGTGTAGAAGATTTTCGCCCAGTGATGCCTTGCTGACGTTATCCCTGTTAGCCGCATCTTACGGTACGCCGGGGAACGTCGGGGCTATTCTATTTGATGTTCGACCCTCCAGGGTTCGGGCACTGAGTAGAAGATGACAGGTGAAAACGGGACAGGGAAGAAGAAAGAAGCTGACGATATGGCTCATACACATGAGCCAATTCAAACATGTATCCTGGAGAAGTCGGGTGCATACATGCGAACGCAATTGACAAGATCTTATGCTCAGTTCGTTTCCTTACAAGAAGTCAATGCAGAGAGTCAAGTACGGGTGTAATGTGGTCTGGGGGCTTAGTGCGTTTGACTATCCCGGCGGCCGTGTGTTGGGTCTGTTGCAGTCTGTCTAACAGTATTATGTGAGCTTGATCCCATCCCTACCTCACTTCTCAAAGATTTTATCACTGACCTCCTCCCAGCCATAACTCACATAGTCAACTCTTTCTTTCAATCTGGTTCTGTTCCCTCCTGTTTTAAGTCAGCCATCGTGCGGACACAACTAAAGAAATCAAACCTTGATCCAGAAGACTTGAAGAACTACCGCCCTGTTTCTAATCTCCCTTTCCTATCCAAACTCCTGGAGAATGTTGCCCTCAAACAGCTCAACTATCATCTCTCATCCAACAACTTGTTCTGTCTATTCCAGTCTGGTTATCGTACTGACTACTATACTGAATCAGCTCTTCTTCACATCGTAAACGACCTCCTCTATGCCACTGACTTTGGTAAAATCTCTTTGCTGACCCTTCGCGATCTCTCAGTCGCGTTTGACACTATCAATCACTCCATCCTCCTTCAGCGCCTTGAGAACTCGTTTGGAATAAAGGACTGTGCCCTAAGCTGGTTCCATTCTTACCTCTCTGATCGTTTCAAATCTGTCTGCATTGACAACTACCTTTCTGAACCGTCCAGATTTGTCTTTCGTGTTCCTCAGGGGTCAGCTCTAAGCCCTGGTCTATTCGCCCTTTACACATCTCCTCTGTCTCAGATCATCCAAAAACAATAATACTTTCCACCATTTCTACGCAGATGATACACAGCTCAAAAACAGTGACACGCCTCAAAACCTTCCATCTATTCTAACAAAAACTTCTGACTGCTTTGAAAACATTTCTAACTGGATGATTGCCAACTGAAGTTATGGTCGCGGCTACCAAACACAACCTGTTTTCTTCCCCATGTAGACACTGTCACTCTTGGTCAAACCATTATTCCTCCTTCATATTCTGTCAAACACCTTAACGTCATCCCTGACAACACTCTCTCGATCCATTTCGGAATTCATCCGCAAAAACCTGTCAAACGTGCAACTTTCAGCTCCGTTAAATGGACCTTGTCCGCAAGCACCTGACCACAGACGCTACGGCCAAAACATTTCCTCTCTTGTCCTGTCACGCTTGGAACTCTCTTTCTATCTCTTTTCAGCTCTCCGAACATAGCCACTTTCAAGTCCAACTTGAAAAATCATCTCTTCCTTAAAAATGTCTGATCTCGCCTCCCATCACCATCATCATTCCTTCTTTTCTGATTCAGACCACCGCCGTCACACCGCACGCCCGTAGCCCCTCACTCCTTAGCTGCTCTCCTCCTCCCCCTCCCTCCCTCTTCTTTTATAGTTAACTTGTGAATATTCCTTTTCATGTTTGAATTATTTCAGGGCATAATTTATGAGTGTATCGCTTTTGTTTCACGTCTTTTCGTAGGTGTTTGGATGTTAACGTTAAGTGCAAATGCGTGAGAACTGCTCTTTGAACTGGTGTCTTTAGTACAAAGCGCTATGTAAATACCCTTATTATTATTATTATTATTATTATTATTATTATTATTATTATTATTATTATTATTATTATTATTTGTCGCAAGAGGACTAGTTTTACCCTGCTTATTTACGTGTTTGCTTGTATAGTCAGTTAATCTTAGAATGTTAGTGTGTTACACAGCAGACGATGCGAGTATACAGAGGTACACACACCGCGAGCTTGACGCAAACAGTGTAGTGACGTCAGCACTGTGTGCGTGGGATCGGACGGCTTATCCAATGGGACTCAGGCAGAGCGGTTAGAGCAGGTTCTGACTGGGTCAAAACCTAGCATAGCTTAAGTCAGTCCTATGAAATACACCGAAGTCTACACAGCTAGACCGGAGCAGAGAAAGATCTCTCCTGAATAGACCAGGAAGCAGGACTTGAGAATCTTAGAATTCAATCAAGTAGCCACGGGGCCTGACTTTGTCAAACAGGTAAATGAACATACTTCTGTTTCCTCGTGATATATTTATATTATTGTTGAAATTATGTTTGTGGAATTTGCTATGCATAGATTTGACTTGTTAATCCGAATTTGCGTGACCACGTGGCGAAACACGACCGGTTGCGCCGCCATGTTGTATACCTGACGGAACCACTGTTGTTTAACCTATATGTATGTTTGCACACCAGTGGCTGTACCAGTGAATGTTTATAATAATTATTATTAATTCTTTATGTGTATAATTAGCCAGTGTGTCAAGGGACCAAACTACACGACGACCCATCGTGTACCAGAAGCTACCTCCACGAAGGGCTTCAAACACACCACACTGCAGTTAAGTGACACGGAAGAATGTGCACCCAAACTGATAGCAAAAGGACCACAGTAGTCCACTCTTCAGAAACTGTAAAACGGACTACAGTAGTCCAATCTTCATGAACTCTAGTAGCCAGAGCCTGATGAAGACATAACAGCTGCCTAGACTATCAGCAATCGAATCATTTGCATTGACTTAAGACTTTTTAAGGTAGATTAGTACATCGAAAATCTTGTATAGAGTAGAAGAAATAAATGTGTGATTTTAACTGTTATCAAGTGGCTGGACTACATATGATTCATGGCCGTGTGAAAGCTAGTGTGACAGTGATCTTTTACCATTTTTCTATCTATCTCTGTATCCCAGCCTTAACACAGACCGAGCTAAATATATAAATGTATTAAAGTAATTCACAGGGTGACTAACTAGCAGTTCCCATCGAATAAAGCGTGAGGGTTACAGCATTCCATTGTGCAGAGCCCAGCAACCAAAAACCCCACGTGACATTATTATTATTATTATTAGTAGTAGTAGTAGTAGTAGTAGTAGTAGTAGTATGATATGGTGACCCCCAAAAGTATAGTTACAGTAGTCCACTTGACATGGCTACTGGAAAGAGCATTTTCTAACTACTTCTGTTATGTTCTTGGACATCGTCAACTCAGAGTAAAGAATGAGACCCAAGTCCCGGGGGAGATGGTAGACTCCCTTACCTGGACACTGTTGATGTCTATCCTTGGACGGTTCTTCTGAGCCTTACAGCAAAGCCTCCGATTTGTCGTCATTTACGGTACACACTTTTGCTGCAGTGCGAGTTTAGAATCAACCTTGAGCTGATGCTATTAACAAGCATATAATTTAATCTATCGAATATACTTTATAAAATACCTTTGAAAGGTTTTTTTTTTAAAAGGCAAAAATCATTTTTTCCCACACTGAGGCAACATTTATTGAGAATTGTTAAAGGATCGGTGACGCTGACATGTGTAATCGTGGGACCCTTTTGTACTGCTTTGAAAATGACGTGTAACAATTAATATACTTACTCGCATTCTTCTTTAATTCGTGTTTTATCCTTATGGGATTCCGCATCATAGTACGCCAGGCTAGAATTTATGGCAAAAACCTGGAGACCCTTAAGTTCATCCTCACAAGCACCTTCTGTTTCCTGAGCCCCTGTCACAGGAAACAAGACAGTCATTAGACATGGATTGTTCATGGACTAACAAAATGGCCAGTAGCAAATTAAATGACACCCCCGTAGTCCTAATGCGGGAGAGATCGTAGTAAAAGCGATCGCCTTAGGCGGCTTATATCGAACGGAACCTGTATCGAATTACGCCTTCAGCAGCTCTTGAGCTGGGAAATAGTTCAATAAGAACTAATAGAGAATGGCGGTATAAGTTACAGGAGTCTACATCACAGCGACAGCGGTGTGCTTATATAAAGGTCACCGCTCGCTAGAACTTATTATGTTTGTTTCATCCGTCCCCTATACGCTTAATGTGTCCGGGGACGTAAATTTACTTAAAAAAAAAAAGAACTTATGACATTTTAAGTCTCTAGTTTTAATGTCTCGTAGAAATAATTATAACACAGCCTTCATGTATGAAACTGAAGAAAAGGGATCACACCACTCCTTTACTATGCAAGCTTCACTGGCTGCCGGTGAAGTTTCGCATTCAATTCAAGGTCTGCGTTTTGGCTTTTCGGTTCTTTGAAGGCACACTACCATCCTACCTAGCCAATGCACTTGTAGCCTATAAACCAACTCGTCTGAACGTCTTTTGACAGCGCCACTCCGAAATATGAAAACTTTCGGAGAACGTGCATTTTCTTTTGCTGCGCCTACTCTCTGGAATTCGCTGCCGGCAAACATGAGAGGCGTACCTGACTTGGCAACATTCAAATCGCAACTGAAAACGTTTTTGTTCAAGCTTGCATTCAAATAATACTTATTATTGTTGTTTTTATTTCATTGTAATATTATGCCATATGTGTTGTAATGACAGGATGTACAATGGATGAATGCGAGTGGGTGCGCAATGAGTCACAATGTGAGATTTGCGCGATATACGTACCATTCATTATTTATTATTATTATGTACGCGCCAGTGGACGCTTCGGACGGCTCAAGTTAAAGCCTCTTTCGGCCGGCGCCATGAGCAGCTCTTAAGCTGGAGACGAGCTATATAAGGATAACCAAATCAGAAGCCCCCAAATGCAAACTATACCTCTACACAACAAAGTTCTACTCTCGTAGCATGAGGCATTTAGGAAAAAAAAGAAAGGGAAAAGAATTTGTTGTATAAAGTCTGATAGGTATGGTCACCATTATATGCAAGACAGTTTAAATGTTTAAAATCGTTCACAATTAGACTTTTTTACGATTAAAAAAATATAATATCCATAACGAGCCTGCTCAGAAAGTGGTTCTTTAGTATTATTATTATTATTACCCTTTAAAAGCATGCAATTTAAAATGTCAGATATTTTGAATCAGTGTAAAACTGTTTGAAACTATTAAAATGTTGATTTTAAATTAATTTTGTAGTAAAACATGCAAAATCCTGTAACAGTACTGTTACTGCTGCCCTTTCATGCACAAATTGGGAGCGGTTACACGATTTCCCCTCGTTTTTTTCGTTCTGCTCTTTTTTCGTCTTCGAGAATAAAAGATACTAGGTAGAATGCCCCGCTATGTCTCAGTCCAAAATAATGTGTTCCTTCGTGAAAACTCACTGAAAATAATTATAGGCTAAGCTTTGCTTGCGATTTGCTTATAGAATTTCTGCCAGTTCAATTAAAATGTACATCAGAGAAATTGAAGCCATGTCTCAGCTGTTCTTATTCGTCAAACACAGGCACAAAGAAACCCATTCAGAACGCGATACGAGAGCGAAGGGGCGTGACTCAAACTATACGACAATGGCTGCAACTGTTTACGTTAGAGCTGAATCCTTATCAAAACACAGGCTGTGAAGTTTCGTCTTTCGAAGGTCTCAATTGCATACTATACATAATACACATAGGATGTATGTAGGAGGCCTACGAGTTTACAAAGACGAAAGAAACTACTTCAGAACCTATGGTCTAAACCACAGGTTGTGAAGTCCGTAGGCCTCGCCTCAAGGCCTACGGACTTCACAGCCTGTGCCTAAACATGGCAGTAGAATAGTCAGGGCAAACACGACAGAAACCTCTCAATAGATTTGACTGGAAAACAAATCAAAACAATAACAACAACAGCAACAACAACGACAACAACCATACCAACATATGTCCAGATTAACAGACACAAGAACAAGGCATTCAGAAGCCTATTCATTGTGACTTTCAAATATCGTTGACTATGAGTTGGCGGAAATGACGTACACAAAGCAAAATGTGTCAAAACGCATGACGTAACTGAGACTACCTCTCATGTTCAACTGCAATTAGGATTAATGACTTGCATCATTTGATTATCAATTATGTTTACAAACAATGCAAGATTTTTCAAATTATTAAATAACTTATTATTATACATTGTTTACGTAAATAAACCATGATACAGGTAATTAAGGCATTAATTGCTAAATAAGGAATTATTTATTTATGAAATGCATTATTTAGCAGATCGTGTTAAATAATGTTTTATTTAGATAGGTTTCTATCCTATCCTATCCCATAATTCGAAAGTCGTTGGGGCAACACAGATGATCGTTTAACCAGCGTACTCCATCTTTTTCTGTACTCAGCTAACCTCATGGCTTCACTCCGTGTCAAGCCAGTCCATTCTCGAATGTTGTCCTCGCACCTCTTTTTCTGTCTCCCTCTTCTTTTGCCTCCTTGCACCGTGTCTTGCAGGACAGCCTTTCAAGGCCTGATACCTGGTGAAGTGGCCATTCCATTGGAGTTTCCGTTTCTTCACCACTGTGAGCAGGTCATCGTGTTGCCCAATAGCTTGTGTGATGGTCTGTCGGACTTCGTCGTTGGTGATGTGCTGGGTATAGGAAATGCCCGGAAGTCTTCTGTAGCGCACCATCTCCATGCTTTGTATTCTTCGTTGTAGGGTCCGTGTTTCGCAAGCGTATAAGAAGATGGAGATGACAAGGGAGCGCAGCAGCCTTACCTTAGAGTGTAGACTGATGGTCCTGTCTTTCTAAAAGGGCATCAACCTTGTCAGGGCAGCAGTTGTTTGTGCGATCCTGGAGAGGACTTCCTGTCGGGACCCATTGTCTGATACAATGGCTCCTAAATATTTGAAGCTATGCACTGCGTTTAGGGATTGGCCTTGGACTTTGATGTCCGTGTTAATGCCATTGGTGTTGGTGGCCATCCTTTTGGTCATTGGTTTTACTTATCATCATTTTGTTTACCTTTATAATGCAATATTTAGCAGAATTTGCGAAATATATTGCTAAATAAAGTATTATTTAGAAGATGTTGCAAAAAAATGCATTATTTACGTAAACAATTTATTGTTTAGCGACTGCAATTTTCATTTTTTAGGGAATGCCAAGATTCGATTGAAAATTTCATGCAAAGTCTTCCCAAAAATTGTGTATCCAAAATTTATGTTAATTGTTTATTTTTCGATATAAATCACTTTACAAATTCGAAGATAAAACATCTGTAACCTCTCGAACACAAAGGAAAGGTCAAGGTCAGTTCTGAGCTGGAGTGTTCAGAATTTGAGCGCCTCAGTCAGAAGAAAAAAAAAAGAAGCTTTCTTTTTGTATGCATTTATCCCAAAAGCGTGCTGAGCCTGTGTTTCCGTTTGTTCTTTTGCGTTGAATTATGTTTTAATTTCAAACGGAAAGTTGTATTTTATTCGAAACTGCCAGAGATTTTCATGTCGGAATGACATGAAACATGCCCGAAGTAAGTCTTAGAAGGCAATGACGCCAATGCAGAAATAATGATAGATCCCTCTTTTCCCGGAGCCGTTACCGTTGCAATTTCGTACTTTAATACTGAGGCAAAAAATAATAAATAGAGTGAAATAAAGCAGTTGCCTCATTTTAAATCGCAAAACAGCGTAAAATCACCATTTTGGAATCTTCTCTATCACTATCACATAACCTCACAGTAATATGACATGTACCTGCCAATCCCCTCAATAATAGTGCAGTCCCTAAACAATAAATTGTTTACGTAAATACTGCAATTTTAGCAAAATCTGCTAAATATTACATAATTTAACACATTTTGCTAAATAATGCATTATAAAAGTCAAACAAAAGAAAGCACTGTTTTAGCCATAGAATTGCACCATTGTGGAACAAACTACCATTACATGTTAAAAAAGCTAACAACTTAAATACTTTTAAAAACCTTCTGGAAAAGGTCAGTTGCATTGTGGAATCCAAATTTGATTACGATGAATGATTTTCATTCAATTCTAATTCTCTGAACAATTGCAAAACTAACCGGAAAATTTAATGAATAAAAACAGGGACACAAAAAAGCTGCGAAGCTTAACATAGTCCCTTGAACTGAACTGAACTGAACTGAACAATAAAACACTTTTTTTTTATTTTACACAATCTGCTAAATAATGCATTATATAGGGAAACAATTCCTTATTTAGCAACAACGCCTCATTTATGTATATCATGATTTATTTACCAGGGCCGAGTTCAATGTGATAGTATAAAAGCAGTTTATAGACTATATAAGTTATTCGTGGATATCGGCTGTGGCCAACAGCCTGGAGAGGATTGGGCCCTGCCAGGTCTTTTTTGCCCAAGGCACACTGCATGATGAAAACAACCATTCACTCCATACCGGATCGGTCGTTGCCCGGGTCACCAAGGACCGCGCCTTCCGTTGGCCACCAGAAAAGAGGTGATAAGTGTGCTACTGATGGACAACTTTGCAAGATCCGCAAGAAACAACATCGTCATAGGAACCTGGAATGTCAGGACCCTAACTGGGGATGGAAAGTTAGAAGAACTGGCCCACGAGCTGGACCACTATCGATGGAACATTTTTAGGTATTAGCGAACTGCGCTGGAAAGGCTTAGGTGAAATAACGACCGACAAAGGCCACAAGCTTTATTTCAGCGGGAGAGATGACATGCACAAACACGGCGTTGGACTCTTGGTCTACAAGGACATTCCAGCCACTGTCATGGGTTGCCGCCCAGTCTCCAGTAGACGAATTACCATTCGTCTGAGAGCAGCCCCTTTCAACATCACCATCATCCAGGCCTATGCCCCATCATCAGACTATGACGACAGCGAAGTGGTGGATGGAAATGGCACAGTCCCGGCGGGGAGCATCACAACCAGATCGACTACATCATGGTCACAAAACGCTTCAGATCACGCATCAACATTGGCAGGACACGCACTTTTCCAGGAGCAGACATCGCAAGTGACCACGATCTCGTGATGATGTCTTTCCGGTTCCACTTAAAGAGAGTAAACACAGCAAAGTGCACCAGACTGAAGTTCGACCTGGACAAACTGCATGACCCGGAGGTGGCAGAAATATTTCAAGCCACAATTGGAGGGAAATTTGCACCACTGCTCATTTTGGGAGCTAGTGAAGCAGATGTCAACACCCTGACCACCACCTTCAACTCAGCTGTGACAGATGCCGCCACAGAGATTCTTGGCAAGCACCGACCAAAGAAGAAGTCGTGGATCACACCTGACCTTTTGGACCTCTAGCTCTGTGATAAACGAAGAGAAATGAAAAATAAAACTAACACCTTACAGGGAGCTGATGCCTACCGAAAAAGCAACAATGACATCCGAAAAGGCATGCGCACAGCAAAGGAGAACTGGATAGAAGATCAATGCCAGAACATAAAGAACAGTCTGAACAAGAACAACAGCAAGAAGGCCTACCAGACTGACAAGTGTTAAGCAGCCAAAGGACTCCACGATCCAAAGCATGTATGGCATATTATGCCTTAAGAAAGAACACGAAGTCTTGGGTAGATGGACAGAGTACTGCTCTGACCTTAACAACCACACACGAAACGGAAACCCATCAGTCCTAGCATATCCAGAGAACAAAGACGAAGAAGAAATCCTCCCAATTCTCCAAGAAGAAGTTGAGGTAGCAGTGCATTCGCTGAAGAAAGGGAAGTCAGCGGGAGTGGACAATATACCAGCAGAACTGATTGAAGCAGGAGCAGAAGCGATGATTGACGCACTCACCATTATCTGTAACAAGATCTGGTAGAGTGGGGAGTGGCCTACACCATGGACCAAGTCGCTTGTCATCACTCTTCCCAAAAAAGGTAACCTTCAGGAGGGTGAAAATTACCGCACCACCAACCTCATCAGCCATCCCAGCAAGGTCCTCCTGAAAATAATACTCAACAGGTTGAAACCCCAAGCTGAACAAATCACAGCTGAAGAACAAGCAAGATTCAGGGCAAGGTGAAGTACCAATGAACAGATTTTCAACCTCAGAATAATCTGCTAGAAATACCTACAACACCAACATCTATATCATGTGTTCGTAGACTTCAAGAAGGCTTTGTTTGTTTGTATCGAGTCTGCCATGCAGCTCTGTGGGCAACCATGAGAGTGTCCAACATCAGGCCTAAAATTATTGAAGTCATCAAAAGCCTGTGTGACATGGCTACCGGTGCAGTCCTCCATAACAGCGCCATCGGAAACTGGTTCAAAACAACAATCGGTGTGGGTCAAGGATGCCTACTCTCTCCAACCTTCTTCAACATCTTCCTAGAGCGCATCATGTCAGATGCCCTTGCAGATCACGAAGGCACAGTCAGCATAGGAGGTAGAGCAATCTCCAATTTTAGTTTTGCGGATGACATTGATGGATTGGCTGGAGAGGAACAAGAACTTGAACAGCTGGTACAGAGATTTGACACCACCTCCAGAGCCTATGGAATGGAAATAAGTGCAGAGAAGACCAAAATGATGACCAACAACACCTATGGCATTAACACGGACATCAAAGTCCGAGGCCAATCTCCTCAACACAAAGCATAGCTTCAAATATTTAGGAGCCATTGTGTCAGACAGGGGGTCCCGACAGGAAGTCCTCTCCAGGATTGCACAAACAACTGCTGCCCTAAGACAGGACCATCAGTCTGCATTCCAAGGTAAGGCTGCTGCGCTCCTTTGCCATCTCCATTTTGTTATACGCTTGCGAAATATGGACCCTTACAGCAGATCTACAACGAAGAATACAAAGCATGGAGAAGAGGTGCTACAGAAGACTTCTGGGCATTTCCTATACCCAGCACATCACCAATGCCGAAGTCCGACAGAACATCACACAAGCCATTGGACAACACGATGACCTGCTCACATCATATCTTGCAAAGATCATCCTTCAAGGCACAGTGCAAGGAGGTAGAAGAAAAGGGTGACCGAATGTGACGAGGCGGACAATCGACCTCTGACGCAGGCTGCTCACAATCCTCTCTTTCCACACATCCAGGCATCCTACCACGCACGCTGGCTAATCCGCCTAAGCCCCGCCCCTCAGGAATCATCCTTAAAACCCGGCACACAGCTAGAATCGTGGTCAGTCACAAGCCATCAATTTTCGAAGCCACATCAATCTGTCCTAGACACGTCCCATCAACCGGCGGACCTCTGAGCTACGGCAGTACTCTCGTGATTCGACCCGTCTTAGTCAAGACGGGCTCCTGTGCAGGGCGAAATACCCCGGCCCTGTACCAGCTTTAAGTCGCTGACCCGCTGCAGGCCCCTGACGACCCAGGGAGTCAACGCGAAGCGTTTCAACCAATTTCATCATTCACCCAGACAGCTAGCAACGTAAGCTGAAAACCACGCCTGTACCTTCAAACCAGGATTGCACCATCGGTCATTACGCAAGAGAGTGACCGACTGACCCGCATTGCCACACACGCGACGCCAACCTCGGTCAACTGACCACCCAGACTATCCTGGACCAACCACCGCCCGTCGCAATCCGAGCTAAGTTCTTACCCTACGAGCATCACCACTCGCTGATTATCTGGCCAAGTACTCTGAACAACAATCCAGATACACTCCTGCCCTGTGAGGATAGCAGTCCTCAGTAGCACTAGTATCCCCGAAATCGTCCACCCAGAATATCTCCAAGATACTCCCTACTATTACTGACAATATCCAGTGACTCACTCTTAGAATTATTCAACAAAGACGACCCAATTCTATTTAATAAAAGTGCTTAGTTAGAAATTGTACCTCTCCGGACTTGCCCTTGTTTTGAATTTCTCAACTAGTGTAGCCTACTATCTTCCTCGTCTGCACTATGACTGCCTTTCATTAATTAGTAACTCCAGCTCTAATCTCTTGAAGGTCACCACACCATTGGCCTAAACGAGGGAGGCAATACAGTGCGAGAGATTAAGAGCTTACCCTAATTCCCCCCAACCCCTTTCTTTGTGACACCGAAAAAGAGGTGGGAGGACAACATTCGAGAATGCATTGGCTTGAAACTGAGCGAAGCCATCAGGGTTGCTGAGGACAGAAAAAGATGGAGTACGCTGGTTAAACGATCACCTATGGTGCACCAATGACCTCCGAGTTATGGGATGGGATGGGAGAGGTGAGGATAGGATAGGATGGGATAGTGTACTGCGATACATTCAGACTGTGTTTTAAATATTGCAACAACAAAGTGATGATTTAAGCTTTAAAATGCAATTCTTGAAATGGGAGTATAAATATTTATGTAACTTTTTTTAAAAAGTGTAATAACAATTTTGTTTTAAATATTTGAGACCCAGAGCGTATCAGCTAAACGTGCCATGTACGCACTATTTAAAACATGTAGAACATTGGATTTGCCGCTTGATATTCAGCTAGATCTTCTTAATAAAGATATAAAACCGATTTATTGTGTAACTGGTATGAGAGGTATAGGCTCAAGAAAAAAAACAACATGGTGATATGTGATAGAGCACAGCACACATTTCTGAAAATGATTCTGAATGCTAAAACTAGTACGCCGACCTCCGTGGTTTTGGGTGAAGTTAGCTTCTTCCAGCTGTTGTTTTGGTGGTTTTTTTAATGCTAAATGCAGGCTTCTTTGTTTTCGGTATAATTTATTATTTATTTATTCAATTATTTATTTATTTATTAATTTATTAATTTATTTATTTTAACACCTATTGACATATTTTAACATCAATCCACATGGGTGATATAAGACAACATATTATATTATAAAGAAATTAACAGCAAATTAAAATAAATGAAATCAGACTTACTAAAACGGAAAAAAGTAATTGCAACGTTATAATTATTTACTTAAGAACCCCCACCCACTCCCTCCTCGAACCACCCTCCCCCTATCACAATGATTGCTTAGTTACCATAAACAGGGTGGAGAACAACTGAATCAAGAAATCTCTGAAATCCGGCCGGGGCCCAGGGGCCAAGCCCCGGTATTCGCCCCCTGGAAGAAAATGAATTTATGCAATTTTAAAAGTAATTTAGGGCCTCTCCTGAAAGCAAAAAGCAAAAAGTAAACATGAATAGAAACAAAAAACAACAAAAAAAGAATGTTTTATGCACATGTCTTTCAAAAACGTTAAGAATCTTGATTTGTAGGCCTAACAAAGTTTGAGGTCCACCACTGTTACACACAAACTCCACATTTCCAATTTTACTGGGCACACGTTTGTCTATTTTTTAGCTGTAAACAGGCAAGAATTTTTATAATTTTAGAGATATTTAGGGGTACGTTAGTAAAAACACATCAGACCTGCTTACCTCAAAATTTTTTTGTCAGTACTCCAGGCACTTCAAAACCAGATTTTGGAAATCATGACCAGATTTTGACTTTCGGTATTTATATAAACTGTCGTTATTTTACGTGAACCAAAATAATGATAATAAATAAATAAAAATATAGAACTGTGTAAACTTATTGTCATTATTCATCTTAATTTGCTCTTAGCTAAATTTTCATATATTATTACACACGTAAAATAAATCAAGAAACGGTACACTGTTCAATAAATTTATTGTTTAAAAATTAGGGTGCTTAATTGAAAAACAATGCAAAAGTGTTAGGCCACCACATCAACATAATATGTGATAATGATCTACTTGTATTTTTAAAAAAAACATGCATGTATGCACTTTTCAGTTGCTGCAGTTCTTTTTTTGTGAAAGAGCTTTCAGGTCTGAACATACCTACCATCAGTGAGTCAACAGCATCTTTGCCCATACTGGACCTACTGTCAGTGGACGTTTTACGTACGCAACTAAACACCCTCTCACAAGCAGCACTGTTGTGTGGGATGGTGCTGAGTCCCAGCATGAACTGGCACAGTTGCAAAAGCTAAGGGTGTTTTTGCTGACCTGCATCCAAACTTCGTCCACCTTCATAGCTGGGCCCACCAATCCCTTGACATCAGTTGACTGATACTCGGAGAATTGCTCCTGATTTGTTCAGATGTTGTATTTGGTGGAAAGAGTGCAGGGAATCGCTTCACAAAAAAGGGTAGACCTTGGGAAGATGCAGTCAACTGAACTGAAGGACATATGATTCTGCAGTGCTGGAGCATAGGGTCAGTGAGGGTCAGTTTCAGGAGAAGATAGCTGCAAGTTTCCTCAAAGTATGCACGCACTGAAGCATAGAACTTTGCAATACGTTCAGATTTTAGGTTGTTGTCTTTGGGACTGTCAAGCATTTTCCTTGCCTGATCACCAACCAGCAGGTCTTCATCAGCTACCAAACAAGGCCAATTTATTTAATAAGAAACCAGAAATGTCTGATTTCGTTTCACACAAACACGCTTGGATGAACTCGCCACCTCAACATCTGAATCATCATCTGTTGTTTCATGAATTCTTTTCTCCATGACAGTTAAATATTTGCAGAGTATACAAATTTGTAAAAAAAAAAATTAAAAAAATTAAAAAATAATTTTTTTTGGTCGATTTCCATATTTTTTTAAAAGAGATCGTAACAGCGTACTCGAGGTCAAAATATCGGGACAATACGGCGAAATACGGACGGGTAAGCAGGTCTGACACATCTTAGGTATTAGTGACTAGTGTATAGATTTAAATGAAATAAAATGCAAAATGAACAGAAATAAATTCTATTTTGATTATCTACCTTTTTATACTTCTCTTGTCATGTCTTGTTTTTTATTACTCCAAGTGTATAAAAAAAAGCTTTAAAAAGTCCAAACAAGCCATGCCAGTCTGAAAGATCGTATGCATGCACACTACTGACACTAATTGTCTAATGTCAGTACCGATCTCTTCCTCCGACTTCAAGTCCATTTCTCTCACTTTAATGTCTGATAAATGGAAGCCTGTAAACTCCCCTTCATCAGTCGAAGAATCCAAACCATTCCTTTTAGGCACACACACAAGAAAATTTGAAAAATAAAATCGAAAAAACGAACGCATCACAGAGAAAACTTGTGGAAATGCAGTCGAATGTTTTCACAACATAATAAACCGGAAGTCAATTGCCGGAAGTCTCGCAATCTTTCAAACAACGCGAGAATATAACCACATGGTTGATACGGACGCCTTTGGACGTTTTGCCTGATTAGACCTTCGGCCGCTTTTGGCCGTTATGCCCAGTAAAGGGTAGCCCCTCAGCTTCTCACACTCGGAACTCAATATTTTTTTCTCGGAAATGCAAATGCTTTCCGCGGAAATCCGCGGATTCGCGGAGAGTTCTCCACCCTGCATAAATGATAAACAACACAGCAAGATGAAAATAATAAATCGCGGATTTTATTTTTATTTTTAATAATCATAGAAAATATCACAGACTAGACTGCGTCAAGGATGCCTACTCTCTCCAACACTCTTTAACATCTGAGAGCGCATCATGTCAGATGCCCTTGCAGATCACGAAGGAACAGTCAGCCTAGGAGGAAGAGCAATCTCCAACCTCCGTTTTGCGGATGACATTGATGGATTGGTTCGAGAGGAACAAGAACTTGAACAGCTGGTACAGAGGCTTGACACCACCTCCAGAGCCTATGGAATGGAAATAAGTGCAGAGAAGACCAAAATGATGACCAACAGCACGAATGGAATCAAAATGGACATCAAAGCCCAAGGCCAATCCCTCAACACAGTGCATATCTTCAAATATTTAGGAGCCATTGTATCAGACAGGGGGTCCCGACAGGAAGTCCTCTCCAGGGTCGCACAAACTACTTCGGTCCTGTCAAAGTGGAATCCCATTTGGAAAGACAGGACTATCAGTCTACATTCCAGGGTAAGGCTGCTGCGCTCCCTTGTCATCTCCACCAGGCACCTTCCTATAAGCTTGCAAAACATGGACCCTCACATCAGATCTACAACGAAGAATACAAAGCATGGAGATGAGGTGCTACAGAAGACTTCTGGACATTTCCTATACCCGGCACATCACCAACGACGAAGTCCTATAGACCATCTCACAAGCCATTGGACACCACGATGACCTGCTCACAGTGGTGAAAAAAAAACCACGGAAACTCCGATTGTATGGCCACGACACCAGATCATCAGGTCTTGCAAAGACCATCCTGCAAGACACAGTGCTAGGAGGTAGAAGAAGAGGGAGACCGAAAAAGAGGTGGGAGGACAACATTTGAGAATGGACTGGTTTGAAACTGAGCGAAACCATCAAGGTTGCTGAGAACAGAGAAAGATGGAGTATGCTGGTTAATCTGTGGTACCCGTACAACCCCCGAGTTACGGGATTGGATAGGATATTATTATTATTATTATTATTATTATTATTATTATTATTATTATTATTATTATTATTATTATTATTACTTGGAGAGAGAGAGAGAGAGAGAGAGAGAGAGAGAGAGAGAGAGAGAGAGAGAGAGATTGAATATTTATTGTGCAATACTTCTGTATACTAGCATGTCGTTTTTATTTACTGGTTTGTGTTTGTGTGTGGGTGTGTGTGTGTGTGTGTGTGTGCGTGTGTCTTCAGCACCCCCACTCCACTGTTTTGGCTTTGGCACTCCCCTTCTTTCTCTCCCTTCCATGGGCTAGGAACCTTATTTAATAGCTACTTTTTGATTTTTTCATACTTATAATAATAGGAGAACAGTTCCGAAGTTCTTCAAATCACAAATAAAGACAAAGAAATCGAAGGCTAAAAATTGTCTTATCTACCGTCCGTATCTCTGATCTTACATCCCCTACACGCTTCTGTGTCCAGGGGACGTTACTCTACTCACCACCAACAAAAGCTGTCATTGCGATCATTCAGACTATCGCAGCTCGCGTAGCTCTTCGGCTAATTATGCTTATACTCCGGCTCATCTGATACTCCCTGTTTCTGCCCAATCTAGCAACAATTCTACTGTATGCAGGTTCAACTAACGACGTTTCTCTTACCTATCATACCACATGTACACAACAAAAACGTGCCGAGCTGCTTAACTTTGCACAGACCGCCAGAAACTGTCACACGCAACCGTGTCAACATAGGCTTTAAAGTTAAGGTTTCGAATGTCGGCGATAGTATTTCATTAATTTAGTTTAGGTAGCCTGCCTGCCTTGTCTGCGCAATGAGAGGAATATTGGTTCCATGGGTTTCTGTTGTTGTGCTGTTAATCTGGGGTAATGTTTGTCTGTGAACTTTTCTCTGTATGAAAGGTTTCATTTATTTACTCGTTCTTATATAGCACTTTTCCAGCTCAAGAGCTGCTCAAGGTGCTAGCCTAACCACGTTTGTGTGAACGCGTGAGGGAGCGCTTTGAACTGTTCTTTACTAGGAAAAGCGCTTTATTATTATTATTATTATTATTATTATTATTATTATTATTATTATTATTATTATTATTATTATTATTATTATTTTTTTTTTTTATTATTATTATTATTATTATTATTATTATTATTATTATTATTATTATTATTATTATTATTATTATTATTATTATTACTGGGAGAGGGAGAGATTGATTGATTATTTATTCATTTAGGCATAGCTCCTTCATGAAGGGTGTATACATCATTAACATATAAAAACCATAAATTTTCATTCCGATTAAATTACGATAGAGCAATTTCTCTTAGCTTAAAGGCTTTGTACAAGTATATACTTAGTTTCCTAATTATATCCGGATTACTAGACGCCATCAAAATACACAGTCTAGATGCACATGGATTTCTATAATATTTTTCAGCAATAAAATGCACTCTTCAGTTATGTAAGACTGGACAACATAATACAAAGTGGACTTCATCTTCTTTTTTTTGCATGCAAAGAGGGCATGTTACAGCTGCTTGTGTGTCATTTTCATATCTGTAATAATGAACACCAATATCTGACACACCAAAGCGAAATTTAGTCATAAAAATTAAACACCTGTCAAGACTTAATTCCAAATAAGTTTTAACACAATGATTACTGCCCCCAAATAAACAGTACATTTTATACCTGTCACTGTTTTGTACATGATTCAGATTATGCCAGTCTTGCCATCTGCAATCCACAAGTCGCTGTTTAAATTTTCCAAAAAAACCCCCACTTAATCTCTTGCACACCTTGATTTATCCATACAAAACCATATCCATACATAAAAAGACAGAATCACACATTCGTTGCCCATGTATTTGCTCCCCTCTTATCTAACGTCCTCAACATTACATAAGCCTTTCCAGGGAGAAGATGAGGTTCCATGCGTGTTAACTTTAACCAATATTGCATACAGCTTACAATTGCATTGATCTTAATAGGGTACTGGTTTAATTCACCGTATACGAAATCATTGGGAGTGTGTCGCGAAACGAAACGCTCGCGAGTATTTTATTTTCCAAGTGCAAATTGTTATATAGAGTGCCTGTGGTAGATCTAGAAATATGACGTCAATTTTGCTACGTGTCAATCGCCATTTTTTGTATTCCTGGAAAAGAATAAAATGGACGATTTTTATCGATAATTCTTTTGTGTGAAAGATTGTGATTAATGCCAATAATAAAATTTTAGGGAAAGCAAAGAGGTTGTGAACTATTAATTTTATAAAATATAATATTTGAAGTGATAGTTACTTTTTTGCGTTGTGAAGTTTTCATTGGTTGTTATAATGATAAAAGTATGGTAGCCTTGGTGAAATGGAATTGAGGCGAAATCGGTTAGGAAAACTGTCTGAAGAATCAGTTGGGAGAGAGATCTAGACTGGACAGGGAGGATTCTACCCAAGCTCCGAGGCAACTTGTTCTGTGGGGTGCCAACGACAATTTAGCTTGGTGCTGAATGATGTCTGATGTGGTTGGGCCAGGAAAATGAGTTGTTCCTCAGCGTTTGATCAGCTTTAGCTGAATTCTGGCACGTAGGGTAAATATTTAGATTTTTCTTCATTCAAGATAATTTCCCAAGAAGATTGATAAGTGTGATAATTTGTTCATCGAATATATGTATTTTCCAGAGAATATTTAATAGTTTATTCATTGAATGTATTTGTTTTCCAGAGAAGTGAGATAGTTTGTTCATTGAATGCATTTGTTTTCCAGAGGAGTAAGATAGTTTGTTCATTTGAATACATTTGTTTTCCAGAGAAAGATAGTTGGTTCATCTGAATGCAGTTGGTTTTCAGAGGACTGGTGTGTTGATTAATCATAATATGTTTTTCCAAGCAGAGCCGGACCTGGAGGAGTTTAAGTTTGTATGAAAATAATTTTCATGCAAATATCTAAGACTAGTTTTGTTCGGCAGGTGTATTTTTGTGGTATTATTCGTCTTGGATTTCCGTGACGATGTCATCTTCGAGACTGCACTGGATTCTTCTCTGACGTCTTGTTCACGATCGGGGTGACTGATTCTACGATGGAACTGTGGGTCAACGAGGGCTACAGAAGTCACTGGTGGGTCACGGACAGCCATTAGATCTAACGGCGACATCGACGTCAAGTTCCAGCTCTTATGAACTTTTCCACCAACTCATCTAAACCCGGATTCTTCATTTGTCAACATTTACAACGAGGACGAAAATCAGAGATAAGTGAAAAGAAAAGAATATATTTTCGGTAACCACGACGGAAAGTATCGCCAAATTATCGTTCCGATTTCGAGGAAAAAATAACGGAATATAATAAAATAATCGAACTTGGAAAAACGTGTTATGTGTTTGTGAAGTGTTGGAAAGAAATGGTGTACCTTAGGTTTTTTTATTGAAATAAAACCACGTTCTGGAAGTCAAGGAAGTCCTTCATCAGTAGTGATTACTTAGTAACACCAGATTTGTGACAGAGTGCGAGTATAAGTAACACTTAAAAACCTTTTTAATGCAAATAAACGTACTTTCTCACAATAAATCGCAGCCTTGTCCATGCCCCATATTTCCGAACCATACAAAGCTATGGTGTATTTGAGAATCAAAGATTTAAAGACATTTTTTTTACAGAAAATATATTCAAAGAATGCATTGTTTTTTAAACGCATAAAAATGCGCCTTTTGCTAAACTGCTTAACTCTTAGCAAGCGGATACAAAGCTCAATCGAGTAGAAAAATAAATCCCTAAATATTTGCACATGTTTACTACAGGCATGACTTGTCTATCAAAAAACCATCTCTCACTGGCTTTCAAGTAGCCTCCCTTTCTAAACACAACAATGCTACTTTTTTGTCTATTAACTTTAAGTCCAAGTGATACTGACACCTGGTGCAGATTATTGAGCTGATTTTGCAGCCCAACAACTTACTGTTTCTGACAAAAGGACAATATCATCCGCCAATAAAAGAATAAACAATTCGAGTGTATCTAGTAAAAAGTTCACACCATGTCTTCCATTTTGAACAACCCTAACAGCAAGTTCATTTATATATATATATATATATATATATATATATATATATATATATATATATATATATATAGAGAGAGAGAGAGAGAGAGAGAGAGAGAGAGAGAGAGAGAGAGAGAGAGAGTGAGAGAGAGAGAGAGAGAGAGAGAGAGATAATAAAACTGGACTGATTACATCCCCTTGTTTTACACCTGCTGAACAATTAATTATATCAGTTAACTTATTTCCACATCTCACCATCGCCTGAACAGTTTTGTACATGCTTCTAATACAGCGGAAAAGTTTGCCAGATACACCACAATTTAACAGCACAGGCCACAAAATATTTCTGTTAATAGAGTCAACGGCCTTTTCAAAATCAATAAAAGCAGCATACAATTTTCTATTATGATTAGCATTAAACTGTTTCTGGACACAAGATCACAAAGTAAAAATATGATCTACCGTTGAATAACCACTCTGAAAGCGGGCTTGGAACTCTCCCATTATATTATATTCCTGTACCCACAGCTGAAGACGTTTATTTATGACTAGTGGTTTTTTACCCTGGCAAGCGAGGGTACACAGGTTGCTGTTTAAAATGTAGACAGAGAGACAATTGTTGTCTGCGAGTTAGCATTAAACATTAAAAATGCACTGAAATGAATGCAATAGTTTACTTGCAGGGGTCGAATGATGAAGCACTGCAAAACAGAGTAGATTAAAAGGTACATGTTGATGTTCGACTCGAGCAATGCATTGAACTATTTTAATTTAAAATGATAATTGCAATGTACTGCAGAACAGAGTATACTTCTTCTTCTTCTTGACTACCTCCTTCAGCATTGTGAAGATTACGTAGACGTTTAGGGTTTTGCGCTAAGGTATATTGTACAGGAAATGTGAAGATTGCTGCCCGGGTGATCAGCTTGTGGGGTCAGGGATAGGGGATTGGGGTGGGGGATAGGAGCGGAGGGGGAGGGCTAGATCCGGGATTTGAACTCTTCCAGAGTTTGGCTTAGAACAGCCTCTTCTGGGAGAGCATTCCACTCGGCAATGGTGCGTGGAAAGGTTTGTTGCCTGTATGCCGTTCTGCAGGAAGGCAGCTGGTACTGCTCAGAGTGCGTCTGGCGGGTAGTCTTCAGGGGCGGAGCAGGGGTGGGTTTCCTGGAGGATGTAATGACAGTTAGGCCTTTGTGCTGCTTGTAGAACAGGCAGAGTCTGGCTTGGCGGCGGCGATCCTGGAGTGTGGGCCATTGTAGGTGTTCAAGCATTTCAGCCACACTTGAAGTCTGGCGATAGCGATGCACCACCCATCTGGCGGCACGGCGCTGTACAGCTTCAATGCGCTTGATATCCTTGCTGGTGTGATGGTCCCACACTGGGCACGCGTATTCCAGGATAGGGCGGACGAGTGAGGTGTACGCTTGGCGCTTAATCTTCTGGCAGCCGATTTTGAGACTTCTTCTCAGAAATCCAAGTGTTTTGTTGGATTTGTTGGTTACGCTGGTGATGTGGGTGTCCCACTGTAGATTGCTCTCAATGGTGACCCCCAGGTACTTGGCCTTGTCAACTGTAGATAGAGTGTGGCCGTGGAGGTGGTATGCCCAAGGCAGAGGCTTCCTTTTCCTCGTGACACGGAGTGCCTGACACTTGTCAGGATGGAAGCACATGAGCCACCGTTGCTCCCACTCTGCCAGTTGGTTGAGGTCATCTTGTAGGACAGACTGATCAGCAGTGGTGTTGACTGTTTTATGGCACACAGTGTCGTCAGCGAATAGTCGGGTTGTTGATTTCACTTTTTCTGGGAGGTCGTTAATGTAAAGTACAAAGAGGCTTGGGCCCAGTACAGATCCTTGAGGCACTCCAGACTCTACAGGAGCATATAGGTGCATGTTTGAGTAATGCACTAAAATATTTTATTGTAATTTAGTATTTATGTTAGGCAACATATTTTTAAATGTCATACCTTTATTTAAAAATATTAGTAATCTCCCTTGGTACCATAATACTTCCGGTATATTTGTATTCGCGGTAGCGCATAGGTACTGCATAAACAGTGATTTAGTTAGAGGGAGGTAACCGTGTTACAACTCTACAAACATGGTTTTCGTCAGCACAGTTGCTTCAAGTAATGGAAGATTTTATGCAAATTGAATTTTTGTGCGCATACAAGTATGGATGAAAAAGAAAGTGAACAGGTAACCTTCAGCCTTAAGATTGGTGACATGAGTGTAAAAGTGTTTTGAATGGAAATAAAACAAAATTTGCGGTATTACGGAATGGCACGTTCTTGACACGGGTTGAATCGGAAGCGCCGCGCGGAATGAGGCTATTGCAGTTTGTGGACATTTTGTTTATTTATTTATCTTAAAAACGGTTAAACGTTCGGTAAGGAAATGTCGGCTATAACGATTTCGCGGGTTTTGAGCGCACAGCAGGGCGATCCGCAGCGCGCAGCACCTGCCCAGATCAGCGTCCATACCAGACAAACTTTACAGTAGAGGCGAAGAAGGACTTCCGGCTAAGCAATTTATATAGATAGTACCATAAAAATTACTGTCTACGTTACAAAGAGAAATGCCTCTGTAGTTACTTGGGTTATTATTATCACCTCTTTTATGGAGTGGTACGATTATTGACTCATTCCAGCTTTCAGGAAAAAATCCATGATCAAAAAGCACATTCAAGAATTTGACAAAATATGGCAGAATATTTTGAATTTCACCGATAATACCATCAGCTCTTGCAGCTGTCTTATTTTTAAGCTTATTCATTTTCAGACAGAACTTCTTGTTCTGTAATAGGAGAATTGAACCAGAGATTAGAATCAGTATCATCATGACTAGCATCAGTACTCTCTTCCCCTTCATTATTCTCAGCATCAACAAAATCCTTATCAAGCAGGTTTTTGAAATACTCCAACCATTCATCCACAGAAATCTGAATTTGGGCAGCACTTCTCCTAATTGGCATTGCATTATGTACGTTGTCCCAAAAAGCCCTTTGCTGTCCAATACTTCCAACCATTTGATCACATAGCCTTTCATTGTACCTTTTCTTTTTACTTTTTAATAAATTCTTAAACTCCCTTCTTAATTTACAGTAAATGTGTCTATCATTTTCGTCCAGAGTGTTCGCACTTGTTTACGCATTTCATTACATTCTCTATCAAACCAGTCCTGAAATTTCCTTCTTCTTCTTCTTTCGTTGGGGGCTGCCAACCTCAACTTATTGAGGACGCTGCAGCCAAATGCTGGGTATGTTCTTGTTACCGGCACTAATTCTGCACGTGTATTTTCTTCCATCATTCTTTCATGAAATGTACCAGCTTTATCGTTATCCCAAACAAACTTCTGTAGTACAATAAGACTCATCCGAATCGTTAGCATGCACTGTTGGAAAAAATACAGTAAACAGCACGGGTAAGTGGTGAGATTCAATACGCTGCAAGACATCTAATTGACAGTCATAGGAAATAAGGGAAAACAGTAGGTTTTTGGAAAGCAAAACACCAATCTTTTAGTGATACAGTGAAAAAGGGATGCATTGACCCACTTACCGCTGCTCTCTCTTGTTCCGTGAGATGGCTGAAACTGTACGTCCAAGCAAGTTGTGTATAATTCCATGCTATCACAGTATTAACGCATTGCACCGTTCCATGCTAAAAGCATCCCGCTGTTTCTAGTACAAAACCAATAAATACTCCAGCAAGCTCAGTCACAATAGCAAACTCAGGGCCATGTGCAATACCTACTTCGGCGACATCCCAGCACTGGCCTTGACTCTGGCAGTGGCGGTGGCCTTGAACCCCAGCAGCCATCGTAGTACAGGCGCCCACTTGAAACATTTGAGATAATAGAGATGGCGGCGGGCCGCTGCTTCCTTTTTCACAATCATGGTTAGTTTGAGTGCCACGATTGGGTGTGTACGTGTGTGTATGTGTGTATGTGTATATATTACACACACATATATTCACCTACACACTCTCTCTCTCTCTCTCTCTCTCTCTCTCTCGTTCTGATTAGAGCGCTGCTCCACCTCAAGAGCTGCTCAAGGCTCGGCTTTAGCCCCCCCAAGACACTCGATCGCTGCCATAGGCGCAGACGACGGAATACAATCCTGGGTTACCAGGGAGCAGGAACCTAGTGCTTGCCGGATGTATGTATGTAGCTGGCACTCAGGACCTCTACAGTCCGTGCGATGGAATGCGTACGCCCGCAGACTAGTCCTCGGTTTATACTCTCGTCCGAAGGAATAGAGTCGCATGGTCGTGCATCAGGTTTTTGTTATTGGTTTCGGCACTTCAGGCTGTCAACCAACTTCCAACCATTTCTGTTTTTTGATACTGCTCGGGTGCGACGTGCATTTCGCTCATCATTCAGTCCATCCTTGCTTATCACCATCATCACCAATCTTATCCTCTTCCTCATCGTCTCTTCCTTTGGCGATGTTGATGTTGATGGTGTAAATCTGATAATCCTGTCCTTTAATGATGTGGAAGTTTGATTTAGGACACACTCCGCTGAAAGTATCATCGGCTTCAAACAATGGACTCAAGAGTTTTATCATTGAGGCAACCTGTCATAAGGTCCTGATGTCAGATAGAAACAGTCTATGTACTGATAGTAGCCTATGTTTGTACCATCAGTCTACATTCCAAAGTAAGACTGCTGCGCTCCCTTGTCATCTCCATCTTCCTATATGCTTGCGAAGCATGGACCCTCACAGCAGATCTCCAACGAAGAATACAAAGCATGGAGAAGAGGTTCTACAGAAGACTTCTGGGCATTTCCTATACCCAACACATCACCAACGACGAAGTCCGACAGACCATCACCCAAGCCATTGGACACCACGATGACCTGCTCACAGTGGTGAAGAAACGGAAACTCCGATGGTATGGCCACGTCACCAGATCATCAGGCCTTGCAAAGACTATTCTGCAAGGCACAGTGCAAGGAGGTAGAAGAAGAGGGAGACCGAAAAAGAGGTGGGAGGACAACATTCGAGAATGGACTGGTTTGACACTGAGCGAAGCCATCATGGCTGCTGAGGACAGAGAAAGATGGAGTATGCTGGTTAAACGATCATCTGTGGTGCCCCTACGACCTCCGGGTTACGGGACATGACAGGATAGGATATGTTTGTACAGGCCCATGAAATACCAACACACTGAACTCATCATGTATATTTCCTTTTCGTTTGGCTTACTTCTTTCTTTCTTCTTTTGATTATTTCCAGACTTATCTGGGAAGTCTTTACAATAGTCGGGAAGACACGTGGAAAGGTTGAAGGAGATAAAACTCCGCAGATTAAAAGATTATCTATAAACGCTTCATCTGCAGTTTCCAACCAACTCAATAGCAACAGGGGCTAGCAGCCATTTTGGTTAGGGAAGCGAGTATGATTTGAAGGAGGGTGCAGTTTCATGGTGATGTGAGGTGGTTGTTGAAATGGAGAGAAGTAGGACAGGGGGAGGGGGTTGAGAGTGAGGAAGCGGGGTGGTGGATGGAAGGGAAGGAAGGAGGGGCTTGGAGCGTATTGACTGATTGAATGGTTGCTACTCCGGTGCCACAACAAACAGCGAGGTTTCGGTATTCACTAGTTTCATTGTGCGCTGTTGTATGTTATAAATGGGTGTGGCTTTTTTCCCCCCTTCTATTCAACGAACGCTGCAAATCTTACCTCCGCTGAGACGACGTAGCGGTTAGGGCACAAAGTTCATGTAGCGAGAGGTTCAGCATCAACCAGCCTGGTGACTACTTGAAGAAGTTGTTAAAAAAAAAAAGACAGCGCACAGCAATCACCCATTTTAATCCTGCGGTGAGTGGAGAGCTGGCTTTGTTTTTAACAAGGCAAGGGGTAAGTGGAGATGGCAATTGGGTGGAATGGGAAGAGATGGATACTGCCCTCATAAAGCTTACCCTTGGAAGAGGGATATCCATAGCGCCTCTTTCTCCACGACCGAAAGGACGGGCTGTGGGAGGGGGGGGGGAACCAACAAAACAACATTACTTTTAATGTAATAATCTCGTCAACTTGCGAGCCAAGACACAAGGACAATGTATATAAATAATAAATTGTCCCTGTGTCTTTCTGTCTCTCTGGTTCCCTGTCTCGCTGTCTCTGTTTGTCCCTCTCTCTCTCTCTCTCTCTCTCTCTCTCTCTCTCTCTCTCTCTCTCTCTCTCTCTCTCTCTCCCTCTCTCTCTCTCTCTCTCTCTGTCTTGATCTAGTCTGTCTCTCCCTATCTCAGTGTCTCCATCTAGTTTGTCTCTCCCTCGCTCTCTTTGTCTCTATCTAGTCTGTCTCTCCCTCTCTATCTCTCTTTGTCTTCATCTAGTCTGTCTCTCCCTCTCTACCTCTTTGTCTCTATCTAATCTGTCTCTCCATCTCTATCTCTTTGTCTGTATCTAGTCTGTCTCTCCCTCTCTACCTCTTTGTCTCTATCTAGTCTGTCTCTCCCTCTCTATCTTTGTCTCTATCTAGTCTGTCTCTCCCTCCCTATCTCTCTTTGTCTCTATCTAGCCTGTCTCTCCCTCTCTACCTCTTTGTCTCTATCTAGTCTGTCTCTCCATCTCTATCTCTTTGTCTCTATCTAGTCTGTCTCTCCCTCTCTATCTTTGTCTCTATCTAGTCTGTCTCTCCCTCCCTATCTCTCTTTGTCTCTATCTAGCCTGTCTCTCCCTCTCTACCTCTTTGTCTCTATCTAGTCTGTCTCTCCATCTCTATCTCTTTTTCTCTATCTAGTCTGTCTCTCCCTATCTCTTTGTCTCTATCTATCCTGTCTCTCCCTCTCTATCTTTGTCTCTATCTATTCTGTCTCTCCCTCTCTATCTTTGTCTCTATCTAGCCTGTCTCTCCCTCTCTATCTTTGTCTCTATCTATTCTGTCTCTCCCTCTCTATCTTTGTCTCTATCTATTCTGTCTCTCCCTCTCTCTCTATCTTTGTCTCTATCTAGTCTGTATCTCCCTCTCTCTCTTTGTCTCTATCTAGTCTGTCTCTCCCTTTCTATCTTTGTCTCTATCTATTCTGTCTCTCCCTCTCTATCTTTGTCTCTATCTATTCTGTCTCTCCCTCTCTCTCTCTATCTTTGTCTCTATCTAGTCTGTATCTCCCTCTCTCTCTTTGTCTCTATCTAGTCTGTCTCTCCCTCTCTCTCTATCTTTGTCTCTATCTAGTCTGTCTCTCCCTCTCTCTCTATCTTTGTCTCTATCTAGTCTGTATCTCCCTCTCTCTCTTTGTCTCTATCTAGTCTGTCTCTCCCTCTCTCTCTATCTTTGTCTCTATCTAGTTTGTCTCTCCATCTCTATCTTTGTTTCTATCTAGTCTGTCTTCTCTCTCTCTCTATCTCTCTATCTCTATCTATCTCTTTGTCTCTAACTAGTCTGTCTCTCCCCCCTCTCTCTCTCTTTGTCTCTGTCTAGTCTGTCTCTCCCTCAGTCTGTCAATAATGGTATATGGATGCAGTCAATCTGTAAAATTTCACCAATAAAACTTCGATTTCCTTTCCGTCGTCTAATAGAGATCTCCCTGCCTTTACATCACAAGTTTGAGTGATAGATCTGTGTTTGTTGTTGTGTGTGAGAGTGGGTGAAACATGAGTGTGTTGGTACAGATCGCCGCGCTATGAGTCTAATTAGAAAAATGGGGAAAAGCGCTTATATAAAATCCTTTATTATTATTATTATTATTATTATTATTATTATTATTATTATTATTATTATTATTATTATTACTATTATAATTATTATTATTATTTCTCTCTCTCTCTCTCTCTCTCTCTCTCTCTCTCTCTCCCGCCATCTCTCTCTTATCTCTCTCTCTCTCTCTCTCTCTCTCTCTCTCTCTCTCTCCCTCTTTCTTTTCATCCCCTACCCCCATCCCCCCACCTTTCCTTTTTTTTTCTTTTCTCTCTTTCGTTCTCTCTTTCTCGATCGTCACGGGCTAGCACACACGGAGTGACAGTGAACAAAAGATGAAAAGCCTGCAATACAGTAACTACAGCTAGGTCGTCAATATTGATCGAAGACCTTGCTTGCGATATTTGATCTATTATTGTATGAAATGAAGATAAAGTCTAGCCCTAGGCACGTTGGGATACGAAAGGATTTTCAATCCGTGTATTGTGTAGATAAGTTCTGCTTGTAGGCTTAAATCTGGTTAGAATGCAGGGTTTATTTAAGAAAGTATTTTCAGTGTGCGTGATAGAGAGAGCTAATGTGTTAGACACCATATTAGGTAATAAACAAAAATCAAATTGTGCCGATTGGAAGAACTGCACGCGTCTTGTTGCGTGAAGTGAACGTTAAATGAAATATTTCTATTTATTGATCTTACATAGCGCTTTTTCCAACTCAAGTGCTGCTCAAGGCACTGGTCGTTACAGGATCTGAACTCAAACCCAAAGCGCTCACTTTCATAATGTATTAGTTTGTTGCACGCTTTAACTCGTATATTTATTTATTTACCGCAAACAATTTTGTTTGTTTGCGTGTGTGTCATGTGATTTTTAATGTGTTAATGCTGCTTCTGTATTTTTTCTGGTTAGGGCACTGTAGTGTATTTTCTGATTGTTTAATAACAGCAATAACAAGATAAAGTGGACTTAGGTCTACAACAGATTTAAAAAACACTTATTTTGTTATTGTGAGCGGAAGGGAGTAGAGAGGTGATAAAAGTAGTAGTAATAGTAGTAGAAGTAGATAGTAGTAGTAGAAGTGGCAGACGCAGCTAGTAGTAGTACATTACATTACATGAGTATTGCTTTAGGTCCAGCGGACTCTTCCGAGCCAAATCAGGACCAGAGTGTAGTAGTAGAAGCAGCGGCAGAGTAGTAGTAGTAGTACTATCTATCCTATATCTTATCCTATCCCGTAACCCGAAAGTCGGTTGGGGCACCACAGATGATCGTTTAACCAGCGTACTCCATCTTTCTCTGTCCTCGGCAACTCTCATCGCTTCGCTCAGTGTCAAGCCAGTCCATTCTGGAATGTTGTCCTCCCACCTCTTTTTATGCCTCCCTTTTCTTCTGTCTCTTTGCTCCGTGCCTTGCAGGATAGTCTTTGCAAGGCCTGATGCTCTGGTGACGTAGCCATACCATCGGAGTTTCCGCTTCTTCACCACTCTGAGCATGTCATCGTGTTGTTCAATGGCTTGTGTGATGGTTTGTTGGACTTCGTCGTTGATCATGTGCTGGGTATTGGAAATGCCCAAAGTCTTCTGTAGCACATCATCTCCATAATCCAATAGTACTAGTAACCTTAACAGTGGCAGTATTAGTGGCAATCGTAGTAGTTGTAGCAGCAACAGCAGCAGCAGCAGTAGTAGTAGTAGTAGTAGTAGTAGTAGTAGTAGTAGTAGTAGTAGTAGTAGAAGCAGAGTAGGAGCAGCAGCAGTAGTAGCAGTAATAATAGTATACAAGTAGTACTTTCAGTACTTTTAGTAGTAGTAAGAGCAGCAACACAAGTAGTAGCAACAGCAGCAGCAGGAGTATTAGCAGTAGTAATAGTGGTGCCAGAGTAGTAATAGTAAGGCGGTGAAACAATAGATAGATCCTATCCTATCCTATCCCGTAACTCAGAGGTCGTAGGGGCACCACAGATGATCGTTTAAACAGCGTACTCCATCTTTCTCTGTCCTCAGCAACCCTGACGGTTTCGCTCAGTGTCAAACCAGTCCATTCTCGAATGTTGTACTCCCACCTCTTTTTCGGTCTCCATCTTCTTCTACCTCCTTGCACTGTGGCCATACCATCGGAGTTTCCGTTTTTTCACCACTGTTATCAGGTCATCGTGGTGTCCAATGCCTTGTGTGATGGTCTGTCGGACTTCGTCGTTGGTGTAGTGCTGGGTATAGGAAATGCCCAGAAGTGTTGTGTAGCACCTCATCTCCATGCTTTGTATTCTTCGTTGTAGATCTGCTGTGAGGGTCCATTTTTCGCAAGCATATAGGAAGATGGAGATGACAAGGGAGCGCAGCAGTCTTACCTTGGAATGTAGGCTGATTGTCCTGTCTTTCCAAATTGGCTTCAACCTCGATCGATCGATCGATCGATCGATAGATAGATAGATAGATAGACAGATAGATAGATAGATAGATAGATAGATAGATAGATAGATAGATAGATAGATAGATAGATAGATAGATAGATAGATAGATAGATAGATAGATAGATAGATAGATAGATAGATAGATAGATAGATAGATAGATAGATAGATAGATAGATAGATAAGTCAATAATGTAATTTTTTTAAAGTAATTGTTCTTCTAATATGCACTTGTCGGTTCAGAATGCTTCTGAAGACGTGGTAGAAATCAGGGGGTAGACAGACTGAAGGTGTCAGTGAATAAGTACTACTGGAAGAACTTTTGTTTCGTCATGTCCACGTTGGGAACTTCTGAACTATAAAGAATGGGAGCAGGTTGCAGTAATGAAACAATCAACCCAGAATACCCGTATGGATACCCCACGGATACCCCTTCACTGCCTGCAGGTCAGTTACGTACTCTTTTATACCTCCCAACCCTTAACACCCCCCCCCCCCTTTCCCATCATCCTCATTTCCCCTTACCTACCAGCTTGCGGTGGGTGTGATTGGGTGTGGAGAGAGAGAGACAGACAGACAGACAGACAACCAGACAGACAGACAGAGACAGAGAGGGAGAGAGAGATTGGTCAATACCATCCTGTGTCACTCAGCAACAAAACAATTAGACCATTACAATATGTGTAAACCTACAACTACGGTGTGTAAACTAGATAAAAAAAAATATGATGTCATTATTTTTTTTGGTAAAAATCTTTCTATGTAAACCTACGCATCTTGTGTGTAAACGCACACATCGTGTGTGTAAATCTAAACATCTTATGTGTAAACCTTCACATGCACAACATGTGTGTAACCATACACATCGTTTATGTAAACCTTCACATCTTGAGTGTACATCTACACATCTTGTGTCTAAAAGTACACGTCTTACTTCTTACATACATAGATAAATAAGTGAATGGTGTCACTAATTATTTTTTAATACACCCGCTGTGTGTCAACCTACACATCTTGTGTGTAAATCTACACATCTTACCTCTTACATTAATAGATAAATAAGTAAATGGTGTCACTAATTATTTTTTAATACACCCGCTGTGTGTCAACCTATACATCTTGTGTTTAAACCTACACATCGTGTGTGTTACATATCGTGTTTGTCAATTTACACATCGTGTTTGTCGACCTACACGTCTTGTGTGTCAACCTACACATCGTGTGTGTCAACCTACACATCTTGTGTGTAAACCTACACATGTATGTTTGCTGACAGGGGTGTTGAAGGACGCACTGCGGGTGGAGAGAGTGGACTTTCAGGTGGGCAGCAACTGCAAAAGCCACCGCACTGACCGCTATGACGTCACAGAAGGGAAAAAGCCCGTCTTGGTCGTCCGGCGTGGACAAGAGGTCAACGTGCAGATTGTCTTCTCCCGGCCCTACCGGCCACCCGATGACTTTCTGACCTTTGTCTTCACAACGGGTTGGTGCAACCTTCGTATTCATTTCAATTTCAACCGTTCTTGTTTATCGCTTGTATTAATTAATTAATGTAGATATATTCAGTCGTTCTTATATGGCGATTCTCCAGCTCAAGGCAGTGGCCGATACAGGATTTACCTCAAGGCGCCCGAGGCGCCAACTTACTGCCTTAAGGCGTACTATAAGACGCCCCACAATCCTTAGCGACTGAGAATGAAGAAGAAGGGGTCCTTGCAGCGGATGATGGGTGTGTTTGTGCAGTGGCCGACTCACTCGTCTTAGGACGAGGATCTTTAAAGTCCGTATGATGGAATTTATAATAAATACATTTATTACGATTGTGATTATGATTTCTCTCTTTCCAGGTGACGACCCGTCATCTGAGGAAGGCACCCTCGTCAAGATGACTATTACTCCCGAGACCGCCGAGGTCACAGGTCAGTGGGCGGTCAAAGTCGCCCACCAGGCTGGCAGGTCGTTGTTTATTTGGCTGTTTACGCCCTCCGACTGCGCAGTGGGCAAATGGACGATGACGTTGGACGTGGCACAAAGGAAAGACGGGCCAGGGACGGTGGCGTCTCACTACAAGCACAGTGACCCTGTGTACATCCTGTTTAACCCCTGGTGTGAAGGTCAGTCAGCAAGCAGCCGGCTGTGAAGAGCAAGGACTGTGAACATTCATGGCACTTTTTGGTTTGTTTCTTTACCTTCGCGATAATTATAACCCTTGCTAAAACTTAATCTAAACTTCGTGTCCTGCCGTCCCAGAAGTCGCGTGTTGTAGGCAGCGGGTAGCGCAAACTTGTTTTTTCCAACTTAGTTCCAGTCATTCGCCCAAAAAGGCAATCACCGAAGTCGAACGAAGCTCTCCGATGTGTTACGAAATGATGCTTGCATGACTACGACTAGCTGACATTAAAAATGATCGCTGTTGCTTCTAATTCTGTTCGATTTACACAGATTTAGCATATCGCAACGGTATACTTTGTTAATATGAGCATAATATGAGCACAATTATTATCGACCATATTTAATAGTTGCGTTCCTTGATTTGCATTTTGTTAGTTCTCAGCAGTAAAGGCTAATAATAGCATTGCCCATTTCCTGCCTAGAACCAAGTAGACACTGTTATACAGTATACATAGGCTTAATCTACATTATTATATTATAAGTCAGTCTCCGCGCAGCAAAGAAGCTCACTAGCTGAATATAATTATTAGACCTGTATTGTTTGTTTTATACGTAAATAAATGTATAAACTATATCTATTCTAATTAATAATATTTAGGCCTATAATTTATAATATTCGAATCTTGACATTTCCGGAGAAGGACGAGTAGACTAAGCGAATTTTTGTTTTTATAACTCGAGACCAGAGTTAAATTAATAGTTAGTTATTCATTGCTTACAGGGTCCAGCGGACTGCAAAGAGCCGAATCAGAACCACAAAATCAAGACAACTCGAGATCAGAGTTAAATTAAAAGCTTATTAGTTATTCATTGCTTACAGAGTCCAGCGGACTGCAAAGAGCCGAATCAGGACCACAAAATCGAGACCACAACTTCGCAAGTAGTAGTAATAGTAGTAGTAGTAGTAGTAGTAGTAGTAGTAGTAGTAGTAGTAGTAGTAGTAGTATAGTTATTTAGTTAAATCTTTAATTTATTTATTTGTTTTGTTTGTGTGTTATTATTATTATTATTATTATTATTATTATTATTATTATTATTATTATTATTATTATTATTATTATTATTGTTGTTGTTGTTATTATTATATTCCTACTTTTAAAAAAAAGAAAAAAAGAATAGTGTGCTGCTGTGCGTGCTCAATGGTGTAAATATGGTCAGTGACGTTTTGTTTGTTTTTGCTGAAGTTGGGTGTAACACGAAATATTCAGATAGTGTTACTGGTCATTTTTTGTTATAGATTTACCAAAGTTTTCAGATGATTTATAGAAATTTCCGCCCGCCACGCAACATGTTTTTAATACGCGTTTCTCATTAAAATACATATCATTGAAATACACATAACAAATGTACTGTATCAGTTAAAAAGAATAATATTAGTTAAATAAATAATTGCTTTGGTGCTTGCAATAAAAATGTCACTGTTTTTTTTAGACCATTATAAACTTGCTTTGCCTTGTTGTGCTGAAGTGACATCAACGTATCCATAGCGCTTTGAAGTTTTGTCATGGTTTTATTGTTGATATAGATGTGAAATCGTTGTATGTGTGCTTTATGTGTTATGTATTACTTTTACTCCTTATTACTAATTGTGTCAGTATATTACTCATCATAAAATAATAATAATAATACTAACTGATTCAAAATGCAAATCTCGATTTGAGCTTGAAGCTGTGCAGATCGAAATAGAATTAGATCTAGCAGCGGCTATTTTTATGCACGGATGTTTCACCACAGGCTCTGAAGTCTTTTCTTTGGTCTTTGTAAACTCCTAAATACGTACGTAGTATAGTATGTAATTGAGGCCTACGAAAGACGAGAATTCCCAGACTGTGGTTTCACGTAGTCCTGCCAGCATTCGTTCGTAAAACATCGGATAGCTCCGCTCGACTCGGAGAGATTCGTTCGACTTCGGTAATTGCCTTTTTCGGGAAAGTGACTGGAACTAGGTTGGAAAAAACAAGTTCGCCAGCGGGTAACTAGTGGGGATTGTTTTGAGTGTCTGTATTTTGTATCGTTTTTCCGTAGCACTTTTCCAACTCAAGAGCTGCTCAAGGCGCTGGCCGATACAGGATCTATCTCTAGCCTGAGAGTTTGCAACACATTACCTATCAATAAATACATCACCATTGAATAAATGGTTGTTGCAGACGACGCTGTCTTCATGGCAGACGACAGAGGGAGGTCAACCTACGTGTTGAGCGACAAAGGCAAAATATACCGAGGAACATACAAAGACGTCAATTCAAAACAGTGGCTCTTTGGGCAGGTACATTATTTCATGTCTTTCTTTCTTTCTTTTTTTCGTTTAAAGGGTCACATTTCAGCGTCACAGAGACATTTTAATTTCACAATTAGTGTTGCCAATCTGGAAAAAAAAAGATTAAGCCAAACTCTTTCAAAAGTTCGAGCTCGACAGACATTCATTTGTGTAAGTGCCCAGTAATAGCATCAATGTTGATTATAAACTAACAGCGCTGCTGAGAAAATGTGTAGAGTAGGCACATTAATTTGTTTACACTACAAGTAAGAGGGGACTAAAGGTCAAAGCTGTCGGCCGGTCTGAGCAACGATTACCTACTGTGTAATGGCTTAATGTGACAGCGTTGCGATTTCGCAAGAAAACCCATTCAGCCATTGCCACACCAAAATAACCTTGGATACAACGGCCGTTTAAAGGAATTTATGCACAGGAACATATCTCTGTGCAAGGGAGACAAAACCGGTGAATGAGTGAATGCTAGGAAAGATTTACCTCCCCTTCACTGTTGCCAATGGTTTGAATTTGTTGATTTGTGCCCCCCCAAAATGCTGGCCATTTCGCCGAGTTCCCA